>NQII01000722.1:492108-579959 GCA_002778355.1 Clitarchus hookeri
ACAGTTGATCATCACCGAGCCAAGGGAAGAGTTGCGGGAAGAAATCGCGAGAAGACGTGAGTACGAGTCCGAACAGCAGCCCAGGGAGAATCAGCACCGGCGGGCCGGCTTCCACGGCCTACCACTTCGCTGGAACTCATTCCCAGATGACAGCCTACCCACACTCACCGCTGAGTTAAGTATAGAATTCGTCGTCCAAAGAAGCCTCACTCAACCACGAATTCGCCCCGTGAATACGAGTAAACAAATTATGACAGTACCGCACCTCGAAAGTTTTGATGTTGTGTATTTGTGAATATATACGAGACAATATATTCGTACTTCAAAATACAACAGTAATAGTCTACCTCATTACCAAACCTGCAACCTCCACGCACCTTATAGTCTGTGCCTGGGGGACATTAACTCTGACCATATAAGCCGCCATGTCTTCTACAGTGGCGGTACCTGCGTCAATATATACATTACATAATATAATATAAATATATATAATATACTCTTTCCCTAAACTCTATATTAGGTATGTAATTTGTGTCATTTTGGTAAATTATTAGTTTTGTATAGAAATAGCGAATACGTGTTGTTTAGTACTGTATATGATAGCCTATATTATTTTTCGCTCCCTTGTTGGAGAAGTTTTCAATAACACAAGTGATACATAGATTGTACACACCACATTGATTGTTGTTAGTATTTTAATTGTAATGTTAGTGGCGTAGTGTTTTAATTGTACTATTTATGCCATTTATGAATTAACTTCAATCTTGTACACTATATAGTGTAATGTTTTCACAGTGAATGTAAATAGATAATTTTTGACAAATCACACTGAGTATGTAATGAGGGTTATACAAGGATAAATAAATAATTTAAAAAAAAAAAACTGTACATGTAATTGAGGTGCAAACCCTTTAGGAACTTATACAAACCTTATACTACCAATTTGTGTGGAAATGCAAGCAGATATGGAAGATCATCATTTTGCAGGTTGCCATATGTTCCGTGACAAAGCTATTTTTCATGTTAACAAGTAAAGAAACCATAAAATCTGGGAATATAGGGCGCAAATAATAACTCAACTGAGTATGTCCGAGATTCACTAAAGCTCAAAGTGTTCTGTATAATATCACAGAGGAGTGTGTATGGCCCACTTTTCTTTATGGAGGATACAGTGTAATAGGCATATTCCATAAAGTGTGTTTATTTATTATTTTAATGTAAATATTAATGTTTTATTTGGTTCTGTTTTGATTGTAAACTTTTGTTTAATGTTCATATAATTTCACCCTGGGTTGAGTATCCTGTAAGGTTATATTTTATTCAAGTAATTTAATTTACGTTAATTGCAGTTTAAATGTTTCTTTATCTATCAAAGTGTAAAAAAAAACACAATTTATTGTGTTTCATGCATTGCTGTGTTCTTGTATCTATCAGATGTGTAGTAGTTTTCATATGTCCTTAGGTGGCAATTTTGAATCTGTGACTTGAGCAAGGAATTCCGGTTCTTTCCTCTTGTAAAGGAGAAGCTTTGGGGTCTTTGCCATGTTCAGCTCAGTCTAAGTTTAGGGTGATGCAGAATTAAACTTTCATACAGCCAAATCATCATAATGTAGTTTCAGTACTCCAAACTTTATTATTTAAGTATTTGTCGGTGGGGATGTGAACAGAATAAATACCCAAATGCCACATTTTCAGTTTAAATTGCTAGATTTTGGAGTGCGATGAAGTTTGTCTCCAGCGTACAGCAACGACTGTCTCATCATGGTAACATCTACCCAATTTAACCATCTGTCACATATTTGCATGTAAAATGTTAATTATGTGCAAGGAAACATTCTTTTCAAAAAATCTGAACCACTAATTTTTAACTTTACTTAAAAAATTATGCATTGGATTGGTGATTAGTCGGACCCAGGAGTTCATTAGTTTCATACTAATTACGAACTGAACTATTGGAGGTAAAAATTTTAATAACAAAATTGTTTTGGATTTTATATTATTTTTAATTGAACGTAGGTCATTATCTATTTGTGAAATTTTGTTGATAGAACCTGCCATCAGTTCATTTATAAAGAATGAATTAAATATTGTTATTAAATATGATAAATGCACATTATAAGTTATTTGTACATGGAATTAAATGAGAATTTAATAGTAAATCAATGGGCAGCATTATACATTTTTTTCTCTTTCAGGAATTGGTAAATACTATCGAAACTTAATATCGTTTTATTTTCTAGTCTATGTATGTGTTCTGATTTATTTCAGCAAGCACTGCGATGGTTTTGTCCCTTCAGACGGTAAGAATTTGTATGTATTTTGCCATATTTTGTTCCTTCCCCACCTCTTGCCATACTCGCAACCCGCTTTCTTTCTCCTCACACATGAAAAAATATTTGCAGTCTTTGACAGTTCACACATACTTACACTTCAATCCTAATTTATAGTGTATGTATTCACATACGAATACAGACATGCATCAAATACGTATACACACACAGTAGAACGGTTACTTTTAAATGCTTCAACAGTAGCTAACCCCACTTTAACTACTTGCTCCAACAAGATGGGGCACCACCTTATCATTACTGTGAGGTGAGAGATTACCTCAGTGAACATATGCCACACTGCTGGATTGGCAGTGCAACTGCCGAAGATCTTGCATTTTGAAAGTCAAATCAGTACAGTTTATTTAAATGTAAGGAGTATAAAGTCTAGTATGGCGTATAAGAAAAGTTTCTTCAAAATTTCGGGAGAAAAAAAAAACTGTGAAAAATCATCCTAGGAGTAACATGTCCACAACTTTAAAATTTTATATTTTTTATTAAATAAAACTTTAACTTAGTATCTTCTATAACTTATAATATTTATTTCATAACCAATATGAATTTAAAATAGTGAGAGCAGCAACGTGTTGGCAGCAGCTAGTAGAAATAGTTTACAGTTAAAATATTCTTTTAACCTAGTTTAGTATGATCTCTGTAAAATTAATAATTCCCTACTGAAATATTTACATTTTCAGGTAGCACTGATGGGAATATTTCATTGTTACTGTTACAAATATCAGCGCAAAATATGGTGCATTGACCCAAGTAAACTGGTGGATTTTTTTCGGCCAAGGAAGAAACTTGAATAGGAGGAGCAGAGCTTGTCGCTCGCTCGCTCGCTCTCTCTCTCTCTCCCCTCTCTTTAAAAGATTTGCAGCGCTACAATTAGCAGAAAAATTATAAATGTTTCCAATTTTAGCATATTTCTTACTTATTACAGCAAAAAAAAAGATTTTTTAATTTAAATCTAAAACAAGATTTTGATGTTTGAATACTTATAACATGTAGATATGATGGCGGGATGGTTACAAATTTTAAGTTTGCAAGAGTAGAAGTATGTACACTGTGTTTTTTAAACCTACCTAGGCAAGTCACAATGTTAATCTGTATTTTCACTGCAGGAATAAATATAATGTAATGTGTCGGATAGTATAAGAGTGAAACCCTATTGTTGTCTACATTGTGGTTTATACGCTGGGCCCTTGTGTGCGTGAATGCAATGCAAATATTGGACATGGTTTTAATCTTATACACTTTTTTTTGTCATTAAGTTAATTATTTGAAAGTCACGTCTGTTTATTTATCACAACAGTGCATCTTTACCCTAGATGTTTAAAACACAACTGTGTTTATCTGCGGAAAATGTGAAAAAAAAAATGAGTATAGATATTTATTTGTTAGTTAGTTTAGTGTTTTAATTTTGTCTTGTGTGAGTGTGCATGCGTGTGAGTGTGAATGCGTAATAGGGAAACTGTTTCATACGGGGTTCCGAACTTTCTCTTTGGAGGAGCAAAGTTCATTCAAAATTACGTGTGGAGAAATACTGATTAGCAAATTGTCAATATGAACTTAACATATAAAACCCATACCTTTAAAAGAAATAAATTGGCATTTAAAATACTTTACCATAGGTAAATACTAAAACATTTACCTTGTCTTGGGAGCATCTTAATACACAGCTTTCGATGGGTTTCAATTTCGTAATGTTATATTTGTCCACTGAAGTTCCTTAGAGATAGAAAACTCATAACAATTATTTTGTGTTATTCCTGCAACACTGTATGGACCTTTAAAGAATTAACTTCTTTGTGACATTTTCCCAAACGAACTGACCAAATTCGTTTTCTTTAGAAGGTCATTTTTCTGAAAATTGCACAATTTATTTGTTTTGAAGTGTTTCTTGCGGCTCTCAGCTGCAGTAAAGAGACATTTATTCACCAAATTTTCCACTTCCTGACTTATCTTCTCTGGGTCTTCAGCTGTTATACACACGTCAAGTCTAGGTAGAACGTCTTTAAAAAAGGAATCTGAGCGCTATCCGAAATCCTTCTATATTGCGAATACCTTTCCCCTAAATCAGTTTTCCCACCTGACATGCATATTCCACCTGGGTCATGAGGGAATACACTGACCCTGTCAGACGATGAACAAAGTGACATCCACAGGTACCACAGGCAAAACCGCTTGCAACAAACCTGACATTTTCCCTCAGTTGGAAATACTCTGAACTTATTTTCAGAGAGTGGGTTTGAACAAAGTGTACTTTGTGCTTGTTTTGTACCTAATTTTGTGTAGTGTTGGCTGTTTGAGGGGGGTAGGTAAGGTTCTTACGTCCTCAAGGGGTACTGTGAATATTGTCTGAGTGCGACACTTACTCAGTACAGGTGTACAAAACAGATAGCAAATCTGGCTAGCTCAGGTTAGTTATTTAGCTGCACAGTATCGACATCTCGTACAATATTGTTTTCTTGGAGCGGTAAATCATTCGGCCTGCCTATCTCGTTCTCACTACTGTTGTGTGTAGCAACGAGAGGATCTGTTGTGTTTTGCAGTTCTTCTAGTGTGGCAAGTGTGCAGCTTCTTGGATGCAGTCTCTACCAAACGTCTCACTGTATTTAATCCTGCTTTTACTGTACTGACATGCTCGGTGCGATCTGTAATATCAGATCGGGGCTTTGCTCGGTGCGGCCTGATGAACAGGTCGGAGCTAACGGGTTTGATCAATTCAGAAAGCGCTGGTCATGTCTGCGATGAGAGGGCGTGATCCCTCTTCCCCGCCTACTGGGAGGCCGGGGTGCGGTATGGCCTCGCGGTTAAGAGCGCCCCGTTAACAAATAAGAGCTCAACTTCGGTTGTGTAAACAGTTACCTGTATTAATTTGTGTATCTGTCTGCTTTAACGTATGGGTAATTCTCTCATCCACACGGACCTCTAATTTATCGAAGCTTTTGCTAAGATGTTCAACCAATGCTGCCTGTGAATTTTGATTTTGCGCTAGATTTTCAACTTGCGTTTTGATTTCTGCTACTGTATTTTGCGTAGCAGTGAAATTGGTGTTGAGGGTTTGCATGTTTGAGAGTAATTCAACCTTCATTTCATGTAATAGAACTTCTAAATTATATGTTAATGTCTTATTGTTTTGTTCAATTTGATCTACGCTACTCATTTCTGACAAATTATTTTCAGGATCTGTTAGGCCACCATGTTGGCTTGCCACTTTCTCTGTGCTAAATGTGTGTAGATATTTATTTGTTAGTTAGTTTAGTGTTTTTATTTTGTCTTGTGTGAATGAGTGTGCATGCGTAATAGGGAAACCGTTTCATACGGGTCTAAACTCTCTCTCTTTGGAGGAGCAATGTTCATTCAAAATTAGGTGAAGAACTACTGATTAGCAAATTGTGAATATGAACTGCACACATAAAACCCTCGTAATTAAAAGAAATTAATTGGCATTAAAAATACTTTACCATAGGTAAGTACTGAAACATTTACCTTGTCTTGGGAGCGTCTGGGAAAATAGACTGTGACTAACATAGCAATAGGCAACCAGAACTACGAACCTTAAAAGTGACCAGAAATTCAACGTCTACATGCAGAACACATATGTACCTCGTTTAGACAAAAGACATTTATGAGAATAAAAGAAAATTAAGACACATTGCATCACAACTTTGGCACATCTATAATCAGAATCAAACATTACTTTCTACTAACTCCAATACTGATTATGAATGAAATTCTGGCAATGAAGAATTACTCAGCTCAGAGCAATAGAAAATGTGTATCTCTCGCTTTTCCCTCAGAAAGATACATCACAAAACCACTGGAGTGAGAGAAAAATTTAAATTTCTGATGGCACAAATGTTTCTAAGATATTGCATGAAAAGATTAGGTAAAGTTTAATTTTCTGTCGGCTAGCTTGGGAAATTGTAGACTCCCTTCTCATATCACTGGGTCAATTAAATTGAAAATTAAAATTTATTTGCTAAAAGTCCTTTATTGAAAAAAATTTTTGGATTATCACAAGCAAACTAAAATATGTAAGCAACTTCTGCTCATACCAGACATACAGTTACTGTACGAAAAAAATATCTTATGGCCCTCTTAATGTATGCTGCCCTTAGATGTTCTCTTGCTACTTGAAGACAACAAAAATAGATAAACTAGAGCTTTTAGGCTGCTTCCAACGCATACGCTTATTTAAAGAATTTGCAATGGCTCTCCTCCATTACCCTACCCTTATGATGGGCGGTCCAAATCAAATCAAATTAAATTTTAAAGACAGACAAAATTTAACCGTCTGACCGTTGTCATGTCTGAAAAGAGTCCCTGGGCTTACATATGCAGCCCTCTTTCTTCCTTAACAATATCAAATAATAAACCATCTTCAGATAAGTGAATTTTATCTACAAACAGTTTAAATTTAACAATCTCCTAGGTCTATAAAATTAACATTATGCAAAGCATTAGTTTGACAAGGAGAAAACAGCATTAATACCTGACATTAAAAAGTTCAATTAATTAAAATTTAAGAACATTAGAGTCTGTTCATCAAAACAAAATTGTGATAAAATTTCTACCACAATTTCCAATGCAAACAAATAAGAAATATTATACTGTCAGTTGTCAACATTGCAAAGGAATCATAATATTTACCAGCATAAGTATCAAATTACAATTTGTAAACAAACAGGTAAACATTTTTTTCTCCTAAATATTCACAGAGACTAAATTAATTATTTGAAACACAGCTGTGTGAAATTATTAAACTTATGTTTCTGTGATATGAATATTTGCCACAATCCCAACAAACTGCTGAAGACCATCAAGATAATTTTAAGTAGATGTCTAAATAAACCTAGTAAAATATAAGTGTTCAAAAGAAATATATGCTGGATAAAAGTTACAGGAAGTTTACTTGTGTGCATGTGTTCGCCACTATCTTTTGAGTTTGTCACTGCTCCATACAAAAAAATAAGTGACATGAGTTGCGTTCTTGAATTTACAGTCTCTGTTCGACTAGTTGCTCCTCCATTTTAATATTTTTCCAATTACGGCCATCCTTTTAACGAAATAACCAAACACACATCGTTACAACAGGTTAAATACTACAGTTATTTCCTCAACAGCTGTAGCAGGGTTACACAGAGTCGCAGAAAAATATTAACACGTAATGTGCAATAATGTCAATAACACAAATACGTAAAATAATAACCATAAGAAATATCACCAACACATTGTTAAAAAGTCATAAAGATGACCCAAATGCAGATATAGGCATAAATTGTAAACATTCAAACGCAATGGTTTTTGAAATATGCCAAAATTCCTGGAACAGCTGAAAACAGTAAACAAAGCATTTGACAGTTTAAATGTAGAAGTCATATTGTAGTGTGTTTACATGTAGCGGAAGGATACGTAATGGGTAACCAAAAGTAGAACATTAGTAAAACTTCAAAAAAATTACATGGCAGATATGCGTAAATCTGCATTTGATATGCACTTTCCTGCATTGTCAAAGCCTGACAATTCCTATTGACTGAGAAAAATGGATGCTATTTTGATAAAAATAAAAAGATTAAATAAAGACTCGACATTGGTTTGAGTTCATTTGTCTGTATTTACATTTTGATATTATTTTATATTACCTACTTCCTCCTCGCCTACTGCTATGGAGGTAGGTTACTGTACATAAATAAATAAATATAAATAAATATCACAATTATGATGATGCTATGTGTTTACATGGTTATGGTCTTAGAAGCACTGAGGTAAAAACATGACAAAAATTACTTATCATGTTATAAAAAAATTTACACTGAAAAAGGATAAAACAGCAATTTTCAGAGCTACTAACACAATAACTACATAATTTAATAAAAGTGCAGGATCCCAACAACAGCATTAAACACCTCACCTGTACTATAACATAAGTCTCATTGCAAATATTGGAATGTACTAAACACCATAAAGCCCATATCAATTTCAAATAATTAGGTAATCTTTAGAGGTCTGTATAATTGTCTGCCACATCAACATGTTTGTGCAGCATTAATAAAAATTTGTCATAGTTCTAAATGATTTGCTTTGGTATTTCTGAGGGTCCAAAGAAATAAATTAGCCTACGTCTAATTACAAGAGATAAGCATACAAACCTACTTTTCCAACAACTCACAAAAGCACTAGCCAAAATGAGACATTTAGGGCCTATAGTCACAGTAACAAAACATGCAATTAAAAAAAAAAAGATTATAACATTTACAATTAAATATTTGTAATTCAATTTTATCTTTGCTCATAATCTCAAAAAATGCAAGCTAAACTAAAATAATAATAACAATAATAATAATCTACATGTGCAATTAATCACAAAATACACATATGCACAATGATTCATTCCACACACTCCAATACACTTTGAACAGTACAAAATTTAAGCAGTTCAAATAGAATACAGAACATGTGTTTCAAAACTAAAAAGTGACTTTACAAAAATTAATATAAACATAATTTAAACTAACACAAAATCAAAAACATCAAAACTACATTACAAACAAATAACAGATTCAGTTTATATAATAACTGTAAAAATTTTACCACAGACGGAACTAATAAAACAGTCATAGTGACGAATGGATATTTGCCATTGCATGCAAATTTGTACATTATGGAGTTGAAATAAATTTTGACACATGAAAAAATTGTCTGACAAGACAAACAATAACACCGCAGGCTGAAACTGCACAAAATTTCAATTTTTCTGAGCTCTACATGTAAGAAGTACATTATGGGACGGTGTGATACACCATTTAAATGCCAAAATGTCCAAATCCCTCCATCCAAAAACCAGACAACTTCTCGTAACAAAATTATGAAAACAAAAACTGTGCACATCAACTCAGAAAAAATTACAATTATTTTCTTAGAGTTGTGCTAAGAGACTACGAGATAATCTCCAGAAATCAACAGTTATTTACCGATGTGGTTATATTGCAACATTTCTGGTATGGGAAAAAACTTCTAAATTACCCACAAACTCTCAAGCTGATAGCTCAAGTAAACACAATAATTATCAATCCTACCAACTTGTACACATCTAAGCCTAAAATGCAAATATTTACAATGTTGTAACTACAAAAGGTGTACAACTGAAATACTTACACCCTTCTTCACATAGATCGGTATGGCCCCTGCATTTTCAGAAAATGAATCACAAGTGATGGCCCACCAGCTACTATCTCTGCAGGTATCTGTGACAGTGGACAGTTCTCAATACTCATTATCTGCAAGTTTATGCATAGAGCAAGTTCAAATGGCAAGTTGTGGAGATTTGGGTTGTCATTAACATACAACGATTCCAAGTTCTCTAATGTTCCAATTTCTTCAGGGAGGTACGTGAGGTTGTTTTCACCAACACTGAGATACATTAAGTTTGTCAAATGACCAATGGCTCTTGGTATGGATGCCAACTGATTGGACTGCACAGTCAATTTCTGCAAATCTCTAAGAAAACCTATTTCATTTGGCAAGCACTCAATTTTGTTTTCTTCTAAATCCAACACCCGTAACTTCCTCAGATTTCCAAGGCTTGGTGGTATTCGCCTCAGCAAGTTGTTGGACAGAATCAAAACTTCTAGGCTGCTGAGACACTGAATATCATCTGGAATCTTTGTTAACTGATTTGTTCCCAGATTAAGTTCTACCATATTGCACCACGAACCAACATCCAATGGCAAGGATGTTAAATGATTTTCTTTCATGTTTAGTTTTGTCAGATTTTTTGCACGGGAAAATATTCCATATGGAATTTTGTCAATTTGATTGTGCTCCAAATTGATAGCATGAACATTCGTAAATTGTGCAGGCCCACCTGAAGGATAGGAAGTGAAAGAGTTTCTTGACAGTGTGATATTTGTCAGATTACATAAACTGGAAAGCAAACCATCAGGTAGTTGCGAAATTGCATTCCCTTCAACACTAAACTCATCCATATGAGCACAATTACTCAAACTCTTAGGTATTGTTGTGAGGCGGTTGTATCTCAAACCAAGCCTTATAAGTGACTGTAAGTTGCCAATGGAATCTGGGATATCTAACAGCTCATTATGCTGAAGATCAAGTGTTGAAAGCTGTACACAGTTACCTATTTCTACAGGCAGGTGTTCCAAATGGTTGTGCGAAACATCAAATGTAATCAAATTAACCAATTTTCCTATTCCAGCTGGTAACTCTGTTATTTTGTTTTCACGCAAACTCAACATGGTTAAGTTTGTTAAATTTTTTATCTCATCGCCAACTACTCTAATCCTGTTAAATCTCAAAAACAGCGTAGTTAAAGAAGTTAGCTTGTAAACAACATCTGGAATTTCATTTAACTTGTTATGCCTCAAATCCAGAACTTTGAGACACTTCAAACTTGCCAACGCGTCTGGTAAACTAGTCAGAGAATTTTCACTGAGAGCTAGTGTTTGTAAATTAACCAAACACCCTATTTCTGGGGGGAGTGTCACCAACTTGTTTCCATATAGATAAAATTCTACGAGATGGATTAAGTCACGCACTGTTGACGGTAGTTGTGTTATACTTGATTTACTTAAGTCTAACCTATTCACACCATCTTCCTTGCACCTCTGGAAGTCTTTCGCGACGTCTAAATCTGTACATATCGGTTTGTTTTTCTTCACAGTGGGTTTTGGTTTATTTGATTCAGGATGTTTTACAGTTACCATTTTTGGTCTGGCTCCATCGCTTCCGCCTAAAGAACCCGAAGACAATTTCTTCTCTTTAGCGTTATCCTTGGAATCTTTGGAAGACGATGCGTTAACAGAAGTACTTGCAGCCCGTTCCGCTGATTCTGGCATCATTGCACACAAACAATAGGGTTTCACACAACAATAATAACACACTCACAGTTCATAAAACACATTAGGCCGGAGAGCCTTTCAATACGTTCAAACCCACAACTGAAGTGCATCCATCTATTTCAATCAGTTGCAATATTGATTAAAGTATATCATAACGCCCTACATGAGGGGTGGAGGGTAAAAGTTAAGCGAAGCAGTGTAGTAAGGGGTCCTTACGCCAGGTGCAGCACAATCGTTATTTTCAACAACCAATTAAATTATACGGTTAAGGCGCCATGTTAAATATTTATAACCTATGAAGGAGCGTTTGTCTGTGCCAAAAGTGTAAAACAATATTTTATTAGAGTATTTTTTACCATAGAATTCCGGTAGTGTAAGCATGTACTTTTTTAGGAATGTTGTTTCTTATGATTAGGGCTCTCCTAAACAATTTTCCATTACTTTGCTTTAATTGATAGTGCAAAGTGTATAAATCCGCCATGGTCAATTATGTGATGTCACACTACACATGATATGACACATACTTATTTGTTTAAAAAAAAACTGTTCGCGTGGGATCTACCTTCTACAACTACGATTCACAAGTTTTTTTTCGCGTTCTTGTTAACGGTGGTAAGTGCTAGAAACCGTACGAACGTAGAGTGCACCAAAAACGCCTAAAAGAGTTAGAAAAACAGTGCACAGTTGAGTGCTTGCATCTAAACATTTTTCTACGTTACCATTTTGTAGTTTGGTTACAGGCATTCAAAATCAAAGATCTACAACTTATAAAGCAATGTTGTGTTTCAACTCAGTTTTATTAAAATCATTGTTTTACGTATTTTTTAAAAACAATATGTAATAGAATATAAGGTTTATTAACTCTTTGGCATAAAGACCCTTCGACATGATCAAATAATTATTGAATTCAAATTCTTGAATTCATTTTATTGAACTAAGAAAAAACTTTATTTGCCTTTCAGTGAATTGTATAATGTTCTGTTTTCCTATGAAAGGCAATCATCATGTATGGGTGGATGTGATCTCCGAGGATGGATTTATAACCAAATCGATCAAGAGTGCCCTTCATACGGTTTATATGAACTATAAAATGCCACAAGAAAATTCCCCAGACCATAATACTGCCCCCAACGCCATGTGTTCGTTCAACAATGGATGCAGGGTGTCGGTTCTCAGACTTTTCTCGCCAGACATGCTGACGTCCTTCCGACGTCCTTCAGCAGCAGGCCAGTCACCACACTGTCGGGAAAATTCCAGTAGTGTTCGTCTATACACCTGTGTTAGCATGGGTGCAGTCACACTCCGTCTACTCCGGAGCTACATTCGCAGAAGGGTTCACTGAACTGTTGCGGTAGGCATGTGTTCGGATACCCCCGGGTTCATTTGAATGGTGAGCTGATCCACTGTAGCCTGTCGGCTGGCCTTCACATACCATCGTAGTGGACGTTCACCTTGGAAATCAATGGCTCATGGAGTTCCGCAGTTTCCACGACCATTATTATAATAGCACCCTTAGTCCACTCACGATATACCTTTACCATAGATGCACATGAACAGTTCACAAACGTCATTGTTTCCGAAATGCTGCCGCCCTTGGCCAAAAGTAAGTGATCATCCCTTTTTTCAACTCGGTTAAATCGCTTCCCTTACACTTGACAGCAGGAAGCACACTATGTACAGCCAGCCTGTTGGTTGCATTATTTACCCGCTTTACCAACCCACATCACAGGCCATACATCATTGGCTATGCACTGCAGATGACACTTCTAGCATGTGGTCATAATAATGTAATTCGATTGTGTATACAGTTCGTCACATTACATAGGATACTGCGCGAATTGTAGGTGCAAACAATATAAAAATAATGGTGTATGTAAAGACTTGACTATGTACTGTACCTATTTGATAAGCGTAATTCTTACTATTAACGGGCTGGTATGTATATGAGTGGAATGTGAAAGCAATGCTCGGGCTGCTAAAAACAATTCCGGGAACTCGTGTTGTGAATTGTGACAGCCATGACTATAAATCTTTGTATTATGCAGTGTCGGAATTTTGTTATATAATGTCTACTATAATTTTATTTTTATGCACTATGATTATCTTTCCAAACAGAATACGTTTCAGGATTAGGATGCCTCGAAGTTACGGTTTCGGCTTCGTATATCTATTAAATAGGATTGGTTTTTTCATCACCTGTTTATTTCCTGATCCTTTTTTGACTCGCTTAGGGTGCTAATATTTAATATGCGTTTTTACTGATTATTTTTATTCAGAATTTCCCATGAATGGAATATTTGGAGGGTTTATTCATAGTCTTGTGTAATTTCTGTCGACGGTGCATTTGGAGGTCTTCCCTGCACCAACACATGATGCAGGTTTAGTGGTTCATCCATCCTATTTTTAGTTCACATGGAAAGACTGGTCCCAATGCTACTTCGTCCCACGAATCATAAGCTAAACCTAGCAATTCACCCGAACATGCATCCCAACCTAAGAAATTAAGCTGAATGTAAATTGATTTTTCGTGAAGGTATCAGCATTCAGGGGTCTTAATAAAATTTTGTTACTCCAAATTCGATAAATTCGACGAAACATATTTGTTCATTTCTGATATGTATGAAACAAAATTTAAAAAAACCAACTTACAGAGGAGGTGGGGGAAATACTGAGCCGTGAAATATAATATATGATTAGAATGCAGCTATAATAAACCTGCATAAATATTATGGAGACGTTGGTCGTGGATCCAGTAGACACACCATTAAGTTCATTGAATAGGACACGTACAGCAGCAGCAAAACCATCGCCCCCTTTAGACATGACATCGACAGCACCATTGACTTCTTTGGTTGAGACATATTCGCAGATTTCGATGGCGTCGACTGCATTTTCGGACAAACTGACAGCACCATTTCAGCTGTACCATCCAGTTCTTTGGCTGACCTGTTTCTCGCTGATCTGCGTCAACATTCCCTCCAATTTCCGGAGTGCCAGACAGCTGTGACTTTCAGGGGTACATCGTATTGGACCTCATGTTATTTCCCCCCAATGAGTTACCTCTCGAGCTAAATAAATCACGACGGTCACTTCAGTCACCTAGTACGTGACGACGAGGTGGGTGTGTTCCGTTCTCGCCGACCCATACTGACGTACTCTCGGCCTAGTGTTCACTTCGGCCCAGTGTCGGCTAGGTGGTGTAAGTGACTGCGGAGGTACAAGTGATCACAAGGGCACACATGGATGGTTGGTTCACGTCAAATGCCCCTTTCTTCGGTGATCGCTTGGTCCCGCAGTACCCTGGGTGACCCATCATGCTGTCAGGCACAATGGGTGGCTGGTGGCTTGATTTGGTGATGCAGCCTCAGCTGTTAAGGCCCGGTGAGCACGGAGAGGCGCTGACTACTGGTTGCTCAGGATTGTGACTCCGGCGGTGTTGATGGGTCGCAGCACACGTGCTCAGAAGGGGGTGTCCNGGGGGGGGGGGATCCCCCCTTATTTGCAGCCTCATCTCCGCTGCTAGCAGATCCGTTTGGAACTGCAAGTGGTGCTACTACTGTGCTTGTACTGTTAGATGGGGCGACTATCAACTGGACTCTCCGGTTTCCACTACGTCCCAATATGGGCGTCAAGAAGTCGGGCGTCGCAGGTGGAAATAAGCACCATAGGGAGCTCCCATAAGTGTCTTGACTGGATGTTCCCGATTAGCTGCTTGGGGCAGCTGGTGTTGTTGCTCCGTGGTTTCTTTGGACATCCTCTTGGCTGGTCATCGCTGCATTGGGCGTCGTGGCGCCAAGTGCCTTGGTGCTGGCCTCTTCTATGTCAAGGTGGAGGTCATCACGATGAATTGAACTTTTCTCCTGCTGCTTACCTTTGCCATCTAGATGGTGTACCCGAGCGTTTTTATTATTGCATGCTGGAGAGCAGGTGTTCGCGGACATACACTAGCTGTGCGGGTATTAAGCTCTGAGGTGGACGCGGGGTTGACGGCACCCACTTCGCTATATAGCGGATTTAGTTCTGGCGGGTGGCCTGTAGATTGGCCTCTCGGCTCTGCTGCCAGTCTGTGCTGTCCTCCACTTCTCCCACGCTCTTCTGTGCCATCTGATGAACTCCCCAGACAGCTGTAGTTCTCGGCCTTGTAGGATTGTGGTCAGTGATAGAACCTTTGACCAGTTTCACAAGCTGTCGGATGGTGAAATGTGCAGCTGGCCGGTGTTCGTCCCAGGTTGTGTGGTTTTTGCCAACCCGCAGGCGCAGTTGGCTCTTGAGGTCCTGGTTTCAATGCTCTGTTGTATTAACCCACGGGTGGCAATATAAACGGCCATAGTGTTGTGCTATACCCCCCACTTAGTGCACAGGTCATACCACTGTCTCCCTGTGAACTGTGTACCATTGTCTGTAAGTAGCATTCTGTGGTAACCCCAGCAGGGGTAGAATTCAGCCTCCAGTACAGGTACAATGTTACACGTACGTGCAGTGGAAACTGGATATACTTCAGTCCACCTGGCAAATTAATCGCTTACCACCACAATGAAGTGTTTTCCGGCTGTTGTTCGAGGGTAAGGGTCCATCAAATGCATTGATATTGACGCAAATGGTTCGTTTGGCACTCTTAGCCGTTTTTGTGTCACTCCAACTGCGCGGCGATTCTTGAAGTGATTACATGTCATGCACTCACATGCGCACATCTCGCATGGCTCCTGCCGGGACGCATGACGTAACACCTGTTGATTTACGTCCTTGGGTATGTAGATGCCATGACGCTTCTGATTGGCGTAGCCTGGTTTCCACCCCTGCTCCTACAACTCGCCACCATTCTCTGTTGCCTTGTGTTATTTATGATATGCGGCTTTGGGTGTCTGCGCACTTTTGTTGTGTGGCTAGCACGTGGGCCTGGAGTTCGACTCCCGCTGGTGCTTCGATGCTGTGGCACCTATCTACGCCTTGCCAGGTGTTAGGCGGGTGGCTGCTGTAGGGGGCAGTAGGTTACCCAACTCGTCATCGTCCACCACTACTGTTTCGACAGACGTGCGTGACAGTTCGTCGGCTAACTGGTTTTCGGCTCCGGGAATGTGTTGAACTTCGAAGTCTTACGACTGTAGAATTAAAGCCCACTGGGCCAATTTGCTCTATGCTTCCTTTATGGTGTGATGCCACACTAAACAGCGGTTGTCTGTTCGCAGTGTGAAGCGCTGGTATTTGAGGTAGGCTTGATACCTCTTGACAGCCCACACTACTGCCAGGCATTTGCGTTCGTTCACATCGTACCAGCGTTCTGTGTCTACGAATTTTGCACTACTGAAATGTATGATGTGCTTGTCTTGATTCGCCCCTAGTTGGAATAGAACTGTTCCCAATCTCTTCTCACTTGCGTCTGTTTGGCGGTACAGGTGTTTTACTCGAGTCGTGGCGGGCTAGTGTGGTACATTGCCGGAACCTGACATTCAGCTCTGTGAAAAATGTGTCGTGCTCTGCGGTCCACTGGTATATTCAGTTGGGTGAAAGCATATATGTTAGTGGTGGTGTGACTATGGCAAAGTCGCAGATACTTTCTCGAAGCCAGTTTACCACACAAAATAATTTGCGCATGTGTAGCACCACATTGTCATTTATTATGGACAGCTGTTCGGGGGTTGGCCAGCTACCATTTTTGTTCACCAGATAGCCGAGTATATATATGCATGGTTTTCGTATGTGACACTTTCGGTTGGCGCAGGTCAGTTTGTTAATGACTAGTCGTTCTAGAACTAGTAACAGGTGTTTAATATGGTCCTCCCACATCTCTGACCATACCACATCATCCAAGTGCAGGAGCGCAAAGCCCCTTATGTACCCGTTGAGTACTCGGACCATTATAGCCTTAAATGTTACTGTCACACATTTAAGCCCGAAAGCGGTTTCGTGCCGGTCCTGTAGTTCTGTTTTTGCTTTGCCGAGTATATGTAATGCATCCTTTACACTGATGTAGGGTGGTGGTGTGCTCTTGTTTATTACGTTTATGGACCTAAAAATGCCACGCCCTATCACATGTTGGAGTTAGTGTTAATGTGCTTTTGTAATGGCTGCGCGTAGGTTCTATAACGCGTTCCGCGAGTATTTCCTTGATTTCCTCGTTTATGATCATGGATTGGTGCGGCTGGTAGCTGCGCGGAGCAGCGCAGTGGTCGCTCGTGTTCCGCTTTTGAGGTGCGACGTAATTGGTCGGCTGCTGCAAATATATCGCGCCGCTCATGCAGTTCTCTTAGCCCGGTGCTGCGAAACTCCGGTGGTACTGCATGATCAAGTTCGGCCATCTGGACGTTGGGTGTGCAAGTTGTGGGTCGTGGTTCGAGGTCGTACACATTTCGTCGCTATTTTTGGCCAAAGTGAACCCTACATATCACTGGCTTTACAATGGTGTTTTTTCCGTGAGCCATGGGGATACCTAATATCGCATCCTCCCGTAGGTCAGCTGACATGAGGGCTCTGGTGTTGGTCTCCACGTCATGTATTCTGACAGTTATTATTGTCTCTCCCATGGTTTACACTGTGTGCTGCTGTGTAGCGAGTTGTAGCACTTGTGTGTTGTTTGCTTACGTCAACGAACCCGACACCCACAAAGTTGTGCGATGCCACCATGTCGACCAAGGCATGGCATGTCTGATAGTTCAAAGTGATTGATATTGTGATACTTTGGTGATGCCCCTTAGTGATTTGTTGTAGCAGGATCTGTTAAGGTGTTGGTATTAGGTTTTCTATTGTGGCCCGGAGGCAGTGAGCGTCCGGCTCTCCTATCCTGATGAGCCGTTTCCCGCTGGTGTGGCTTTACTATCTGTTGTTGTTTCCTCCTTTGTATTGCGCTTTGGGCATTAGCTATGCCTATGAAATTGTTGACCCTTGCAATACCAGCAAGCGAAAGGAGGTGCCCCTCACCCATGTGCTCCCTCACAGTGACCTCGCCCAGCGCGGTTGGGTGGCGGTCAGGTTCCTTGTGGGTCAGTGGAATTGCTGACCCAGTTGCACCTCGAATAGTTGATGGTTGCGTGACCCTGCTACCCTGCTCTGGGTCATGAGCATGGTGCTAGAAAAATCCATCCCATTCACGTCATGGAATGTCCTTCTCCCTAGTCGTTTGGTATAGTAATGCGACTGACCGCATGAAGGCTTCATTGCTGCCATGTATAAAGGGGGCTAGAACTAGTCTGTTTTCCTGTTACACTGTGGCTGCTACTATCTCTAGCACTTCAGTTGCGCTTATTTGCGGATGGAAATGTTTGATCAGATTAATTTTACTGGTTGCAAAAGCTGTGTGTGTTTCCCCAGGACTTTGTTTCGAGAACAGCGCGGCATTGATGATGCAGGGAGGTGGGTGATGAGGGGGAAGTGGGAGGGTGAAGGAAGGGTTGCTGGAGGAAAAGAGGTGGTGGTGGTGTGTGGTGAGGGGAATGAAATTAATGAAAAAAATAGAAAAATGGAATGATGATCTGCAGCACCTCTCTAAACCAATATAAATATTTAAAAAAATCCAACGTTGCAGCCTGATACTTTTGAAGTTTTTGTATTAAAATAATTTGTTTATTAACATAGTTTGGTGGGGAAGGGATTGTCGTGTGCAAAGGGGGGGGGGGAAATTATCGTGTGCAGAGGGGGGAAATGTCAGGTACTAAAGAGGAGGGGGGATTGTCGTGCAGGGGGAGGGGGGACCACCAACAGCACATTGAGTTCTGGATGTTGTAACGTTGCCGCATCTGTGATTATGTTGGAAGTTACAGTTCAGTTAGCTAAATTGGTAGAAATATGAAAACGTTAAAGGCACCAAACAAATATAAATAAAGTCCAGTTTTTGTTTGTTACTGTACTTTTATTTATTATTCCAATGAAACAGTTCTCATACAATCGTCAGGTATGCAGAGTCATGAACAACTTCACACACAAACAAGCAGAGAGCAGCGCCACAGTAGTTAATTGGTTAATTACGTCTTGAAAACTTGAATCGCATGAAGAACTTATGAAGGCAGGAGGGACGTCAGTACCCTCCTGGCACCCTATCAACCTCCCACACCGGCGGAAATAATTTAATAGAATTTAAAGCACATGCCGAAAAGAATTTAAGTGAACAAAGATTTGAGGTCGCAGGTGCTTGCCGGTGTGCGCGATATTCGTCACGCCCGATGCGTCTTCCTTGCGTGCTGGTTCTACAGTTTCCGGGCGATAGGCACAAGTATTTGTTGCTGCGCACCTATCGCCCCCTCTCTCCCCATAAGGGCATAGCGTGGGCCAGCATCCCTTTCCCACGCCAGCCGAACTGCATCGTCAGTAAAAAATAATCAAACCTAGAACAAAAACTGTCTACTGCAGTTTGGAAAGCTTCCATCTACTAATGCTGACGAGCAACAAAAACTACGATGTCCTGAAACTGCAAACGTATGACCGATAAATGAACTACCACGATTAACCGACTCCCACTGCTTTAATTTTGAATCCTGATAATTAATATATTGCGTCATTACAATGTGATGCCTACCAAGATGGCGGACTGCAATGACAAACATGGCCACTGGCTGCACTTGTGATGTCAACCAAGATATATACACTACTCATTTCGCTTCGTACAGATAGCTAAAGGGGTAAGTCTTTAACGTTACCTGAGCAATTGGGGATAGTAATGCGAACGTCGTCCAGCGACTATGTTAAGAAAAATTAGAACATTACACAATATTCCTATTTCAAATAGAATGGGCGCCAGCTCACTGGGTAAGCACCAAGTCACAGTTCTCAGGATCGTGGGCCGAACGACCATGTGGCTGTATCCCCTGACACAGACTGTATAAATTCACAGGAAAACGTAATATGTAGCCGGGGTATTCAGGCTCCCCAGCACGCCTTAATATTACCTTTTACCTTATGAATGAAGGATGAATTCTTGGATAGGGCCAGGGACCAGAATATAACACTAAATGAGAACTCACAAGTTTTGGTTAACTCAAGTAAATTATATTGCCGAAATAGTGTACACAGTTACATGTATACAATGCAAATTAAAGCGGACCTGACTCACAAGGCCTACCAGCGGCCGTAACTGTACAAAAAGGTCAAGAATGGAGCGAAAACTTACAATAAAAATTAAACCTCCAGGGTCAGTAAATTGAGCTGACGGAGGGGTGCTGCGAACGCGGGGAAGACTGTTGGTAAGCTAAATAAAAGTTCCAGTAAATTACGTTAACCTATTGTAGTTAAGTTTTCAGAACAAAGTATGAAAGTCCCCCACGACGCGATGCACGTGCAGCACCTAAGACCCGAGGAATCAGACTGCTGGAGATAGCGCGGGCAAGCGGCATCCTTGCCGAGAGCTCGCTCCACTCCACGAGGTAATTTAATCAATTGACGTCATTAACATAAAACTTGAAACATATACACATAAAACACTGAAATGTACTGAGTGAGTTTTCTTAATTCTGTAGAGAGTTAAGAGTTCTTAATTAAGCACTAATTTAAATACAAAACATGATTATGTAGTGCCTTGCAGAGCACGTGGGAAATTTAGGTCTGTTAAGTTTTGGGGCATTCTACAACCGGAATGGTTAGGTTGAAATAAAAACTAATTATTTCTTACGTCACTAATTGGCTAGATTAGACACACAATTGCACTCACAAAATTATATAGAACACTTCAAATACTCTAGCCATGCTACTCTACACCTCATTAAATATGCACGTGGCATGCATTTACTCTGCGATTACTTCTCAATCCCCTAAAAGCGAATTTCACGAACATTTGCCCATGGGTGATAAATTCTAAAGCTATTTACTACACATTCAAACACTTGATTCCTATCCTAATAACACAGATCTCTCTAGGGACACCACAGGCACTCAGTTGGATCACTCGGAATTGGGTCATGACCCGTTTCCAAGTGAACGATGCGGACACGAATCGGGACGCACGACGTCAAGGGCAAACAAAAACTTTAAAATTTAGTTTATATATATATATGTGTATTGTAGTGAGATGGCGAACTATGTATAACTATTACGTGCATAGCTACTTGCCATAAAAAAAATCCGGAAATACATAAATTTGTATTAATTCTACTTCATACGAAACTCCATTGCATGAAGAGCTATCAAGAAAACAGTGTATTTAATAAAAATGAAGGTCAATTCTGTGCAAAATGTCCCAAGAACCTATTTGCTGAGCCCACCACATATTAGAATAATTTTTAATAAAGTAAGCAGCAAAATATACCCCGCTAAATGTTTGATTACCATTTAACCTAGCCTATAAAAAGCATTCTAGTAACACTTAATGGCAGTAATTGCCATTCCTGTAGCCTTAACCTATGTTGTTGATTATTTTGTCTCTGTTCTACAAAAATACATCACTTGTTGTCTACACAAAACTGTTTTGGTATTAGCACTATGAAGGCAATGCATGTTCATTTAACAACTAGGTATATTACAATTTTGCATTACGAAATTGTATCATGCTGGTTACCACAATCCTAGAGCTCCATATTTCAGCATAGGTTTCCTTAAGTGGGAACACTGTAACTCAACTTTTTTTTTCTTGAATTTAAGTACCAAATTTTTGCGTGCGCGTTACCTTTTCATGTAGTATGAATCATGTACGTTAATTTATTTAGGCCTTACAGCATACGCTATTCAAAAGATGCCTAATGAGTTGTTTGAATGTCGGTTAAAGTGCAATGATAGATGTTAACCAATTCAAAAATGGCAACTTAATACATGATAAAATAAAAAGTGGGAATGTGTGGCCTATGTGCTTTTGTACAGCTATTACGAATTTGTATGTTGTTCAGTTTACAATGAAAAAGCATTCTGAAAGTGAAAACTACGTTCGTAATAATTTTGTTACCTCAATAGTGAGTAAGCATTCAGTAAACACCCAGTTACAGTATCTATCAACCAATTCTCATGAAGGGCAGTGTACATTCCCATACAACAAACAGACGCTAAAAAAAAAAACCGGAAATTTTTATTCTTGTGTAAGCATTCCATATTGACACATTGATATAAAATAATAGAAGATAATTTTTTTGCTATTGAGAAGCTGCAAGAAAAAAAAAAAACCAACAACAACAACAACCTTATAAAATGAAAACTAAACGTAATAGGTTAATAAAATATACCACACGTTGCCCATAAGTGCTTATAGTATCAAGATATGAAGAAAAGTCCGGGTTCCGAGGAGGCGGACAGTCAAATGGGTACTGTTGTGATGTCTATTTTAATATCCAACCTGCTTGAGAGTAGTACAGGAAAAAATGTGACTAAATGAAGGAAAGTGTAAAAAAACGGATGTTAATAATGAATGTGTTTTACACGAACAGACAGAATATCAATAAAATATTGAGTAAAAAATAAAAATAAATTTTTTTATTAAATTTTACTGAGTACTCTAGTATTGTACAGTAATAAAACAAACACTGGTGCTTATGAATTTTAGCATCTTATATTTTACTTAAACAGTATAAAGTTTTAGCAACTCAACGAGTTTCTAGTTTATAATTTTCTCTTGCTGGCTAGCTCTTCTGACAGCTCGAGCTTCGATCACTCTGGTGATGTTGCCATTCACATTGGGAAGTACATCCACTGTCCGCGCCGCCAGCTGTGGACACAAGAGTATGCATCCCTGTTACAGAAAGGGTCAGCAATGATAACAGTAGGCTGGTGTTACATGTTACCCTGACCAGCCAGCAGAATTTTTGTGTGTGTCACACAAAATCTGATCCACAAATGGATCATTAGATATGTAACCAGTTGTTCATACAATTAGCTATGGGGAAGGAATATGCCATAGCCTGCCTGTATCATGGATCCAGTCCCCTAATATAATTTTTTCATATTACAGAGTACGCATCATAATATCAGAGCTAAATACAGATTCTAAAATAGTCCCCAGTTCTTTATGAACCTGCAGAGATACATACGAATGTTGGCAATGTTTCAGTCCAGGCATGTCAGTATATCATGTAGACATACGAACGATAAATTTTGGAAAGGTCAGAGGCGAGAGCTAAATCACCCATCGTTAGTGTTCATTTTTGCGACAAACTTTGTGCACTTTCATCATGCCAAGAAAGAGTTCTGATACTTGCTAGCATACTTATGCTCTATCAACCCCTCATGATGCCATGAAGATACAAAATCTCGTGTAATGCAAATACATAAGCAATAGATTCACAAAAAAATATTAAAAATACTCATGTTTACGCACATGAAGTTTATTACTAATGCAAAATAAAAAAGTGTCAGGCTGCAGGAGAGATTACTCAGGTCAGCAGGGCTACTGCAATCTGCGAAATCATGCAGATTTGGACACATCAGTTCAGGCTCACCAAGCCCATTTTGCAACGATGACCTTTTCCACGGTGTCACAAAAGAGGGGGACTGCAGCGGCTAGAGCTCTCATTTTCCATCACTAGTACACGTACAGCATCCTTTCTTTTGTACACACATTTTCACACAGGAGGTCCACTTCAACACCAGCCATTTCTTCACTTGGTCTCTTCCCCCCAACACAACGAGACAAGTTCAATTCCCGGTAGTGTCACTCCCAGATTTTCGCCCTTTCATTCCTCAAAAACATTTCTTCTTCAGTTCGTTTGTTTGTCAAACAAAACTCAGCTGACTTAAACAGCCCGAGAAAAACATAATACTTCAGATTGAACCATACTCCCCGTAACGCACTTTCTCGTTCAATTTTTCTTCTAAAACAGACCTTTGTATTCGATTTTATACACTACTGAAATAATAGGTTTACCTGAAAAGCAGTAGGATCAAGTTCAATAAATTAAAAGTGCCCAACTAAGAACATATAAATGTTTTATCCTATTTTTTCCATGCATTCAATGTTTGCATTTCTCTGATGGTGTCAGATGATGGTTAGTACCTAATGGTTTCATTCTGACTTTCCTTAAGTTCACCGATGATTAAAGATATTTCCTTACTGTGCAAGGCAATTAACCATCTTGAGTCTATCAACAAGTTCATTGGCGTCTTCAGGAAATATGTAGTCGGTGTTCTTGTCGTCTTCAACATTATTCACAATCAGTCAGCTCGTCACTAAGAATGGAGGAGCGGTCGTCCATAGGAAGATTTTTACCCATTTAATTCAGAGAAAAAATACGGATGTATTATATATATATATATAAAATTGGGAGCGCCCTGAGAAAACCCTCATACTCTGTTTGCAACAGCAAGAGCCCTGGGGAAAATATAAAACCCGCAAATACAGTCGCCAATGCATATTATATGGTAATATAAATATATATGCATATAAATATAGGTTAGTGCAGTTGTCACTTTGGACTATCGCCCCTCCAGTACGTGCCCGTGTCTGCCAGCAACGTCTCGCTCGCCAAGTTACTTGCTGGAGAACGATAAGCCAACCCATGAAAGGAGCCCCGTTTCTATGTGATACTTGGGTCCACCAGTGACGTCCCGCTCGCCAAGTAATCGCGAGAACGGATGCCCCTAAACCTGATACTGTAACCCTCAGTTTGGTACTTGGGTCTACCAGCAACGTCCCGCTCACCAAGCCACTAGACTGAAGGCCAGTAGTCCAGGCTGCCTACCCTATCCAACAGCCAGCACCTTACTCTTCATCAGGCCGTGCCTACACCTTTCTGGACACCCACTACCTGCCTATCTGTTCTGTCACCACCCTCTTTCTTTATGCCACACCATAGGGCTGGGCGGGGTAAAGCAGCCAAGCAGGGACTAGCTCTGGATGGAATCCTGGAGAGTAGAGATTCAGGTGCCAGCCAGGTCTGCTTGTCAGAGAGGGTTAGCTACTAGTTCATCCAAGCCATCGCAGTGTCTACTTTGGCACGTGCCTCGCGCAGTGTCTTCGCTTCCACCGAAGAAGCAGACTTCATTCACACAGCCCGACAAAGTAGTCAGACGACTGAGCATTACACCAGAGTACACCCCTACGCGTGTGCCAACCCAACCTGCAACAACCTGCACATCTCCCAAGGCCCAGCACCAGAGGTTATTGAAGTGGCCAAACCCTACACTACAGGCCCCAACAATAATCCCGTAAGAACCACGACAGCTGTTTCTCAGGTGCATGAGGAGGGCGGGGGCTAGGCGCCGCCCACTAACAGCCAGACCCAGTAAGGGCGGGGGCCTTAGCCGCCCACTAGCAGCCAGACCCAGTAAGGGTGCGCGTCAAGCATTACCAAAGAATGAAACCAAATTGGTTTCAGAACAACGCTTTGTTTATCTGCTAGAGCAACTGTCGGACATATATATATATATATAAAAGTGCTGCAAATTAATAGTGTGAACTACATCCAGACGTTGACGCATGATGCTAATTTGACATAGATATAAACACAATTTCGTCTCATCTTTACGTATCATCACATTACCTCAGGCAAGGTTTGAACCCCGAAACGACTTGCTATGAGAGGCTACCATTACGCCGCTAGATGCGGGGGCACCCATGGACACGTTAGCCAAGACTGTTTCGCTCTTATTATGTAAGAAGGCACACCAACTCCCTCACGTGTGAGAGAGGCTAGCCAAGCAGCCCAGTAAAGCACCTAAGCTCGTGCAGCAGAGGCACCCCAGCACTGTAGAGATGGCTACTTCCACCATGGACCGAGATATTGCGCTAGCGAACGCAGCTCCGCCCACAGAAGAAAGAGCTCTCCCCCACCACCCCGCGCCTCAGACAAGCCCGCGGGCAGGTGAATATATGTCCGTGCACCGCCAACAAACAGCAGTTCATCTCCAGCAGCTCCTTCCACTACGTCATGTGATGGAGCTCTCTGCTGACCCCCAACATCTTCACGACATACCAGAAGCTCTTCAAGACCTGCACCAGCAACCCCTGAAGAAGTCTTCAACCCCCCTCAACATGCACTAACCTTATGGTAGTGCCACCCGAAGCCCCTTCTGGACAACAGCATTAAGATATTTAGGGATGGTTAGTATCATAGCTACCTAGCCACATCTGCTGTTGTTCAGTTTAGACCCAGGCCCCCTTCACCTGGTTAACATAGTTTACTTCCATTCAGTTCCTGGTTGGTTAGGAGATAGTACGGGCCACAGTGTTTATTCCGCACAGAATAAATACGTTTTCTAACAAACCTTCGTATACTGATTCTAGGGTGACTGTGTTTATACCCCCAATATACATCTGCGTCACTCATTGCCGAACCTAGAGGAGGACTGCGAGCTCCCTTGACCGGGAGCACATACGTAGCAAACACACCCATTAGACGGCCACCCATACTGTGCACCTGGCGGCTAGTCAACCAGCCCAGCTGACTCACTCCATCCACCGTGCTGAACTGTCGCCGGAAGGAGTAATCGGGTACGACTCCGGTTGGCTCAGCCTCAGCTTGGTTATACACATTGCCAGGAATCATTGTCGCCTGCTCTCCTTTCGTGAGGCTGACTTTAGTACCTACCTGTATATCTTACACTCAAAGGAGTGGTGTGAAGTGGCAAGCTAGGAACGAAGCTACTGCCTCCGAATTCAACGGGAGCTGTAACACAGCTCCCAACTGCACTTTGCAGCATAACCCCCTGGGAATGAGCTCAAGTCGCCCGCACGTTGGAGAGGTCTCACCTCCCAGCTCCCTACCCCTCCTTATTTCAGCCCCCAATCAGACAGACGACCGACCGCACCTGGTCGTCACTGACTTCCGTCAAGTACGCCACGTGCCGCTAGGGATCGCGAATCCTTGGTTCCAGAGAAGCCAGACCAGCTGCTCTCAGTGAGCACCTTTCAGCACCGCCAGTCGCAGCGGCATCTCCACCCAAAGACTGGACACCAGCCGCACCTGCAGCAGTGCAAGGAGCTACCCCGGGCCACATCCAGTAAGGTAAACCAATGGCTGTGTGCACACCAGTACGCAGGACAGCTAAGCCCACGACTGACTTTGTGCCGTGCCGTCAAGCCACGCATCCTATCTTATATACCGGACAGGGCCTGGTCAGCAATCAATAAGGTCAGCCAGTTAAATTGCCAGTGTATCTGAACGACAGACCAAAACCTTGCCCGACCGTGACGTCATCAGCCACCCGTCATGCATCAACGTTATAAAATTAAGCTATGCTGTGTGAAATGCAAATAAAACTGACCCAAATGTAAATGAACAAATTTTCATACTAGTATTACGTCCATCAATTTTTCTTTATGTATCTTTATTTTATTGGCTATACTTTGCTGTACTTTAAATGGTATTGAAAATTCGAAGATGGTGGTTAACATGCCAAAACAAAAACAATGCCACTTGGTATTAACATCAGCGTTAATAAAAAATCCTTTTTGCGATACATCAACTCATTGTTTGATATTTCTGTGCAGTTTTGCAAATTCTTCCTTGAAATATGTCAAAATTGTGTCTTACAGCGTGAAACACAAGAAAAATGGCTTCACTTGTAGGAAAGTACTCGAATTCATGTTATATATTTTAAAATGCTAAAATTTGCGATATACATTTTAAAATACTGAAATTCACATTTTACATTTAAAAAGCTAAAATTAATATTTTTTGTGTTATCGCAGAAATTTTTTAGGTCTCTACTGATAAGGAACATCCAACAAAATGTTTTTGCTAGTTGTGTCTGTCATTATCAACTGTTGTAATTTTCATCATCTTTACGTGAATGATGGTTACATGTGGAAAATGCCACTGTCCGACATGCCACATACATTGTATTTCACTGACGACTCGTGAGCTTCCATGCACGCAATAGCATTCAGAAAACACAATGCACCCAAGAAGAAAGTTTATGATAACACAGGATTCCTAGGAAGTCAGTTTATGATAACACAGGATTCCTAGGAAGTAAGTGTATGTTAAGACAGAATGCACAGAAAGTAAGTGTAACACATGGTGCCCAGGAATACGTGTATGATAACACTGCATGAAAATATGCTACACAGTAATTATTTTTAGTAATAATGATAATTCATAGTGATGGGTCGAGTCTCGAAAACTCGAGTCGAACAATCAAACATCGACTCGTCATTCGAGTTGCATTTTCTTCCCAGCAGTCATTGAGTTACTAAATGTGCAGGTCAAGATGTTTTTAGGTTATAAAGAACAAATATCCTCACCTGACAATCACGCCTGAATGGCGGCGCCACGGGTGACAGATAACATCAAGGTCAACAGGTACAGTCTCAGCACAACACAAATACATACAGCCATATGATGATGTATTTAAGCATGAAAAGCCTCTTTATCTCATGGCACGTCACACCTTCAGCAGAAATAAGCGTAGATACGGTACACTTGCCATTATTTTTCTGATAATTTCCATTTTAAAAACGTGAACATAAAAAAAGAACTATTAACAAACAAAAACTTTTAATGTGAACTGCTTGTCCACTCACTCTGCAACATGCGGACAGACTAGGTTGACCAGGGACCTTGAGGTGGAAAGGAGGACACGTATGGTGAAAAAAGTAGGACAAGGTAAAAAAGAGGATGAGACATTTTAGTGTCTGAATTATTATATATGGGGAAATGTATTTACAACAAGAAATATTCTGCAAGTTTTAGCAGGTTCCGGATGAATTTCCAAGACACTGCTGTTGAAAAATTGCCCATTTTTCACTACATGTTAATTTGCTGAATTGAACTCATCACAAACAACTAGGGATGTCAAAATATCAATTTTTCTCAATTCAGATTCTCGATTCCAATTGCAAAACCTTTTACTCGATTCTTCCTCAATTCCGATACCATAAATTAGGATATATGAATTATCAACAATGCAGTCAATGAATCCTTTTGAAATTATGTTTTATAGGTCAATGTACAGACAGAAATATGAAGACAATTACAGGAAAGACTTTCTGACCTGCTAAGTGAAGTTAATTTCCTATATTTATGTAAAATTCAGACTTATCTAATTAGGCCTAACTAGTTCATATATTAAGAACGGAAAAAATAATGTTTTAATCAGTACTTTGAATAAATCCATGATTTATTTGAAATGAATATTTGACAAAGTATTGAAAAAATAAGTTAAACAAAAGTTTTCAACTTCTCAATGCAATATTTTAGGTCAACTTATGAAGCTATAAATAACCAATATGTAAACACAAAAATTGTTGCTATCAGTGATCAAACTGAAATACAAGTAAATAACTTGCTGCTACATGCATCTTTGCCCATAAGATCTTCTGAAACATTATTATTGGCAATTTTCTTGTACTCGTCGTGTTTACTTAAGTGTTTTCTTATGTTACTAGTTGTGCAACTAACCCCACACCTCGTGCAATTTTTGCATAGCACAAAATCCTCACTCATCAAAAACTTTATAACACTACCCACGTGCACACTTTTAGAACAAATATGGAAACACCTTCAAGCATAGATATAGATGTTAGTTGCATTCACCACTAGGACAAAAGTATTGTCTGTCTCATAAAGTTGGGGAGATTTTGACAGTCAGTGAGTGGCAACTTAATGTATACGAAACAAACAAAGTTCCATTTACAAAATCCTGTAAATGGAACGCAACTTGAAAACCTTTCACGCCGTATCCCCACTCTCCATACGTGCTTAATATTAATTCCAAAAGCATACAGAAATATTGCATAATATTGTTGAATTATTTTTTCTAATAATTTGATGAAATATATTTCAAATTCGTGTCATTCCGAGCCAGTAATAGAAGAAAAGTCAACTTTTAAAAAGACGGGATCAAGAGGCAGGCCCATGTGCTGCTACCTGTTGAGCAACGCAAACGGCTCACACACCGCGCCCTGTCATGCCATGTGTGCCATCTTTCCACTCTTTCCCGAAGCATTACCAGCTAGAAAAGAATAACTTTCGTGTGTAATATATAACAAATTTACGAACAGATACCAATAGTTTCATTTTTCCGCGAGCTCTGCATAATTTTTAAAGTAACACATATTTCGTGTACAGCGATTTTGAGTACTAGTAATGTCTATTCGGCCGGTAATTGTTCGTCTACGTAAATTATACGCCATTAAGTTCTCCTGAAAACCCATTTCCTTATTTCCGTGTTGCTACAATATTGTATTAATAAAACGAAGAAAGTGGGAAGCGTGTGAATAGTTTTTAAGCAATTCTTACACTATTCTACATCATGTATTTCCAACTCTAACAGTTTAGTTACAGTAATAGCAGAATAGTCATTGGTGAGTTGTTGGCAAATAAAAGTGCGTTGTCAATCAAGTTTCCCAAATTACTTTTAGTTCCAGTTATATTAGCTATGACGTTCTAAGTGTGATAATAGCTACAACTACCCTTTCGCAAATGTTAACCCAAATTCGCTGTAGCTACGACTTTTTGTCTGCAAGTGTTCTTGGCAACTCAACCAAAATAGAGTTTACAAACACTCATTTAGACTATTTGCGTGAAAAATTGCAAGTTGTTAATTATTATTATTATTATAAACAAGAAAAATAGGCAGAATTATTTTTAAAATACAGCACCCGGGAATCCAACAAATTATTACAACTGGTTTGCAGAAGTACGATCGTAACTGTTGGCAGTATTGCTGCAAAATTAATAAAAATGTAATGGCCATGTTTATTTTCACGTGTGTCTCATTTTCCTATTTAGATAGCGACACAGAAACTTATATTTGTTATTCTACCGTAAATAGAAAATTGAAATAAAAAATTTTTTAAGGGTGGTGGTTTTTTTAAATGATTTCCTCACGTTAAGTAACCAGAGTTTTGTTTTGCCACGACTCGTAAATATGCTATGGTTAAAGGTAACCTAATTTTGTGATAACTTGGTAATAAGTGTTGAGAATCTCAATTTACTATTCAGATGACACGGGAACTTATATTTGTTATTCTACCGCAAATATTAAGTACATTTTCTTATGTACAAAAGCATAGAGTTGTGGTTTGCAGACACTTGAAATGCGCTATGGTTAAACCTAACCTCATTTGATGATAACTTACAAGAATCAAAATTGAGGTAGTCAGACACTATATTCTCACGATTCTCATAATGCAAAGGAATCGGATGAATCGAAAAATCGAATTTGACCTCCCTACACACATTTTCTTTCATACATTTACAAAACAACCTAGTAGAAAAATTTTACATCGTCAATCTCAATATTTTTTCTTTTAAATACATTATTGAGGTTCATTGCATTCAGTGTTAGTTTTCAAAATCATCCACTTTAACACAACTGAACTCAATGAATGATGAACCCCATTTTGTCAAATACTCTAAACATACTTGCACATATGAATTTTAAAACAAGAAATAAATGTTTTTAACTAACCCATTCTTAGGAAATTCTAACATCTAACAACCATACTTTTGGGATGAACCAATCTCATGCAAGAGTTTTTGTTTCCCTAAAATGTAATGGTAAAAATCAGAACATGAAAATTCTCAGAAAGCTGTGTCGAACAACTAATAGACCTTTAACAGATTCTATCCTCAATTGATTTCGTACATCAGTACATTGTGATGCAATGAGAAATAAACAATCTTTCTAAGTTCGCATTATGGTCTGGAATAGCAAAGAAATATTCTGCAAGTTTTAACAGTTCAGAGTGGCATTCCAAGACAGTGCTTTCGAAAATCATGGAAACGAGTTTATCCAACCTAACATTACATACAAAAATTAATTATAAAACTCGTGAAAATTACAGACAAGCATGCTTGTATACATTACATATGAATTAATTAACAAAAAGCTTACCTTTGTTTGTAACAGATATATAAGTTCTAGGTGGACAAACTAAAAATTTGGCTTCAAACTCGTTTCTTTCTGGTTTGAATGAGGAGTAATTTTTTTCCGAGTGTCTTGTTAAATTTGAATTTTCTTTTCGACATTTTGTTTTGTCTCGACTTGAACAAATAAAGCACTCGTAAATCTAAACCATTACGACCGTGAACATATGTTTTACATACAACCACTGCCAAACACCTCACAAGAAAACAATACAATCACGGACCACGGTATTGTACATGGCCTTGGCATAAAACATCATCCCATAAAAACATTTATGTTGTGTAACTGTTGTGTAGGAGCAGATGTGGTAGCATGCAACATCTGTTGAGCAATGGTTGAACTCCATGCTCTGTACTGTTAAAAGCTGCTATGGCTCGCTGTACCAAATTGCTAAAAAAGCGGACATACACGTTTTTATGAAAATTACCCCCAGACACCGGACATTATAGTAAATAAAAGGACATATCTTGGAAAAAGAGGACGTCTGGTCACCCTAGGACAGACCAGGCTGAAAGTTTACCCTTCCACTTCACTACTGTAACTGTTATTTCCTTTTTCTATCAGCATTAAGTGGCTGACACTACTGTTCCTTTTATACCTTTCTTACCTACCATAGTCATTAAGGCAGTGCTGTGAATCTTTTTTTAACCAAGCAAAGGATTATTCTTACTGGTAGAAACTAGTCCCAAACTTTTTTCTTGGTAAACCATGACTATAAGAGGAGGAAGTTACAGTCCATTCTCGGTTAATTCCAACTTTTCTGAAGCCCTGCTAAAGTTCTACTTCCAGAATATTCCTCCGCTTCATGCAAACAAAACCTTAACCGAATCAAGAAAATTAGGCTACACCAAAGGGACAATGCACACCATATTTTTAATTTGTGCACACTCAGTGTAATAATATTTTACATAAGAACTATTTCTTACTAGGCATTACCAACACACCTATTTTCTCCATTTTTATTCATATTATTTATAAATTAAATATTATAACATATGGATAATATATAAGTTAAAGTTAAGTTTAACAAAAAATAAGGTATTTTATTTAACATTAATGTAAGTATAAAATGTTTGTGATAGATGTCATATTTAGGAAATAACAAAAAATGCCATACATGGGGTGATTTTTGAAGGTCGATTTAAAAGTGTGAAGAAACTGTAAATAAACTATATAAGGGGTTGGCATTATTCCATTGTAAATATGTACAAATTTACATTTAAGGTGCAAAATCGATTTTAACTTGAATTCTACTTGACTCGACCCAAGTTACATACAGCTTGACTCGACTAGACTCAGAGCTGTGAAAAATTAGAGATGGGACATTCGATACTTCCATACCCCTCGATACTGTATGTATTGAAAGTATCAAGTATCGCTACATGCAATTTGATACATTTATTCAATGTGAAATGTAAAATTATCAACATGTGTATGGCTTGGTCCGCCATTTTCCATATTGCCACAAAGCGACAACGTTTAGTTTATATGTATTCAGGAGTTGCAAATAGGAATTATGAACAATAAGTCAGTGTGTATTGTAAATAACGTTTTTTGAAAACAGTTATTAGAATGTTTGAAATGAACGTGGCCTAGAAAACCATAATTTCATCTCTGTTTTCATTGTATGGAAAACGAACTTCGCCAAAAATATTTACGTCCCAAATAAGTTTAATATTTGAATCGGTACGAAATACAAATTTATCACGTTTTATTTCGGTAAGGTAAAAACTTGACAGGTTATAATAATTTGTGTGTTATTTCCATACGAGCAAATTTTCCACTTGTCCATTAAAACAATATGTAATACAAAATGATACAGTCTCGTAAGAAGAGGTGCAAAACAACGCAGTCACATGAAAGACGTTAAACTAAAGTCTCGCCCAATCCCATCCTATCCACTGGCAATTAAATTAATGGAGCGCCAGCAGTATAACTTTGCCATAACCAAAATAAGTTAGGTTGGGAACCTACACTGATCATAGCATTTGTTTACACTTTACACGCATTGTTTTCTTCATAAACAGAGTAGGTGTGGCGCAAGGATACATTGTGGCCATACTACGTTTCTAGAACTGTCAATATTTAGTGAACTCAAATGAAATGGAGTATAACGTCACATGTTTCATTTATTACAAATGAACTGATAATTGTGTAGTTGCCGAGTTGGAGTCATATAACACTTGGCAAAACTAAACCACTTTTTTATATTAAGAATAGGCAATTAAAGCTACCGTAAATGCAGTTTTATGAACAGCACATACTGATTGGAATAAGAGTGTTGGAGACACATTATGATTTATGAATAAAACTAGATTTATGAATAAAACTATAAGTGCAATAGGTTAACTTCGGTATTCTGAACGCAAGTACATATTTTGATTTTTTTGTGTGTCATTTGTGTTTACAACTGGTAATTCATATTTATTTTATGTGTTTTACGTGTGTACAATTTGTTAGAACGAACAACGCAAAACAAACAGAATAATGAATTTATCTTACTTCCAGTAGCAGAATAATTGCCATTGTTGTTTTTCATTTTCATCCAGTGATAAACAATTCCCACATTTTCCCTACCTGACTTAATCAAGATAACATTTAATAACTATTTTTCTAAACAAAATTTTGTAAGCTTTCTTAGTACAAAAATTGACATGCGTGACGTGTTTTTTTAACACTGACAGGTTTACCATAGATGCCAAGTTTATATAAATTTCAAATTTGTTTCCATTAACTGTAATATTACCTTGTGTGATTTTTCTTTGTTTTTAAACTTTATCAGAAATTTGGTTGTGAACAATATAAATGTAGTTTGCAAAAATTAGAATGCATTATTGAAAATTTTTTACTCAAAGAGTATTGAGTATCAAAAGCATCGAGGGTATCGAGCTGAAAACTGTATTGAGTATAGAGTATAAAAAGCATGGTATCGTCCCACCTCTAGTAAAAATCAAACTCGCCCATAACTAATAATAAGCTATAACAATAATTTATCTTGCCATTGTCGGTATCGTTACAGTGGGGTTTCCGTGTATTTAATACAGAACAGGGCATTGTATTAAAAAATTATCGCTATAGCGAATGTGACATAGCCCATACTTGTTATGGTATGATTATACTCAACAATTTTACCTCTATCTCCTGTACGAGTTTGACATCCAGTTTGCCAGCTACAAAGTTGGTCACATGGCAGCCCTCCATGCTGCCAACACGACCAGTTCTTCCACAGCGGTGGATGTAGTCTGCCATGTAGAGGGGGAATTCGTAATTTATGACGTGCTTCACCTGGAACATGCCGAAAAATTGCCAGTGTCAGATCTGCTACCAAATAGTGACAATGGAAATAATTAAAATTTAACTTTCTATGAATATAATACTAGGTAAATATTTATATGTATGTCAAAGCACTTCTTACCACCAGTATCCTCTTACAACCACAACTCCTCAGCTTTGAACTATGCTAGAATCAAAAAATATTTTAAACATTCTATTCTATTACTAATAGACTTGCACTTGTTAAACAATTTCTAAATACATATGAAGGCAACTGTGTGTTTGACACTTGCAGTGGACACTGTTACTTGTAATGTTTTGCAAATAGGCAATTGAAATGGCAGGACATACCTCATGTTTTTGTTACACGCACTACTGTGCAGTGGATATAAGTAGGGCCCCACATTTATGGTAAATAAATTAGCTGATTTGGTTATTAAAATTTTACCATTTCATCATTAAAAAAAATTTATTTTGTCAAATTTTATAGCAAAAAATGCATGTGTTGTTATTAGGACATCTATCGGCTGTTTTTGTAACAATTTCAATCAAACCTAAATGGAACTACTCATTCATTAGTTTAATCAGTACATATTTCCCTAAAACCGAGAGAAAAAAAAAGGGCAATAAGGATGAAAGGATAAGCTCATGACAGTACACATAATCATGTAATGCACATTGTCGCAGTAAATTTTGTCATCAGACTTGTACTCTTTATAAAGACATTTTGATACTGCTTAAGGATGTTGCCTGGTTTGAAAGCAGGTATAGGGAAATGCATGCTAACAAAATTTGGTTTTTTGAAGAAAATTTTTAAGATATAAAATTTGTCTGGGCCAGGTTGCTGGTCTAGAGTTTCAAATTTTCTGCCTTCAGTACTGAAGCTACAGTACCATCCAAATTGGCACCATCTTTGTTTTCTACCAGATGTTTGCATGGCGTGACCGCAGTAAGTCGTTACTCAGGTAATTTGTAAAAATGTTTTTGTATACAGTCCACTCTTTCATACCCCGAGCCCAGACCCAGAGTACGTCCTCCGGACTGGTTCGAACCAACAATTCTCGTGTTCGTTGTTCGTTCACGCTGTGTTTCCATTTCTGTTTTGTGCCAAGACTGATGCCATTTGTGTGTGGATATGATGCCGAAAATTGTAAGTGGGAATCTGAAGATTAGGGATATCTCCTACGTTTCAAGTTAATCAGTGCACGTATTTGGTAAAGATATTTTGGCGCACAATAAGTTTGTGACCTTTAATTATTATATATACATATAGGTTAACGGTAACAAACAACAGGTACCACAAGATGGCGATGTAACTTCGTCACAGTACTGTTGAGACAGCAATCGACTGCTGCACAAGTAAAATCGACTAATCGACTGTGGACTTTTCGTATAGACTCGTTTGTTTACATAGTACGTTTGTACTTTATTTACATCATGACATGACTGAGAAGGGTGAAATGTTGGCTAGTCGCCTGGAGCGTGCGGAAAAACAGATTGCAGCTCGCACCGGCCCTTGCAAAGAATCTTGACAGCTCAAAATACTGAATGTTTATTTCTGTATGCCGTGACTTGCCTGACCCTGAATTAGATCTCTTTGTCGGGGGATTTATTATGTGCGTATAGTGTAGAAAGAAGTGAGAGAAGACACTTTGACATTTACATATAAATACTTTTGTGACACACTTGACTTACCACACCCTGGGGATACACTTTGATAATTGAATAAATACTTGTACTGTGTGTGCTGATGGTTTGATGTGAGGGGTTTCTGCATATACTACACAACATACACTGTATTGTACCAAGTGTAAAATGCCACAAAATATCCTCTCTGAACATCAATAATTCTGTCTCCTCTCTCCAACTTACCTCCACAAACAAAATAACTCACTGGCACTTGTGGATAACTCCAACAGGTTAAATGAGAAAATGAAACTTGTCTATGCAGTATCTAAGGTGAAGTAGGGTACTAGTCTCTAACATTGCAAGTAAAACACTGAACAATATCTCCTTCATTAATTTCAATAAAGTGAAAGTTTATGCAAATTTAACTGTTCAACATTTATTATACACTTGCAAATATTAAATTCCTTAGGTCTGCCAAATAAATGAAACGCTCTAGAATTCCCATTTAACATACAATAGCACTGTTCAATACACAAGATCAACATAAATTATTTTCAATTTCCCTTGGTTTTGAGTGCCAGCCAGTGTGAATGAGATTCCTATACATCTCGGGGTACTCTTGGGGCAGAAAATTTTTTCCAACGTCTGTTGTTAAATTTATGTAATTGTTTATGTTAAGGGATTGTCCAAAATGAAATGAAACTGTGTCACTTTGAAATGAGATGCTTAAAAGTCATTACAAATGTTCTGGGTAAGGTACTTATATACTTTGCCGGGTATACCTACCCCATGGCCATTAATAGGTAAAGATGGAAATGGAGTAGGTTTAATTTCCTCCTAATTCAGCAATCCAATAATAATCTGACTTTTTCTGCACCTGCCCTCTGCTCTATTATATTTTAGAACATATTTCACTACAATATTTGGCTTACAATGCACTTTGGATCACAAAATAAAACTTTTATTAGAGCGGAATATTTAAGGCAGACTGGTCTCGTTGAAGGCTAGTCCAAGAAGAAGGAAACTAGGCGGGCTCGCAACTGACTTCCCAGACTTTGGCGCAATATTCAAGTATACAATCACAGCCAGCAACCGCTCTGGAGCTGTCCGAGATGTGGATAACGCGAATACGTCAATGACGTTTAGCTGTCAAAATCACCAGTGCTTTATTTACATGGCGCGCTTCCACTATGCTGGCTGCGTGTGTACCCATCTCTGGCGCTCGCTCTCGCTCTAAAATACACTTTAAACCTAAAATGAACTTATAAAAACAAATTTTTACATAAAATAATTAGTTTTCCAATACATTGTGTACATTCTTCACTTCCATGTTTGTAAACAAACAATGTTTACTTTTACAATACCGTCTTTAGAACCTTAATGTCTGTCATAACAAGACTTTGAAAAAGGGGGGAAAACACACAAAAAAATGTAAACAAACATCTCATCACTTTCCCACAAAAATATTTACATTGCACCCCAAAACATTGAAAAATACTTTAAAACACAAAACAATAACATACACAAACATTATGAATCACTATAGACTCTTGCCCTCTGCTGGAACGTACAATTGTATGTCTCATGTAAGCGGATGTTCCAATTATCTCTCTAGAAAAAATATATACATACAAGTGCACATAACATATGCACTGACCATACATCAAACAAAATATACACTGAAAAAGCTCCTCCTGCTCCTTCAAATAATCATAGAAATTATCCAAACATAAACACTTCATTATACACACAATCCCTTCAAAATATATAAAATACCATTCCAAGCACTTTATTATTCAAAATATGTACAACATTAGGTATACGTATACAACATGCAACACTCTCCATATTTATGCCATTTCACTTTGAAATGTCCTACTCATTCAAATTGCGCACCTCCTCATGCACGCTTCCTTGCCATTGCGCATCTGCTCCTGCGTCGTCTGCTGTGCCTCTCTGCCCCGTGAAGACGGAAATTCAAACTCCTTTGTTGTTACAAGCCTGGCGTTCCTTGTGCTCGTCTAGCAGAGCTGGTCGGTGGAAATGGTGGTAATAAGGCGGTAAAAACCACCTCAAATGCAATTACCACAATGCAATCGACATCGCCGGGATCCTAAGGATGAAGATTGAGTGGTTTAGCCTGGGAAAGTCTTCCACAACTGGGGCTAAAACTCACTTGCAACTCAGCATCGTTGAAGGCATCCATTGAAGCTTACTCCTGCTAGTTAAGCGTCTCCAAGCTATACTCATCACTACATTCACTGGTAATCACTTCAGGAAGTGTTTTAAAAATGTTGATCACCAAAATTATTACATTTGCGCTTAATTGATTCACTGATCCACTCGTGTCCAAAGTGTTCACAGTAAAGTTAGTTATAACTGGGAATTTTCAAAATTCAAGTGTTTATATTATTTAGTTCACTTTTGAATCAGTTCCAAGTTAAGAAAATTCACTTGCAAATATCAGATGGCAGAAGACAAGTGTTAACGAGTGTTTGAAAATTTATTAACATTAACCATTATTAAAATATCAAACAGATCAGAGTTCCTCGTTCCACCATCTTGATGTTTCTTCTTTTCTTCCGTGAAGTTCACTTCTCTCTTGGCTTGAACTTACGTCGGATAGGCACCAAGAGCATTTACATCAACTCCAGCAAAGGGAAAAATGGATCAGTGGGGACAAGACGTGACTGAAGGGCAATTAGTCTTCATCAAGGATCCAAACCTGCCTGCTCTATGCTGGCGCTTGGCCAGAATTGTCAAGTTGTTTCCTGGCAATGATGGAGTTATACAAGTGCGCACCTCTCATGGTACACTAATCCGGCTTGTAGTGAAATTGTGCCCTCTCCCCACTCAGTAACCGAGAACAGGTGGAGATATGTAAATATTTTTCAGTTTGTGATGGATAAGGTATTAGTGTTATGTTATGTTGAACTATGGACACTTCAAGGTGGGCGAAATGTCCGGGACAGGTTGCTGGTCTAGTGTTTCAAACTTCCCGCCCTTAGTACTGGAGCTACCATAATGCCCAAGCTGGAACAATCTTGGTTTTCTACTAGTTGTTCGCATTGCGTGACCACGGTAAGTCGTTACTTGCGTAATTTGTAAAAATGTTTTAGTATACAGTCCACTCTTTCGTACCGCGAGCCCAGACAAACTTGAAACCAAACCAAAGTGTGAGAAATGATAGTCTCAAGCTGTGTACCAAGGCAAATATATTAACAATTAATTTTTCAGTATTTTTTAACTTAATTATTAATTTTTTCATAGGGAAGGGGGCACTAACCACAACACACAGACGTACCAACAATGGGCTAATAATAATAAACTCATCACATAATAATGCACACACAATTTACACTTTAAAAAAATAGCTGAAAATTTGTAAGGAATAGACAAAAGTACAGTATAAAGAAGCAAAACTAAAAAATTGAACTGTAACAAATATGTGCACACATTTTTTTTGAGCTTATGATTGTATTTCTACGTGCCTTAAAAACAAACAATTTTATTTAAAATTTCAAAAGCCCTATCTTTAAGGCTTTACAGATAGCAGCCCAATGCAACGGGCAAAGTTCAAACAATCTGCCAATGTAATGGCCACTACAAACATTCAGGAGTGTGCTCTGAATGGCTGCATCATTTTGGTGGAAAGAATAGCATTTCATGAAACATGACAACTGTGAGAAAGAAAGATGCTGATGTAGGTGCAGCACAAAAGTATAAAACTGAATGGCTTAGAACTCATAAAGTTTTGCCAAAGAAGACAATGTTTTTATAAAGGACATAAGTGTTCTGGTAAAAAGCATTTAGAAGTAGTACTTCATTTAGAAGAATTATTTTCAATACAAAGTGGTTTCAGTATAAGGCATGGAATTGAAATTTAATTTTTGAGTGTTTTATTATGATTACAACGTTATTAACAACTAGAGTACACAATACTGTAGGGGGAATGGACTTGACAACTAGAAAAAAAACCTGATCTTAAGCAACACTCACACGCACAGTGTCCAAGCCCCGTGATCCAATATCTGTGCATGAGATGACATTCACATCACCCAGTTGGAACTTCCTGAAGACGCCCCTTCGCAGGACAAGAGGCATGTCTCCGTTGAGGTTGACACACTTCACACCATTCTCATTAAGGAACATTGACAACCAGTCACATGTTGACGACTTGTTGCTGCAAACATGCACGTACGTATTCACAGCAATTTTTTTTCACTTTGCTCTCCTTACATAAACATCCATGGAAGAAGACAAAATAAACCATGAGATATCAACAAATGTGAAGACAGGGTAAATGCACCCACAGGATATTAATACATTAATCAGAATAACACTCATGTGCATGCATAGTCAATGCACTGTAGAAATACGTAATTTTTGTGATTTGAAGCTCTAGATGATAACATTTTCTCAGATAACAATTGCACATTTCACACTACAATTTTTTGAAAATTAGAGGTTTGCTAATTATGTGAAGTAAGTGACAAACACACACTTTACACAAAATTGGGCGGGGCTAAATTTTTGGATAATTTAAGTATTTAAATTGGTTAGTTTCAATTTTACGAAGGTGAAGATTTTACAAGCCATTCTCGGGAGCCCATGCTCCTAGCAAAACACAAGTCTACTGTATAATGAATAATTATTGATGTAAGAACCATTTAAAAATGGCTAGGTACAATTTTAACAAGATTTTTGCATATTAGGGTTAGAGTGATGCCTCACCTAATGGGTGTTTCGTGCTTGTCAAAGTCGTCCCCTCCCCCTCCCTTCCCGGAACGCTGAGAAGCAGGCATCATCCACTTGACGGGATTGTTTCTGCAAGTGGACTGGTTACCCTTGGCAATAGGCATGATGACAATTTTTTAAAATACATTAAATAATGTTCTTACGCTTCCACTATTTACTAAAAATCTATAATTTTTCCAGGAAATTAAGGTTTAATAGCAATAATTAGCCATTAACATAGTTATTTTAAATTTCGCGCTAAAACGCTTAAAGCGTCATGGCGCCGGCTTGTGACGTCACGCCTCGCGTAAACAAACCTCAACCAGTAACAAATACTCGACAATAGTCAGACAAATTAAGTTATTTTGTGTTTTAAAATGAATTCTAAAGTGTATAAGTGGTGTGCAGTGCCTAAATGTACTAACACATCGATAAAAACTCCCAACAAGGTTTTCGTTTACGTTCCAAACAACAAAACAATGAGAAATAAGTGGTTAAATCTTGCACGGCGGGACCCTGCAATTGTATCGCCTAATTCTTCAATTTATTTCTGTGAAGACCATTTTGATGTACGTTTTTCCTTTATACCTTTATCGATTATAATAGTGTGTACTTGATGTGGTTGGAGAAATTGTCATTTGTCTGAACAATAAGTACCTATGTACTTTTAAAAGTCGATCACTTTAGAGGTTAGGATTCAATTATTTATTTATTGTTCTCCTCCACCACTGGTTATTTTAACAGGTTCTTATTCTCGTTACAGTTGCCAAATGATATGGATAATTATATTCAGTATCTTGTGATGGGTTCAGTGTCACAAGTGCGCATGAAACCTGGGTGTGTTCCCACTAAATTTGAATGCCAACCAGATCGAAGAAAACGCACTTCAAATACTGTACAACGACCATATATTCTCAATAAACGAAGAAAGAGAATAGTTGAAGAAAGTGAGAAAGATGATTTTTCTATGAGTTCAACTTATGCTAGCAAAATATTTATGAAAAACATTCCATTAATAGCTAGTCTATTGCGTCCTTTTATTGTTAAATTAGACAAAGATTCAATAAAAAATAAATTACCCATGGCTTTTAGGCATAAATATCACCATGTAAGTTGCATTATTGACTGCTTAGAAATTGAGATACAAAAGCCTTCGAAAGCCTTGAATCAATAAAGAAAGCAACATGTAATTAGGTTCATGATATAGTTTAAAAACAACATTTCGCTAACATAACCTCTAACCTATCATAAAGTGCATATTAAAAAGCAATTTTACGTGTTTTAGACTTTTAAATTATTGTTATTTAAGATTGTTAATGTAGGTACTGACATGGAAGTTTTCACATTTCGAAATTCTGCTGAGCAAAAGTCTTTGTTTGATGCAAGAAATTCTCCCAGCATCAACAAATCTACTCTCGGCAAATTAGAGCTGTTTGCCTTGATAAATCCTTGATGCATCGTTAACGTTCCTTGGTTTGGGATATGGATACTCAAAACTGGACAGTTTGATTGTTGAAACAACAGAGTTATTGATTAACACAGGAAAAGTTCGAATGAAATCTATGAAACTCAATGATGTTTACAATAGGCAAATGAGGCGTGACGTAATACGCTGTGATTGGTGTTTCACAAAACATGGCGGATTGTCGTATTTCGTATTTTTATTTTAATAATATAATATTAATCTCACAATTAATGTGAAATTACGTATATTTTTTACGATCTTTGTTATCTATTCTAATAATTAAAAGCATTATTTTTGTATTTCTTTGTTACTGTCATCATGCCTATTCTCTTATGACCCATTGGGCACTGTGAGGAGCACTACTTTGAGTTGGCTGGGTTTGAACTCAGGAAAGAAAGTAGCTTGCTGGGAGCTCTAAGCATCAAACCATCTTGTCGGCGGCTGAGGGCCGGTTATAAGTTACTAGTTTCTTAGGTGGCATGGGAGGCAGTGGCGAGACGGCACTGCTTCCGCTGGTTGAGCTCGTCGATGTACCCCTCTGCCGAGCTGCTTTCTCTCTCTTCCAGGAATACATCCAGTTGGCACACTGTCTGTTACCTACCAGGCCTTTAATCAGGGGTAGTCCCTGTTGGCAGCTTTATCCTACTCAGCCCTGTGGCAAGGCATAAGGGGGAAGATAGCATAGAGAGGAAGACAGTGGGTGTTCCGTAGAGGCGAGCACGGCCTGAAAGGAAGAAGGCATAGGTAAGTGGGTGAGGTTGGTATGCCTTGCTACTGGATTCCAGCATATGTGTTGGTGGGTGGAAAGTCGCAGTCAAACTAATCTCTTAACAGAAGGTGGTGTCAATAGTAGGATAGGGGAAAACTCTCTCGTGTTACTCAGGAAGGTGGGAAGTCGCCATATATCTAAGAATCATGAAGAGACGGAGCTCCCTGACAGGGGCGGCTGTTGGGTGTGAAGTCGCCGGCAGACCCAAGCGCTTACAGAAGGGTGTAACAGTCGAGTGGGCCACCGCTTCACAGAGACGGGGCTCCCTAAATGTGAGGAAGGAATAGGGAGCATTGTCACATGCCTGCTAATGCAAGTGTGTTTGACGTTCTATTGGTCGAAGCAGGAAACAGTAGGAGGCAAGTAGAGAAAAAGAGTAACTGTGTGTGATAACAGCCAAATCAGATTATGTCTGTTCATTGCAAAAACAGTACACACACATAACCAGCCTGTACCCTGACTAGGGCGTGAAGGGCCGATTATAGGTTGTCGACCGGATAACGCCAAATCACAGAAGATGCGGTGACGCGGTGACACGGGGTCATGGGGAACCCTAGTAGATGGTACTAGAACTCGTGAGCTGTAATAGTGTGGCTAGCTGGGTACCCAAGAAGCATGGGAGGCTTTTGTGAGCCAGGTCAGCGTGAAGTTCTACAACTGGTGTAGATAGTTGGTAGATGGTAGCAAAGTTGGTCTGCATCCGGGCAAAGTGACAGTCTGCAGGTGTGCTGCAGGAATCAGCCTTGAACTCTGAACTGTGGGGCCTATTGAGAGAGAGAGAGAGAGAAAGGAGGGGAGAAGGAGAAGAGAGGGAGAAGAGAGGGAAAAGAGATGGAGAAGTGGCGAAGATTGCCGAATGCGGGTGAAGCTGGGTGGCGTTTACCTTTCGCAGCTCGTGGGTCAGATGTGAGTCAAACAGAGTCAAAATCCCAAAGACAAATCGTTTGAAATACCATTTTCACCCGAAAATAAGACAAATTTTTTTACTTTAAACATTATTTCAAAGTTTGAGGGTTGTCTTACAATCGACAGCAAACTGTTTCAACCTACAATAACACACAGTTTGTATATACCCATTTTATTTTATTCTATGGTCATATTTTTTTCTGAAAGGGTAAACAGATGTTTGTAAACAGATGTTTGTAAACAGAACTCTGGAATTGTATGCTGAAAGAAAAGAGTTGAAATAATATACAGCATATTTTTTAATGTTTTAAAAATTAAATACTAGCATTTATTATAGTGTTTATTTATAGCATTAATCTGTCATCTAGTATTTTAATTTTATGCAGTGATTTTAACAAAAACATTAAAAGTGACTTAGCTTTTATTTTTATGATTGTATGCAATGATTTTCTATGAAAGAAAATTAAATAATGAGTAAATTATTTTTCTTGGAACTTGATCTCATAATATGGGGGTCGTCTTACATTCAGGGTCGTTTTATTTTCGGGTGAATACGATAATGACTTTTCCCGGGAACCATGAAAGGTCATAGAATTGAGAGTTGATAGTAACTGCTTCCATATTGCATGTCAATGACATAAACATACAAGCAATCCATTACAGGTAATTAAGTCATCAGATACAACAAGTCTACAATCAATTCTATGTAATCCATACCTCACAAACCAACAATGGCATAGATAGAAACTACTCACCTAAAAACAATTAAGGGCACCCTATTCTCGTAATCAGCTTTCACTAACTTGAGCAGCTCTGCAGGCTTCTGAGATAGTCCAAGCCGCAAAAATTTCTGGGGGACGTGGGGCATTATCTTGTGCAGGTGGCCGGTAGTAACCCTCACCAAAGACTCGGGCTGAAAATAAATACTATACAGCACAAGTTAGAAGTGCCACCACTAATGCAGCAACATGTTAGTGATATCTTACAAACAACATGAAATATACACAATCCATACTTCATACATCAGACAATGTCATCAGTAATTAAACTATCATTCAATATGTTCAAAAAGTTTAAAATTCTTTTGACTAAGAACACATTGTGATACCACAGTATCTCATTCTACTCTGCTGACTAAGAGTTGCGAACCATTATGGAACTTCTGTATATTTATCACCATTTCAGCATCTTAAAATGTGGTGTATATGATAATTTAACATGTATGAAATGATTAAGCCTACATTGTATACGACTCAGTAATAAAAAATTAAGGTATTGTAACTATGGCTTCTGAATGACTAATTTCTGGAAACACAATATTATTAATTATAACATGTATTCAAATGGTTCTTTCATCCATTCAACTTTAAAAAAAAAAAAAAAACATTTCTAATGACAGCCACAAATGCATATTTCAAGTAAGATGAATGACAGTAATTCAGTCATTATCTAACAACAAGGACTGTATTTAATAAATATACTGTACGTTACAAAGAAAGGATAAACGTGATCCATTGTGTAACGTCTTAAAACTACTATTTTATCTGCTATTTTCATTGGTTGTAATCAGGTAATATTTAATTATTTTTGTGGCAGTTACATTTTAATTAATCTGATTAAATGTTTTTATTTTTAATTGCAAGAAAGTGTGACCTCAGGATTTTGTTTATGTTTGATTATTATGTAAGTTTTAATTACTATGTACTACGAGTCAATGTACAATGGTCATGTACAAAGAGGAATATATTATTTGACTTTCATGGTAATGCATGATGTGATATGTGATGCATGATGTAGCCCTGTTGTGATTGGCGCGACGTTTGAAAGCTAAGCTCAGTATGTAGTTAGAGGCATCTCGTCATCTTTTTTTTTCGACCTGGCAGGTCGACAATCTAGTGGGTCATCGGCCTGGTGGGAAATTTAACTTGCTTAATTAATATTGCCTGAGTACAAACATTTTATGCAGACTGCCCGACGGGGCACACGCTATGTATGCAGGCTTATGATTAAATTCCAGTTTGAGCTACTGCGATGTTGCATGTACTACGATATGAACTTTATTAGCGTACCCCAGCCCGACAGCCTTCTGAGGGAAGATACCACCAAGGCAAGATATTAAGGTGAATGACCAGCAGACGAGAAGTTGTAATGTTGCAATATATAGTAGTTGATATATTCAGGATATATTTAATTTCTCCATATTTTGTAGAGGATAGTAACTCATTCCATATTTAGAATATTGTGGCAGTACTAATTTTTGTATTTTATATATTTCCATATTCCCAAATTTATTATTTTATTTTAGTCATTCAACAGTAGTAACAGACGTCATAGGATGACATCGTACTTTTTCATTGGGCTAGTAAGCTTGACATGTAGCCATGATGAAATAAGGAAAGTGCAGGTGGTCGCATTCAGCTGACGTGACCCGCCACATGAATGTAATACTATACTTCCAGAGCTACGTCCCCGCCACATGAATGTAATACTATACTTCCAGAGCTACGTCCGCATTTGTGTGCTATTTTTAGTCATCACTGCACCACGCGATACCACAATTGGGCAGTGTTCAGATGATGAAAATTTCTATCAATATATAGAGGCAACATATACAGTAAACAGTAACAACAGTCACAGAAGTCGAGAAGTGCTCGTCTAAAGAGGAGCAGCGAGTGACCATTCTCTCACACACCGGCAGCGCCGGTAACTTCAACCTTCTTTTATATTTCGGACATTTAAAATCTACTGAATTCATTTCCACCGGTGTGAGGAGTTGTTAGGATGCTGGAAAAGAGAGTAGTGATTCCCTCCCGTCTTCTTAGTTTAATTATCCTCACAGTAAAGAGTTTTTCAAGTATTAACACGCTGCGATTCTGTCTTTTTATTATTTTTACTGCTGCGAGTGATAAATATTTTTTGTATGCCTCAGTGAACAGTTTACCACTTCATCCTTTAATTATTTACTTTTGGTGTTCTTTTCATCAACGAACCTTTTTTAAATTCAGAGTATTTTGATTTTAAACTGAGGTAGTACGAGCTAATGTTTATAGTAAACTCCATTCGAGTCTTCGCACTAGAAACATTACAAAGTCTACAAGATGTTGCTGCAACTTAGTATTTTCAGCTAAGTATTTTTGAGGATTTCAACCGCAAACACATCAAATTTTAATTAATAATTTTCAAGTATAGATGGGACATTCGATACTTCGATATTGGCAGGTATCAAAAGTATCAAATATCGCTACATGCACATCGATACATTTATTCGATGCGTGAAATGCAATATTAACAACACGTATATGACTTGGTCCGTCATTTTCCCTATCGTCACAAAGCGACACTGTATATATTAGTTCTGCAGTTTACTAGTTTCGGGAAGCCTGTGAAGTGTCTTATTTACTGAATGATTCTGTAAATTATTTCGTATCAGTGGCAGAGATACGTACATAAGGATTGCAACAGAACATGTATCAGGAGTTGCAAATAGGAATTATGAACAGTAAGTCAGTGTGTATTGTAAATAACGTATTTTGAAAACAGTAATTAGAATGTTCGAAATGTACGTGGCCTAGAAAACCATAATTTAATCTCTGTTTTGCATTATATGAAAAACAAACTTTTCCAAAAATATTTACGTCCCAAATGTGTTTAATATTCTAATCGGTACGAACTACATATTTATAGTATTTTCTTTCGGTAAGGTTAAAACTTGACATGTTATAATAATTTGAGTGTTACCTGCATACAAGCAAATTTTCCACTAGTCCATTAAAACGATATGTAATTCAAAATGATACATTCTTGTCAGAAGAGGAGCAAAACAACGCCTTCTCATGAAAGACGTTAAACTAAAGTCTCCTCGTCCAACTCCATCCATTCAGCTGGCAATAAAATTAACAGTGCCCCAGCAGTATTTTACAAACTTAGTGTACGACTGCAGGCTCCCTTAACTGAGTGCATGTATGTCAAAACTATACACATTAGAGGGCCCCCCCATACTGTGCACCTAGTGTGCAGTACGGTAGAGCCCCAACAATTAGGTCACAACCACAAGGCAGTTAATCAGTCAGTCCAGTCCATTCACTCATCCACCGTGCTGAACTGATGCTACAAAGAGTGAGAGACTGGGTCTGGACCCTTTGGTCCACACCCACATCGTTGTCGGACTCCTGGGGTAAACCCACCGCTCTAAACTGTTGCCGGTTAGAGTACTTCAGGTACGACTCTGGTTGGCTCGGCCTCGGCTTGGCTCAACACTTAGTTAGGGTACTTCGTCGCCTACTCCTCTCTTGCGTGGCCGACCGTAGAACCTACCTACATGCCTTACACCCATGGGATTGGTACCAGGTTACGTATTAGAAAGGCAGTTACCAACTCCACGGTTAACTTGGGCTGTAACCCAGCCCCAACTGCACTTTGCAGCATAACCCCCCCAGGAACGAGCTAAAGCCACTCGACAGTTGGAGAGGCCTCACCTCCGAGCTCCCTCACCCTCCTTATTTCAGCCCCCATTAAGAACGCCTGAGAACCACATCCCGTCATCACACCCTCCGCCAAGAACTCAACGTACCACTGGGTCTAACAAACCCGTGGTGCCAAGGGAAACTCGTATAAAATATTCTGGGGTATAATTTTATTCGGAAGACATCTGTCTATTGAAATGAATAAATATTTCATTAATAAATTGTTTCATTTTTCTGCAAGAAGCTACTGGAAATGCACTTTGCACTTGTTAAAGTGACTTGGTACTCAAAGTTAGCATTTTTTTTGGGACAAGAGGAGTTCGTATACGCCCTCTGGGGTATATACGATTCGGAAGATGACTATCTATTAAAATTAATTAATATTTTCTTCTAAAAACATGTTATTTTTGCAATTAGAGATTATTAAATCTGACTTAATATGAAAAATGCTATTTTAATGCAATTTTTTTGGGCGTTGGGGGTCAAAATTGGTTGGAAACAATTTTGTGAGGTCAACGATTTTGCGGGGTCATTCTCAAGCACCGAGAGTACTCGCAAAATCTAGTTTCTACTTTATGTACATAAGGTTTTCTGTTGCTATAAATAAAGCATCATTTAATCACATTATTCAACAACAAACGGCACAGCTGATGCACGCAGAATCGTTTGAAATGCCAATCACAGCCATTGTTTTTGTACTGAAAACCGAATCGCAGTGTAAAAGAATATTGCAACTGTAAATAAAGGTTTTGAACTATACCACTTACGGATAGCTTTTGTTTGAATATAATGTGTAAACTATTTTCAAGATGCAGTGTAGCTAATGAAATTGTATGATAACGCAATTAATCGGCTGCGCAGTTTCGCCAGCATGTAGTTGCTCCAGGATCAGTTAAATGATGTGTTGTTATTCCAATAGGCAACTGCTAGGTTTCCCGCTAGATGGCGCATCATCCTGGATCCTGTTGCCGCAAACATACATCCAACCAATCAACTACTACGGAATTTTCTGTTGTTTTCTGGAGGATATGTTTCACGTTACACAGCATTTATGCAATATGTTTTGTTACAGAATTACCGTGAAATATCTTATTCACGTCCTGCATATAATTCCGTTTGCTGAAGAGTAACTTTTATGAACAATTTCACGTAGTACATACACCTGGAATTATTTTATTGTAGATCTTCATAGACAATTTTTTAAAAAATTAACTAACTTATTTTAAAAATCAAAAAACTAATATTTTAATTTAGTAATGTATTTTATACTATGAATGAATGGCCATAACAAAAATAATTATTCTGGTAAACAGTACCATTGCACTAAGATTATTTTCTGGCCAAAAAATTGATGGCACTATTCTATCTATCCGTACCTTGTTTTTCAAAAATATTTTTGGAAGGAAGAAAAAAAAAATTATTAGAGTTGAGTAAATATGGCAATGAAATGCAATTAATAACATTCATGTCATGACTCAGGTGCAAGACACATTTTTTTAACAACAGTGTTTACAAGGAATTAATTTTTTTCAGTGTGAAGAATCTGCATAGTCAATCCATCTCAATATCAGCAGTATCGAGAGTATTGTGGTATCGAGAATCAGAATTGCTCCATCCGTAACGAAAATTTTTCATAATGTTAACTACTCCTAGTTGAAGGAAAGCTATTCTCTAGTTAATATCTACACCATGTAAACAAATAAACACTAGTCTGCCCTCATTGGTCTGTTATATATCTCACTGCACCAAAATTAGCATCTGCTCCTTTTATCATCAGGTACCTAATTTACCTTGTACAATTACATGTTCCAAGAGAAGAAAATCATTATTATGTTTCTGCAACATGAACCAGATCACTGGCACTGAACACATGTGAAATTAAACACTGTACCAGAAAACGTCGTTCCTGGCTAATGTATGCAATGCATGAAAGATGAGATGCAAGCCAGAGAAACAGAATGCAGAGGAGGAAAATAGGACTACACTGAGAAAACCACCTGAACCAAGGCATCATCTGCCACACTACTATAAAAACTTCCTTCAAACAAAAATTCTTAACTTGTTGGTACCTGGGATTTAACCCTCAAGAGGTGGCAGGCTTGTGACTTACCACAATCAGATCTCCAAGTATGTCCGGTATACTTGTGGGAAGGGTGGCGCTCACCATAGTCAACTGCGTTCTCGGGTCACTGACTCCTTCAGTTACCTGCAGCTGAATGACATCACGAAACATTATGTACAATACATGTCAACTGGTGTAATTGGTTCTCAAAACAAAACAAATTTTCTCACCCAGGTTTATACTGCCAGCATATCTCAATAACAAATCAATGAAACTAACTTCACAATTTAAGCGTTAACTACCAAAATTTCTAATATACATACAATAAACACACACATTAAACTCATCCCACATGTCACAAATAGCAATAACTAAAACTAAAAATAACATGTTTTTTTTATAAAATTTTCCATTTTATTGTAACTTTTCTTAAAGGTAAATATGAAGGATTTATTTCTATATATATATATATATATAGTACATTACTAGGCAATTTTATAAATAATTTTTTATGCATGCTATTTGCTTACTGGTAAATTGAAAATTATTTGCCAATGTAACTGTTCATTTCATTGTGCAATAATTACATACAAAATAATTAAATATTTTTGTATGCACAGTTGTGCTATGCAAAATTTTTCTCAAAAAATTATTAAGTTGGCAAATAATTTAAAATAGGTGAAAATACTGCATTTACTCACATAATGTCTGCCAACAGATCTCAGCACCATAGGTTTATAAAACCTATAAAACGTTTTTTAGAAAACCAGAAAAATGTTTGCATCAGATTTCTATAGCAGGTGACAAAACCTTGGCCACCCTGGAAAAGACTGCAACCATTTCAGGTGTATGTTGAAGTAGTAAGTTTAACGTAAGGAATGGGGGAGTATAAGTCTTACACTGCACAGATTAAGTTACGAGTCATACACTTTGCTGAAGAGCGTGGAAACATGGCTGCTGAACATGAATGTGACGTTCAAGAGAAACGTGCACAACAGTGGGGAAAGATGGAGGAACAATTGCATTTAAAACAATTTTTAATTAATTTCTATGATGTATTCATAAAAAATTTGTTGTGATGTCGACCAGAACAATGTTCTTGAGTGCTACTATACTGCTGAGTATTTCATTCAGGAAGTTAGCAATTTTAAATTTTTTTTATTTATATTTGACGTAAATTTTTGAACATTTTAAATAACATCACATTTACTGACTAAGGTCAATGCTGTTTTCAATAGCGATAGGACACGGGGGCTTCAAGGATACGTCAGCTGAAACTGTAATACAGTTTGTGTTTTCACATGTCAGGACTAGGCTCGTTTTGTTAGAATTCTGAAGTTTTGCCTTTCTCACACCCAGAACATGTCCACCCCTTTCCCCCTCAGCACATGTCAATAGTGGTGGATAGATTCTTATCTCACAGTGCAGCATCTCGCCCCCCCCCNGGGAGAAAGGGTAGTTTGAATGGAAGAGCTGAAGATGTGGTGATGTCATTATGCTGTTTTTGGCTGAGAGCTGTCAAACATTTACCAGATCTGTGCACCAACTAGCTCTGGCCGCCACTGCCGTCTGGCTTAGGGCAGATACAAACAGAAGTATGGCATGACTGTACGCAAGCCAGGTTGGTCGTAGGCAAGTCGCAGCAAAGTTATTACATTTCTATGCAGTATTCCACCATCATCGCAAGTGAAAACCAAAAGGAACTCGTTATAAACAAGTATTTTCAACTTTTACTCCACACAATGTTCAATTAAAATTTTTTCTGACTTTATTACATAATATTTGCTTCCCTATTTCTTTTGGGCAAAAATGTAACCAAACAAGTTTTAGACAGACACTATGCGAGTAAATACGGTACTCTTTCAGACCATATTTTAACATCAACCAACAATATGTACTCAACTTCCTACACACAGATAAAACCATTTTTATGTCATGTATTTATACCTAATAAAAAAGAAGTAATACTGAACTTTGATGGTGAATAGTCATTATTATTCTTTATTTCTTTAACTGTAATCAAGAGCTCTCAAAACACACACTCGTGTGGCACTAAAAAAATTCAATTACCGGGAACCTGCGAAGAAAACTGCACAATTTCTGATTGAAACTGTCGTCCAGCAATGTGTCTGCTTCATCCAGGACAATATGTTTGACTCTCTTCATTTTGTACACTCCTGGAAAAATATTATTGAGCCTGATTATATAGCAACAAATAAATTAATTAATGGTTGAATCTTTTTTTAAAGTACACACTGTGATTTTAAAAAAACTTTTGTTTTATTTATTTAATTTTTTTATTTCAAAATATTTTTAAAACGTAGGTTCTTAAAGCACAGCTGAATTTTAAGAAAAGCAACAACATGTAATCAGTATTACAAATTTTAGTAAATAGGGTATCATCCAAATATCCCAACACTGCAAACACTTGTAAATTACATAAATTTAAACTATGGTTCGATTTTATCATGTTTAAAATGAATAGCGTAGGATTGGAACATCAAAGAGACCAATAAATTTTCAACAATTTTGTCGTGTTCACAATCACACCCATGTTATTGAAAATTCTAATTTATTTCCACTTGCCATATGGCTTACTCCAAAAGAAGTTCCTCCAACTGGTTTTTTATATGACATACTATCCCTTACCCTTGTAGTGAAACAGCAAAGTACACTAACATGAAAGGTAACAATAGTGCAGAAACTAAACAGCTCAAATTACATATATAAATCAATAAAATTTTTCTGTCTACAATAATAAATTATTTATAAAATTTACACCCTAAAAGAATAAAAGTATTCACATACAAACTATCCAATCACATTATTTAGTCACATTTTTGATAGCATTACCACCTAAAATTGCAAACGAATTCACAATATCACCAAGTTAATTATTCTATAGGATAGGCCTCTCAACATTATGTAAAACCAGATACAGTTATATTAGTGCAACATTTATCATAAAGTGGCATCATGAATCAAATTTTATAACTGAAAGTATACTATGAGAGAAAGTGAATGTGACATCCATGAGTAAAATCACTTTGTTAACTTAAACTAAGATAGTTCTCATACCTGTTGAAGTCAGTTTGCTGAGTGCACCAAGACTTGCCACAAGAAGATCAACTTCTTCAAATAAGGGGTTATTGATTTTCCTCTTTGTGCGACCACCGACCACAACTTTTGAAGAGAACAGCAAACTTCTAGAAAAAATACTGGCTATTTCCTAGAAAACCAAAACAAATGTATAAAAAAATAAACAAACGCACGTGTAAACTAAACACTTTCCTCTAACTCCTGTTTCTGCTACCCTTGCATTCCATCACCCTCAGATCAACAGGAAACAAATTAGCATTAAGTTAGTTCAGAATTTTGCTAGTTCACACTTTCCTCTAAAGCCTGTTTTTCCCATTCTAGCATTATATCACTCCCATATCAAAAGGATAGAAATCAGCGTCAAGTTTGTTCAGAATTATGAGAGTAAAACTTCCTAACAGTCTTATATTCTTCCCAAATGCAGAAATTGGGAGTTTCTGTGACAGCAGTGGGCAGAATTTGCTGCAAATTTTCATTGCTCAGTTTGGTAGTTTACCCTGGGTTGGTACGCTAGCTTCATGAACTTATAATAAACTGACATGCCAAAAGTTATGGGACAGCAGTATGTAAACGGTGAAGGTTGGTGGCGCCACCGTACCGTGATGTCTTGGAAGTGCCTAGACCTGCTTTAGTTGTGCTCCAACATCGTTGAACGGCTTGGTGACAACTTGCAGCTATTCACTGACTTCATGCATTTCCACAAAGATAGGATATTCCAGCAGCATAATGTCCCATGTCATCAGGCCCAAGTTGTCCAGGATTGGTTCGAGGAGCATCCTGGAGAGTTTCATTGACTGCTTTGGCCATCTCGTTTGCCCGATATAAACCCCATCAGGCATTTATGCAACATGGTGGGGAGGTTTATTCATTCGCACCCAAGATCTTGCACCTGCAAATAGCAGGGAGCTGTGGGTAGCTATCCAGATGACATGGATCAACATCTTTTCACAGGTGTTTCGTCCAATTGTGGAATCAATGCCTTAATGAGTTACTGCACTTCGCCAGGTTAGAGGGTCTACACTATACTTTGGGCACGTCAGTATATAGCACATGTGACCAGTCATGCTCCAAAATAGTGTGTTATAAATATAATGTAAATATATCATGGTACTGAAGTTAACGAAAACTGACCTAGTCGAGCCACAGATGCAGAGGAGTCACCCATTTAAGTACATCTCTCCTCAGCATTCCAATTAATCCAGGGGCTTTCTCACCACATTCATCTGAGTTTGATAAACGGTGGTTCTGAAACTGGGCTGTCACAACTGTGAAGAATGGTGGATGCTGCTGGTGGCTAGTGAATTTCTCAGGGTATTCCTGTTTATCAGTACAACTGCAGTCTGTCACCTCTCTACAAAACCTTCTCCTACATAATCCATTGAGACAAGATTATATGGTAATAGCTATAAAACCAAAATAACATTGAAATGTACATTACTACACCGCATAACACAAAAATTTAAAGTATGACACTATTTAAATTCAATTAGCAAAAATACTCTATTTTATCAACAAAACTTTATTTTCTTCTAACATATTATATTTAAAAAATATTTTTGCAAGATACTGACAAAAGAGAATACACATTTCTAGAAACTTCAATATTTGTGCCAGAAAATACACAGCTAGACAATGAAAATAGCCCAAACAAGAGAAAGAAAACAGCCCACCACGAAGAAATCATGAAACAACCATGAAATAATGTAAATAGTGAGAGTAAGATCTGGTACGCACATGATTCCATGTTAAATGCATTTGCATTTGACCGCACACCCGGCAGTGGTGCAGCAAGCACCGATCAATGGTCATAAACAATGGTGTGTAGTCACAGCCCCATTAACATTAGAAATACCAGATGATACCAAGGAAGAGTATATAGTGAAGAAGAATGCCAGAAAAATGCCAAAGACATCACTTTACAGTTTACACAATTCTCGAACTTTGAGAAGAGAGAACTCGTAGTCGGGATGAAAACTGCAGGGTGGTCATACTGCCTTATAACCCACCATGTGAATCATTTGGACCATACTGTCCAATGCTGTTAGGAGCAGTGGGTAAATGAAGGCACCCACATACAGAGGGCTGGCTCAAGATGGACGAGGTAGACTACCACTCAAAGAGGATTGACAGATCAAGTGCCAGGCATGGAGGGATCCCATGGCAACACAGTCCACAATACTGGCCAATGTTGGGTCTTCTGTGTACTCATGAACCATTTCCAGACACCTTGTGGAAGTCAATCTGCAATCCCAGCACCCATTACGTATGCTGCCAAGTCAGAGCAACATGGAATGCCATAGACTGGTGATGTGTGGTGTTTACTGATGAGTGCCACTTCGTTATTGGGACTTATGACCATTGCGCCTGGGTGTGGAGGGCCCCTTGGTTAATGCCACAATCCCAACCACACTATCGAGTGGCACACTTCCTCCATGACAAGCATTATGGTCTGGGGAGACAAAGCCTACGATTGCAGATTCAATTTCATCGTATTACGTGGAACATTAATGCTCTCCAGTGGTATGTGGATGAGATTCTATGCCCCCATATGCTTCTATTTCTGGCCGAAATTCCACGTACAATATTCCAGCAGGGTAATGCCCCACCGCACATTGCATGGATCATTGCAAGGACTGCCTCCATCGTGTTTAAACACTACCATGGCCTGCCCACTCCCGACGTAACCCCAATCGGTCATGTGTGGGACCAGTTGAAATGCTAGCTACTGCTGTGCCACACAGTATTCAGGATTTGGAACACATAATGGGCTAGTCAGCCTCAGGACAACATCTGGCATCTGCTGCAGCATGTATTACAGTGCGAGGGGGTGCGATGCACTACCGAAAATAACCAGTTCCCATACCACAGATCCATTTGTAATTGTCCTGCTGTTCTGTTTTTACGATCATATGTATTACTCATCCATATCACTACCTCTATAAATTTCAGTAGCGTCCTATACATTCTTCTGTGCGCGCTATTTTAATTGCCCAGCACTATATTTAAATACTTGTACTATGGCATTTTTTTTGTTTTATTTTACATAAAATGTGTAGTCTATATTATATATTTGATTGTACAGTTCTTTAGATATAATGTATTATAAATTTGATGTGAATATGTTTAAATGTGCATATTTATTAATTATATACAGCATTCACAACAATTCAAATAATAACTGAGAAATAAAAATTTTTTAAAACAAGACTGAGCTAAACATAAAACCATAAAATCTTGTTTCTATTCATCCATTATTCAAACTAGCATAAAAATTGTGTTATATATGTATTTACTCAATAATGTATTCAATCAAGTGTTGGGTAGATAGGTAACACTGTGTGCAGTAAGTTCTTCAACACACAATAAATAACCATCCTTGTGTTAACATTGCTGTATTTTGTAAACTGTGGCACTGACATGTTGGAAAATTAAAGATCTTTATCGATAATGCAGGAAACAAAAAAAAAGTAGGCAATATCAGTATACGCCAGTACATGAGCTTGAACCACATGAACTAACACTAGTTATTATTGATTCTTTCCACCAAACACCCAATTTGGATACTTTTGACCAGATGGCATCTTTTTTTTAAATGCTTGTTATACATGATCAAAATGTTTTTCTTTACTAAAGGCGTGTACGTGGTGAGGATCTGCGTCTTCACAACATTGTCCTTTGCGACACCATCACTATATGTTCCGTAAATCATTTAGGGCATACAGTTGTACTTCATTATTTGAAAATACCTAGAAAGGTGAAAAAGGAAGATGTTTTCCCAATTAATACATAGTGAGAAATCGTACTCACACCTATCTGTAGGGCGAGCTCTCGGTTGGGGGTGACAATCACGGCAAGAGGGCTGTTGAACAAGTGGTTGGAAGATGAGCGCTGCTCTGCAATTATCTGCTGCATCAATGGCAGGAGATATGCCAACGTCTTGCCACAACCAGTCTCTGCCGCCAGCAGAGCATTCCTCCCGGAGAGGACAACAGGGATCCCAATTTCCTTCAGTTTAAACAGTTGAAAAATGTCCACTTATTAGTTTACCAAATTTGTAAACACAAAAAATTTGTAAACACTACAAGCACTGCATATTTGCAATTGTAACAAACCACAATAATGTGATGCACGTACCTGGATTTGTGTAGGTTCCGTAATATTAATTCTCTGCAATATCTTAACCACTTCTTCAGTTAAACCCAAATCAAGAAAAGTTAACGGTTGTTCTGTTTTAGCAGGAATCTGCAGCAAAACAAAATACTTTGGTAACGAATTCACTGACATAAGTAAATAAACATTTATGTTCAAGCTGACAAGACTTTTCTCCTGATGTAGGTTAGAACCACAATGGGAAGAAGGAAAAGATTTTGCACACACTACTTGAAGTTCTAGTATCCACAAAATGACAAAAGTTTATGATACCGGAATGGAATAATTTGCTGAATATTCTGTCGACAAATGCAACTAATAACGTTTTGAAACATTACAAAGGTGATAATGAGTAAATATTTGGTCTACAAATGCAACTAAAAATGTCTTAAAACATTCTAAAGCTGATGTGTAGTTTTTGGAACAGGCACTATTGCTATACTGAAATGACATTAGGTAACCTCTTAAGACTATAGCATTTTGAAGTTAAGCCTACACAAACACAGAACCCTCAATTTTGACATGAAGTAGGTAAATCACGGGACAAATAGTACATTTGGTTTGTATTTCCCATTCAAAATAACATGGCCACTCACATATATTCTCATCATAGATCAAAATTAAGTAAAAAAAAATTAAAGGAAAAGAAATTCTTAACATGAAATACAGTATTTTGAGTTTACCAACTCATTAACTTATACAGTACATACAAATATAAGGTGGTCATTAAAACATACTCACAGGCAGTCACAAAAACACTTTTGTAGAATACCTTAATGATGTGGTATTAGCAGCTTCCCCCTCCTCCGGTGTGTAAACCTGCTGTCACTTAGAATCTGGCCTAATACAGTGCCTCAGATTCCCAGCAACCCCATGCCCCAGTTTGAGCATGCTACCATTGACAATGTCAACTGGTCCAAGTATGGTCCCACAAATGTTAATTATGCTGATTCTGGATCTAACCCACCAGCATGGCCAATACACAGCCCCTAAAAAATTGACTGACGAAAAAATTCAAAAAATAAGATTTATCAAAATATTTTGTTACGTTTGTTGCACCCACGAGAGCCACTCCGCCCTCACATCAACCCTACACCACTTGTACTCAGTAAAGCAGCAGCTGAGACTTATCAAGACGTAGGTCCTGAAGGTAGTATGGATCCAGGTGGAACAAGGGGCCATTGGTTCTCTAAATTTTCTTTACCGTGAACCCCTAGGTCACACTGTCAACTTAACACAGATCACTTTCTCAGCAGCTCTTCCATTCTAGTAGCAGAATATGGGAATAAAGATTTAACTACTCATTATATGAATTAGCACCATAAAATATTTGTTATCATCATCATAAAAAAACTCTATAAAGTTTAAAAAAAATTAATAAATACAATGAATTATAAAATGTATTTTGTGGACCACTTAGGACTAAGTCACGGAACACCAGTGGTTCACGAATCACAGTTTTGAGAACTACTGCGCTAAGCAGACACCAGTGTCATTCCTCAGTGAGGTAAACAGTCTGTTATGGGGTCACCTCAATGCTAACTGGTTGCATGTGCCAAGCTCCTGCTTCCTCCAATGGCTGCCTGCTCTGCTTAGCAAGCTGCTCTCCACGTTTGACCTCACATAGCAGTTTCATCTGCAAGTCAAGCAGACTAGTGGTGGGTGGCTTTTATCTAGGGTTACCAACTGCCCCGTACTGTACAGGATTTCCCGTATCCTACAGCTGGAAGAATTTACCTGTATGGACATAGGAAGGAATGGCATATATCCCGTATCTCAAAATTCTTAAAAAAAATAAATTAAATATTGATAAGCAAAGTGTCAGTATTTATCATTTCCAAGATTACAGGACAGATAAATGCGTACTTTGCAAACCAGAAACTTCTATTTAACATGACAGCGACAGCGACGCAAAATCACGCAAATGAACACTGTTGCATAAAAATGGTGACCCGTACTACCTCTACACACACTAGGTGTTCAACGGACTTTGTACAAGAGCAAGACAGGTGAAGGTGTCTGTCGGCTTGACGAGTCTGTCTTGAAGAGGAGACGAGAGCTGACAATTAAGTTGTTGTAAAAACAACTGGACCCAAATTGTGGCTTGTAGTCCTGAAGGGATCCGGGGCACCCCGTGTGGTGTATGTATCGGGTGTGGTGACTCTTGACGGCAGGTGTCAGGGGGTAGCAACAACTCTTTGGCTGCTGTGGTAGGGAAGGCGTCATCGGCTGAAGAACTGGTAGAAGACTGGAAGGTCTTGGAGAGTCCTAAGGAGGACTGCGACCTGTGCGGTAGAGAGCACGACTTGTGCTAAGGCGAGCTATGGGAACAAATGGTGTTTCTGCTGGGCGCACTGCATTATATTCCCCTGCCTGGAGGATTCCTGCGCTTTTCGTTCACTTTCGGTAATCTTCAGTCGCCACCCCTTCGGGTTCGGGCCGGGCGCTGCCACTGCTGCCATCTCTTAGCAGGGTGGCGGCAAGGAGGTTTGGGTTGATTGTGGGCGGTATCCACTGCCCGCTTAGGGGCAAACTTTTGCATGCCCGTGGCTGCTTCCCAGCGGGTTTACAAGTGGCGGGCGCAAAGACATGACTTCCTATAATTACGTGGGTGCTGGCCTTCGAGGCGGCCAGTTGAGGCTCAATTCCTTAGAGGGCACGTGACGCGCACGTGATCATGCGGAGTCGATAATAATAATGAAGAGGAAACGTCATGCGTCAATTCGCCTCCCTCCCCTCTGTTGGGATGGAGAATCATCTCAGCAATTCTGGGCGAAAGAGTGTAGTCAGATGGACCCTTTAACGTCGTTGGTTGGCATCTGGCAAGGCCGCTCTTCTGTGCCTCTTGACTAGGCTGGGCAGCAGCGCGGCGCGCATCTTGCCAGGTTGCGCTGCCTCTGTCTCTCTTTTGTGGGCACTGGGTTGGCTGCTCGTTATCGCTACCCCTCCTGTAAGTGTGTGTGTGTGTGTGTATGCATCTCTCTCTCTCTCTCTCTCTCTCTCTCTCTCTCTCTCTCTCTCATGCAGCAGGGAGTGGAGTGAATAAACTGGCTCTTCAAGGTCGAGAAAAAAAGTGTGTCGCTCACACTGAACTGCTGATGGCTGTGGGTATTTACATAGGTCAAATTACAGTTTGTGTCCTGCAATAAAAGATGCAATTTTACATGTGAAACATATTGTTGAGCACCCAGGGAAGTAAAGGGAGTTGGCCCCGTGTTTTTATCTGTCTCCTGCGGTAGCGCTGAGGACGAAGTTTTAAGTGGGCTGCTCTCTAGCCTCTCGTATGTGTCTCACGGCAGGGTCACATTACGTGTGGCACTGGGTTCTAACCCGAGAGAGGTAATTTCTCCTTTTTAGTAACAATTGAAGCTGTTAAAAGGCGAGTTAAACTTCAAATAATGAAAAAAATTAAACCTACTTAGTCACGTAAGGGTAACCTACATTAGCGTTTTTATTTAAAAAAAAAGTATTTTAAAACAACATAATACTGAAATAAAACATATCACATTTTACAATATACACAACTTTTCTGTTGGGCGATATTTACAGTCTTTCCCAAACTGTTCGGCATCCGTCTGGTTTTTCTTGCGTATGTTGTAGTTGACCTACTTACGATTTGTTTCCCGGACACGCCGCTGGAGACTGTCTTTGTGGTTGGCATACTCATTCTGGGAACTGGATTTACCCTAACCACTTTATGAACGGTTGCACTGTTCTCATCGGCACTTTACTTTTACAAAGGCACTGTTTCTTATAACATTAAGCCACTAGACGTCCTTTCGTCACGGTGAGCCCCAAAAGTACGCCATTACATATGAACTTTACGTCTGATAAAGATCTCGGCTTCATCGTAGACTGTCTGGTATTTGCTATGGAATTCTGAGGTTAACCGGGCGAACAGCTCCTCCCCTGAGAACTGGATCGTGAGCCTGCTGCATAGTTGTTCCCATTCCGTAATGAACTCGCCATAGAGATTCCACCATTTAAGGGCTTTTCCCAACAGCTGCTTGAGGGTGCAGGTCACTCTTACTTGGTTGGAATGCCACTGGCTTTAAATTCCCTTTCGCATTCCTCGGTGAACACGACAGGGTCTTCTTGTGGGCGGCAAGCAAATTCTGGCAACTGCGGCTCGTCAGCGTGTCTAACGGTACTGGGAGCATGGTGTCCTGGATTTCTATGTCTGTATTCCTGTGCCCAGCGACACACTTCGCAGTGGTAAACTAAACCCGGTCGCGTAATTCTCTCGTCGGGCAAGCCTAGACAGTCAGTTGTGATTGAAGGTCTGGGCGCATGTTACGCAACACACCGTGTTAATGCCCCACCCTTCACAGTTAAATCAGTCGCATCTGGCAGATTGCTGCAAGCGGCAAGCTTCGCAGCAGCATTCAAGGCCATCTGTATACCTTGGTGCGTCGTTCCACCCCAGGCAGCGATAGTGATAATGTGCCTGGCAGTGAGTGCACTGGATGGTGTATTGGCCTAGGCTGCTGTATGTGACATGTCGACACCTTTCATTAATATTATCTCTAGGCTCCGTCGGCCACAGCTGCAGTCTCTACCGGGTTCAACGTGTTCTCCCCTCCATCGGACATCATGGGGGGTTATGTTGAGTGCCACAGGATGTTTCCAAACTCACTGAAGTCTAATCTGGTTTCTGGGTTGCTTAGCCTGGCTCGTTTTCTTATCTCAGGTAGCGCTCAACTGGTCCTGCTAATCTAACGCAGTTAAAGTAGCAATAAAATAATGCACGTTGTCGCCTGTCGGTTTGAGGATTAGAACGCCTTTAGCTCATCTCCTTCACCCCCTCACCCCTACCCCGCCTATCACGCGCTGCAGGCGCCCACGAGTCGGCACGTGTGTAACCATTTAGGCCAGTGGAATCTTTCCAGACACATGGCGACGTAGCGTAGGCCTTTCCCCTGCACCCCCTTCNGAGGAAGGTAAGGGGCGAGCACTACCTACCCACGGAACTAAAAGTGCGACGAAGTGTTAATTATTTATCTGTGTATTTTTTTCCAGTATACAATACTGTTGTTTTTCCACACCGCCTGCCTAAAAGGGAGGTGGTAGAAATAGTAAGATAAAAAGGGTAGTTTTTCTTTTTTGTCACGGCCTCTGAAGCCGTCGTAACAGTAACAATACCATGTACAAATTAGGAGATATTAAGTGTGTGTAGGTTTCTAGAAAAACTGGCTGAATTACCAGACTAGAAGTAAGAGTGCTTATTCTTTTCACAACCTGTGTCTCATCTTTACAGTTGTAACATTTGTCAGTGTACTTGGTGTAGGATCGTCAGACATTTATAAAAACTGGCCGAGTGCCAGACATTAGTATGAACCATTGAACAATAACCAGTCTAGAATATATGAGTGTTGTTTTCGTTAACGAACAAATTTGAGGGTCATTTTGTAAGGTAACCATGTCATATGTACCAGGTAAAGTGTAAGTAACCATGTACTGTGTCCGAGGTGTGGTACTGTAGGGCTGTAACGAGTCAAATAGTTAACCAGGAGTAAGTACCCTGTGCTGTAGCAAACAGTCGACGGTAGGAGTGGAACCGCAGTTTTAGGGAGAATAAACGCCTTAGATAGGGAACCTGCAAAGACCCGGAGAGTTAGGCCATTCTTGCAGGCAGACCCACGCCTGTCAACACAGAGCTCGCGCCGCGAGGCCTGATAAGCGAGAGCCAAGCGCTTGCCGCCACGGAGAAAAATACGTAGCGCAGTCACAGAATAGCTTAGTCCCTAGAACCGAAACTCCACAGAAACCCGCGATTTTTATATACAGGATGAGCCAAAGTCGAAGAGAAAAGGGGGAATTTGTCGCGTGACAGTTTTGAGGATTATAGCACGCCTTTGGCTCACTTCCCTCACCCCCTTACCCCACCCCCTTCAACCTTTAGCGCACTTTGCTGTCGCCTTCGAATAGGCACGTGGCATGGAAAATCTCCAGACACGTGAAGCTGAAGCGGAGGCCTCCCCCCCCCCACCCCCTTCATCTACCTACGCCTCCAACCCGCCAGCAGATCTGTCGAGAGTGCAGGGCTTTCGAGTTATCACCCAAAATTATCAGGCGTAGTTCGCCGGAACGCCGAAAATAAGCACCGCGGCAGAAATACCGACTAGCAGTATTGATGCCGAGGTATTATCCCCCCCCCGCCCGCCCAGTTCCTTCAGAACGAGGACACGTGTGGTAAAAACCTTTGTTCGAAACTCACCACTTCACCCCTCCCCTCACCCCCTTCCCACCCAGGGCGCCACGTGCCGAGAATGTAGGCTTGCAGGCGGGCGTGTATAAAAACCCCTTTCCAAGAATGGGAGGGGGTCAGTCAGTAATCAGTCGTGAGTGAGTAATCACTCGTCAGTATTATCGGTCGTCACAGGTTCAGTCGATTTCTACCGCGCCGAGAGAGTAAGTCAGAGAATAGTTACTAAGGCCGGGATCTCGGAACCCGGCCACATCCGTCAGCCGCATCCTTAAGGGGTCAGTAATATCGGGACCGTCAGTCGATTACTACCGCCGGGTCCGGAAGTTGATGATCACCGAGCCAAGGGAAGAAATCGCGAGCAGACGTGAGAACGAGTCCAAAACCGCAGCCCAGAGAGGGTCCGCACCGACGGAACGGCTTCCAGGGCCGACCACTTCACTGGAACGCCACCACAGCTGACAGCACTCGCCACGGAGTTAAGTATGCAAATCACCGTCACAGAAGCCCCCGCCATCACGAAGTAATTCGCCCAGTAAATTCGAGTAGACAAAGTAAAACAGTACCGCACCTCGAACGTTTAATGTGGTGTATTTGTGAAAAACTATAAGATACAATATACCAGTACTTCTAATTACAACAGTGATAATCTACCTAATTTACAAAACCCGCAACCCCCCCCCCCCACCTAATAGTCGGGGCCTGGGGGACATTAACTTTGACCGTATAAGCCGCCTTGTCTTTTACAGTGGCGGTACATGCGTCAACGTGAAGGAGCAGAACCTTATATGGACGTGAAGAAGCAGAACCTTATATGGACGTGAAACCCACAAAAATGAATACACTTCAAATGGGGACTCATAGATCACAGTGGTTCGTGAAGCGCAACACAAAATGAAACCTTACAATGGAATACAGTGATGATGGAGGAGTAACACATGAAAACCCAATGGCCTTTGAAAGTATTTGCCATGTCACCACGCCGACAGTCAGACTCAATAGTAATCAAAATATGACATATATATCTAGCATACAAAAAAAAATATACATAATGAAACACAATATGACTTTACCACTATTACATAAAAATATAAATAATATAATTATTCAAAAAACAATATACACAAGATTACCAATAAACAAAACATTGTACATCTTCAACTAAGTACTCACTATACGATAAACAGTAAAATCTTGATTAAATCTTAATTATTTTTACCTGAGAATATCCATGAATTACAAAATAATCTCCTTTTGACTTCCTGTGCAGCCAACCTTTTGATGCAAGCGGAACGACATCAAATTTCTCATATGTTATGGATTTATAATGGTTCAACTTCTTATTTTTACTCTCTACAACTGGAGGCTAAAAAAAAAAAAAAAAAAAAAAAAAAAATTTTACTGAGTACTTCTACTTTCCCCACTACACACAATATTTTGGCACATTTGCTTACCCCAATCTTCATCACATTTGGCTTGTTTGGGTGAGCTGTCTGCAGCCATCGCTTTCTCCTGAATCTCCTTGGCTTTTCTTTCACTTTAGCTTGAACTTTTGAAAAAAGAACCTGAAAATTGAAAAGCGAAACATGAAATACTTGGATGCTAAACTATATCATGACTATGGTATAGATAGATATCATTTAAATGATTTAAATTTTTTTAAATAAAATCAACAAACACAAAAAAATTTTAAAATACAATAAATCATAAGCATTTTACTCCAGATGCAAGTACTAAGACAACATGAAACAAAACCAAAAAAATTCTGAGAACCAAAAAAAGGATTGCATAGCCACCCATGCTACTTTGTTTATATAATTCATAGTTTTCAGAGCTGAACAAGGAATTTTTGGCTGTGAAAATGTGGTAGTTTTGCAGCCAGTCCCACCTTCATTCCCCCAGTTATTTAGGTGTATAGCAAAGCCACTACGTGACAATTATCATTATTATTACTGGCTTGTAAAATATCACAGAAATAGCATCATATACACAAGCTGTTAAGCCTGGTGAACACCTCCTCCCTTCCTACAGTCAACCCCACTCCCCTCCAATATTGTTTGTTGGACTCGAGACTACGTCTATTAGTAGTGACAAAACCATGTCTTCAGCTTAGGAGGGTGCATGCCTTTAGGCGTCCCCATGAAGGGAAGGGGGCAGCAAACCGTTAGATGCCCCTCTTAAGATATTGTTTTATTCTCTCATAAATTTCATTATGATGCAATCAAAACCTAAATTACATTATGCATAAAAGATAAAAGAGAAAAGTACAATGCCACACATTGAAAATAGCTCACCATAAAAAAATCATGTGACAACAAGAGTACAGGTCTGTATGCACATGATTCCATGCTGGTAAATTGGCATTTGACCGCACACCCGGCAGTGCCAGCAGCTGTAGACAATGGCATGTAGTCAAAGCTGCATTTACACGAAAAACACGAGACGATAACAAGCAAGCACACAAAGTGAAGAATAATGCCAGGAAGATGACAAAGACATCACTTTACACAATTGATGGAATTCGAGAGAGGTCTCACAATCAGGCTGAAAACAGCAGGATGGTTGCATCGCCGTATAGCCCACCATATGGATTGCTTGGACAACACTGTCCAATGCTGTTGGGAGCAATGGATATGTGAAGGAACCCACACACAGAGGACTGGCTCAGGACAGACAAGGTTGACCACCAGTCGAGAGAAGGCAGGCATGGAGGGATTCCATGGTGACCTGGTCAACGACACTGACCAGTGCTGGGGCTCATGTGTGCACATGAACCATTTCCAGACACCTTGCAGAGGCAAATTTGCGATCCCAGTGATTAAACGTGTTTTCATTAACTCTGCAACAGTGGCAGCTCCATTTACAACGGTGCCAGGCCAGAGTAACATAGAATGCCACAGACTGGCAATGTACGGTGTTTAGCGATGAGTGCCACTTCGTTAAAGGGACTGACGAAGATCATGCCCGGGTTTGGAGGGTCCCTATTGAACGCCCCAATCGCAACCTCGCTAACAAGCGGCACACTTTCCCCATGGTATGCATTATGGTCTGGGGAGCCATAGCCTACAATAGCCAATCTGCTCTTGACATGTTACAAGGAACATTGAAGGCCTAGCGGTATGTGGATGAGATCCTAAGCCCTCATCTGCTCTTATTTCTGGCTGGTATTCCAGATGCAATATTCCAGCAGGATAATGCCCTACCTCTGTCCAAACACTACCATGGCTTGTCTGCTCCCCTGGCAATTTAGCATGTGTGGGACCAGTTGAAAATGCCAGCTGCTGCCATGGTACACAGTATCCAGGATTTGGAACACACCGTCAACAATTGTGGGCATGCCTGCCTCAGGACAACATCCGGCATCTGTTGCGACTCCATGCCACACAATGTTGCATCATGTATTGCTGTGTGAAGGGTGTGACTGACAGCGTACTACAGATCCACGTGTAATTGATCTGCAGCTCTGTATCACTATATCTATAATGTTTCAGTACTATATGATGCACTAATTTTATTGTCCAACAGAACGTATAACCAAGAAGTGAAGTTATATATATATATATAAGGACAAGAAATCCGTTATAACAATTCGCTGGAGACTGTATACAAAATGTCAACATATCTTGATGACCAAAAACAATTTTAATGCTCATTTACTCTCATTCTGACCAATTTTACTAAATTTAGGGAGAGAAATTGTATACCTTGCCATTCCCTGCCCTCACCACCCAGCTGTTATGCCACTGTCCACTAGTTGCACATTCTATAGCCAAGTCAACATTAACTGAGCACACTTTTGAAAACTGTGCTTAGTTTCTTCTTTTTAGCCCACACTTAATATATATAGTATATAAACACATAAAATTTAGTGACTGTCATTTAACCATTATACTTTTAATAAGACATTGAGAAATGGCGCTATGTGTTTTAATTCACTGTCAGTATTATTATATTCCAGTCAAAGTTCTTGTTAAAATGTATGTGGTCAAGAGCAGTTTAATGAACAATTCTTCTACGCCTAAAAAACTTGTTTTACACTTCCAAACATTGCAATTCAAATGATCTGACTCCTCAGATATCTCAAGTTTACAGTGCCTGTGTAACAGCTGGTCACAGACCAGTGTACCCACATTTGCAAACACAAGGTTAATAGATACTCAAGAAGAATGGGGCTGAATGAGTTTTTTCACCTGTACAACATGGCTTTGCAGAATACCATCTTGCAATTTCCACATCTTGGCTAAGACACATAGAATTGTTCTCCAATGGTTGCTCAAAACACATTCTCCATAATATGGAGATCTATATTATAGAACTCAGAATCAAGTCTATGGTAGCATCACTGGCACACTTCACAATGAGAAAAAGCGATGACAGGTCATGAGCTTATTTACTTGAGACTCTGCGGTCACTACCTTGAGCAACTCCCTTGGATTTGTTCATTTATTCACTGCAGGGTCACATGATCCCACTGCCCTCCTGAAACTACATGCCTTCATGCAGTTACAATGGTACAAGAGTTACTGAGATCTGTCAAAACAACTGTCTCCTGAGCTGCACGTTTGTTAGTCATTGCAAGTCATCACACAGCCATTCCTTGTTCGGTGTTTGGGAATCCAGCCACAAGATCAGCTTCTCTGCTGCCACCCGAACCACGGTTCGTGCCCTTGGTTTCTCCGGTGAGTGATACCAACTTTCTGTCAGCGCATAAATTTTAATTTTCAGTCAGAATAATTAAACCAAGTAAGGAAGATAATTTCTGAAATAAAATATTACAGCAATATGTACTGATTATGTTTTATTTTTATCATTTAATATTATATACCATCATATTTACAACTTGTTTTCATGTTTCGTTAACTACAGCTAGCTGAAGATTGCAGCTTCATTGGTTCATACAGTAAATTGTAAGAATAAAGATTTTGTTTTTGACCTCCAGTGCAAATGAAAAAATAAAGTTTTCTCCCTATTTCTCTCTACATCTCCTTTCTCTCTGGCCACACATGCAGCATTTTCTCACTCATATAAAAAAAATTATTTCACATCTTATCTTATAGAAACATTTTGGCTTAAATAACGTGGGGCGATCTACTCAGGCAATATAATTTTTGTCAGGTGTACTAATATTCCAGAAATAGCATTTATTTATTATTTTAATGTAAATATTAATGCTTATTTGGAATGGTTTGATGACCGCATCTTTCGTGATCACCTTTGGATTACAGTGAGATTGATTAGTTCATGGCGAGAGACTATGTTTCCTTGTTTGAACTCTTTGATTTGAAGATCTTTGACTTTACCCTTTTACGAGATCCTGTTTAAACTCTTTGGTTTTAGGATCTTTGACATATCCCTATCTCTCATGCCTGCATGTTTGCAGCTGTTGTCTGCTCGAGTGTATATAGGACTTGCTCAGCTCATTTCAGTACGCACCCTCTAGACTAGTATTTTTTCCAACCACTAATAAAGAGCATGGTTCCCCCCTATCTGTCTCCTGTACCATTTTCTGATAATGCATGTAACAATTTTTAATTCTTTCCTGTTGAAAGGGCTTTTACGGTGTCTATGTTTGGTTTTCCCTTTCTCTTCTTAGTATAGTAGTTTAGCTATAAGTACACTTAGGGAGGTTTTCATGGCCAAATTGTGGCCATGGCAGCCCAATCCCTCGCTGCCGCGATGCATGTCTCCTTGCATGATTTCTCTTCTTTGTAGGCGTATGGGGCTTAGCTCTGAGATGCAATAATCCCCTGTCCCTTCTGCGGGTACACATAATACTTAGTTTTAGAGTAGGATAGAAAAAAAAAATTTCAATACGCTTGCGCTTTCCTGGTTTCGGTGCTACGCTTCTTAAGGTTGTTCAGGGTGTGAGATTTGATATAGTAGTTAAGTAGTCAGTGCACTTGTGTGCAGTTGGACACAGTAGGCTATGTAGAATAGAGTTCATGTTTTAGTTTTTCTTTCAAAATTCCTTTCCAGCAGCCCATTGTAAAATTATGTTTGGCATAACCAGAAAGCGGTCGCACAACTTCGTTTTTAAATTTCAGTCATTTGTTAGCATGTTTTAATTGTCAGTGAGAGCTTGTCACATTTTGTAGTTCTAACAGTGTTTGTTCGTTCGCGAGTTCCAGTAATCAAGTGGACCGCGTCCTATAGATGTTTTGCAAGCAGGGTTTTTTAAGTCTTTGGGCACACCACCATGCCAAGATCTTCCATTTTTGTATCACATATTTTATCACTTTTATGTTTGTGTTTTTATCATACCTTTTATCGTGCACAGCTGTGAATCTGCCATATAGGTGCTCGTGCCATGAGTTGAAATTGTATAATTTTTAGAATGTTGTATTTGGTCAAAATATTGCAGCCACTGCCCCTCAGGTGCTCGTCAGTTGCTGTGTTTTTTAATGTAATATTTTTAATTAGTCGTCAGTTTTTCAGTAACTCATGTTGGGCCCTGTTTTGGCTACATGCCACATATTGTAATTATTCTATCATTCAATTGATGTAATGTGAGCATACCATTGAGAGTGTTTGAATAGCTAGATGTGATGCACAGTAATCATTCAATTATCTAGTGAATCCACTTTGTGAGTAATAATTTATCTAGTCATTATTTTATTGTATGTCATTTGGTGCCTTATTGAATTTAAAGATTTATGGTTGTTTGAAAGAAACATTGTGGTTTTGTATATTCATCATTATCTGGTGTGTTTGAAAAATAAAATATCTAGCAACAGCATTTCTTTCAATTGTATTGATTATTTATTGTGGCATATACATTACAATTTGTTTACATATCATTACACCCTGGGTTGAGTATCCTGAATGTTTATATTTTTATTTCAGTAATTTTTTTGCATTAATTTTACTTCAATTATGTTTCTTTATCTATGCAAGTGTATAAAAATACATGTTATTGTGCTTCTTTCATGCAGTGCAGTGTTCTCTTTGTATCTGTCCAAGGAGTAGTAGTGTTGATATTATCTTGGGTGGTAATTTTGAATGATAATGTGTTTGTCTTAGAATGCGGAGTCATTAGGCTCGGTTATATGTGGCTTAAGCAAAGAATTCTGATTCTTTACTCTGACGCGTGGCGTAATTAGGAGTATTATTTAGAGCGGCGCTGTCACCAACCAACAGCCCCCCCCCCGCCAGCATAACCAATGTAGGGGCTTCTTCAGAAGACACGTGTCAGTTGTAATCACCGCAGAGAAAGGTCAAGCCGAGGTAGGAGCGCGTGCAGGCCCTTGCACGTGTCCTGCCTCGCAGTCCTCCCACCCACCTCCCCCCCTTCCTCTAGCAAGCCAAGTAAAATTTGTAACGCCAAGAATTCACGAGACAGGCAGGCGTATTTTGCCTGAAGTCAGAAAACACGCACCGAGAAATAGCTGACAAGCTTTGAAAGGACACCACCCACCCCCTCCCCCAACAAGAGAGACACGTGTAGAACACTTAGGGAGAGAGGCTAGAAAGGATATAAGCCTCTTTGCGGGGAGGGTGGGGTTCAGAGATCAGTTGAAAATCAGTCACGCCGAGAGCGGCCGGGGGAGATTGGACCCCCCCCCGCCACAGCAGTATGTCAGTACAGCAGTTCGTGAGCAGTACGTCAAGATGTCATCAGTTGAATATCGCCGCGCAGAGAGGTTAGGGGATCAGTTGATTATTACCGCACAGAGAGATCAGCCGCGCTGAGAGTTAGGCCGGGAGATCAGAACCCGGCCACGTCTGTCAGTCGAAGTAACGAGCAGCAGGTGGCGCGGAAGTTTGGTACCGCCACCCCGGGATGAGCAGGTATTCAGTCCCGACATTAAGGGGTCAGCCAAATCGGGACACGAGACACAGGGCCGAATCAGACAGTTACCAGAGTCACGTCGGACGAGTATTTCATCACGTGGGGACGCGAGTTAGCCAGCCAGTTACCGCATAAGTCAGTCAGTTGCAACGCACTGAGAAGGCGGAGTCGAGTGGTGAACTTCAACGGAAATGACATGTCGAAATAGTGGGATTGTCCAGTGCAGCCCGTAGCCTCGAAGGACGGGTGGGGCCCACATGGGGTCCCTCGCCGGGACGTGGTAGGGTAGTAAGCAGTCAGTTACTACCCTTCGCTGAGAACGGGAGCGAGTGGTGAGCTCCACCGAGGAGCGCCACGCCGAGAGGAAGCCAACTGCGTGCAACAAGCCAACCACAGAGGGCCTTTAACCAGGCCATCCAGCTCACCAGACTCATTAACGGCCGGAACGTATCCGAGCCATCCAGCTCACCAGACCTCAACTGCCAGAACAACTACCACGCAACATGTGCAGATAAGTAACCCTATCATCACTCAGGGACCTGTCCTGACACCTAATGCCCATACAGCATCAGAAACGTAACCAGAACATTGTAACCAGCCCCTTAGGCCTTGAACTCGCAGGGCGTTAATGTATGAGCACATCCTCGGCAGTAAGTATTTATAAAGTCCCGCAACAGTGCTGGGAATGTGTAAGTAAACTACAGTTAAATAAACCTGTTCCAAACTAAGAAGTCGTGATGAAGTCATTGTGTGATTTACCCTCAAATCCCTGGCACCCTATAGTCTGTGCCACTGAACATTAACAATAGACCCTACGAACCATCTGTACACCGCAGATGGTGAGCACCTTTAATGTGTTAACTCTTGTCAAAGAGAAGCTTTGGGGTTTTCGCCATGTTCGGCCAGGGTGATGTGGAATTAAAATTTTGTACGGCCGAATCATCATAATATAGGTTTTGTACCCCAAACTTTACTGATTTAAGTGTTTGTTGGCGGAAATGATGACAGAAGAAATCCCCAAATGCCACATTGTCTAAAATGATAGTTTAATTTTGGAGTACAACGAAGCATGTCTCCAGTGTACGGCAACGACGACGTCATTACGGTAACGTCAACCCAATGTTTTGATTTGATTTGTATTGATAACTATCTGTCGCCTATTTGTGTGTTAAATGTTGCAAGGAAACATTTTTCTAAAACTTTGAACCACAAACTTTTAACTAATTTTGAAAAATTATGAATTAGATTGGTGATTTGTTGGACCCAGGAGTTCATCAGTTTCATGCTAAAATGAACTAAGCCATGCTGGACACAAAAATTTTAGTTACAAAATAGTTTTGGATTTTATATGATTTTGATTGAACGTCTGCAATCTCATCAATTTGTGAGATTTTGCTGATAAAACCCACCATCAGCTAATGCTAAAAAGGTGAATTAAATATTGCTGTTAAATATGATAAATGTCCCTCTTTACTTATTGGAATACAAAATTAAATGAGAATTTAATAGTAAATGTGTGGGCAGCATCAAACAATTTTTTTTTCTCTTTCAGGAATTAGTAAATACTATTGAAACATAATAATGTCTTCTTACTAGTCTATGTATGTGTTCTGACTTATTTCTGCAAGAAACGCAGATGGTTTTGTCCCTTTGAACGGTAAGAATTTGTATGTGTTCTACTGTATTTCTGTTTCCTCCCCACCTCTTGCTGTGCTCCTTCCTCCACGCACAAGAGAAAATATTTGCAGTACTTCACAGTTCACACAACTATACTTACACTTGAACCCTTAATAGTATGTGCATTCATATGCAAACACACATACATGCATCAAATACGTTTAGACATATATAACATATCAGTGTAATTAAAAAAAAATTGTTTTTCTTTGCTATTTTCAATGTTTGATTTAACTACAGCTGGTAAAATATATGCCATTTTATTATAGAAGTTAGTGACATGAACAAGATACCACCTTCACAAGGTGTTAAGTTAAAGACAACAAGTGTGAAATAAGACCAAACACTTGGTGAATAAGCAGCTGCACAACTAATGTCTTTAGCTTGATGTTAAGGTCGCCATAAACTTCTAATGAATACATCCACTAGACGAAAAACCATTAGGACATAATATTACACTTACTGGTAAAATATGCATTTTTGCTGCAAATGGAAAGATGTTTCCACAATGCTCCTGCAGTTTTAGAAACAGGTTTCTAGATAACATTGCCAGAAGGTGCAAAGATATTACCTGTAAACAAATCAATCAATCCACAGTGAACATGAAGCATAAACAAAAATAAACTAACCCTGTTTACTTTATAATGTTAGATTAGGATAGGAATTATGGTGCCTATAAAATAAAAATGTTTTTTTTTTGTTGTTGTACGTGTGAACTCGTAAAAGGTGACTTGTACAAAAATAATGGAGAATGCAGGCAAAACAATTTGTGCTACAAGTATTGTACAAAACAATTATCTCAGAGTCTATAAAACTTAATAAGAATTGCAGGTAAGTAAAGCATTACCTTTTGATGTTGCAGTGCTCCTGTGTGACATAGTGGGACCAAAATAAGTGCAAAACAATACAAAATCTTTGAATGAACACACACGAAAAACCCTTCAAAAATAATAAACATTTGCACTGACATAGAAAACCCTTGAAAATAAATGCACACAAAACACTACACAAACAAGACATTTTAATAGTTTTTAGAAATTCTGGTTTATTAATAGAAAGAAAATTACATGAGTGAAAATTGTGTGAAATTAATTTAATCACAATGAATGAACTTAAAGTCAATTTGATGCTGATACTGACTTAATTTAAGTAAAATATAACCTGTTTCAGCAAAATTGCCAATTACTAATAATTTCTTTCACAAACACAAAAAAAAAAAAATTTCTTTCACAAACATAAAAAATAAGTGAATAACATGAGGTAATTGTGTAATTGCTGGTAATTCAAGTGTTTAACATTCCATTAATAGTTCAAATAAAAGTTTTTTTTTGGCTAGTATGCATGATTTTAATTCAACCCGAGCCCTCTGGTCTGTTCGGTAAGATGGAAAAAAATTTTTATGCAAAATAATTTCTAATTCAATTTCAAAATTTACTTTCAGAGTTAAAAATCAAAGTTCAAAATTTCAATAATTATGATCAAAAATATATACGACTCCTTTGCACAGTCATCAGACTGCCTTACATCAAGGCAACTTCTTGTGATGTTGCCAAGCAACTTGGTCACATGTGATATGAAGAACACGGTTTTCCTGTATCGCAAGCAATAATAACGTAACATAAGACTAGTTGAAAGTAGTTGCTAGTTTCCCAAGCCAAAAGGGACATTTCGTCGTGTCGCATGCAACTAACGATTTAAACAAAAAGTGTAATGTTTTTCAGCAAAAATATTTGAGGTTCAAATACAAGATATGGAGTATAGTAATGAAACTGAGTTTTATTGAGAAAAGAGCTGGATAAAAATTGCACAGCAGTTCAACACAAAAAGTGAAATTGTAATAAAAGAAATTAAAAAATCACTATAAATGCAGCAGCAGTAATTCTTTAATGTGAAAGAGACATAGTTAAAAAGACACCTGTAATATAGAATATTTTTATTCACAAACTACATACTCAACAGAAAAACTGGTTGCTTTCAATGTAAACAATATGTTGCACGCAAAATAGCCACCAAGGAAGGTGTATACAACTATGATTGCATGCAACAGAACAATCACTTGCAACTTTTAGCAGAGGGCTGAGGATTGCTTCAGTGTAAGACTGCTCAACGATATGAAATTTTCATTAAAAATATTTATAAAATAAGTTTTTGGAATATATGGAAAGTGCGGTGTTAACATTGCACACATATAATAAAACTCTCAATTGGGTGTTAAAATACAGTGAAGCCAGCAGGACGGATTGCATGTTGGTTATTATGCCTCAACAAATACCTTTAAAATGTGAAGCATATACGGGCTATCAACGATGGTGTCGCTGATTGTCTGTCACGCATGAAACTTATGATTTCGAGGATTTTTGTGTGGCCAGTGAACCTAGAGCTATTGTAGTGCATGAAAGTGAAATTATTGAGTCCACAGGAAAAACTGCTACATTGCAGGAATTTCTACAGGCCTACTTAAAATTGCAAGAACATCAAGTGTAAGGCCTTGAATTCCAGAAAATTAAATACAATAATTTGGCACAGAATTGCATCACATTTAACATCAGAAAACGTTTAATCGGGTAGGTCAGCCAAAATATGAAAAGTTTGATAATTTTGTGCCTAGTGCATTGTGTCTTATGCGGTTTCGATACTATCATAACACCTTGATGGTGGTCATTTAGGACAGGAAACTATTTACAGAATAAGGGCAATGTTTTATTGGGCAGGTACGAGTCAGGAAATTACTAACTGCGTAAGTAGTTGTGAGGCATGTCAGAAGGTAAAGCCGCAATACACGTGTGTGATGGGCAAGTATAGTGCTGCGTTAGCAAGTTTTTTGAGTGAAACAGCATGTTTGGATGCTTTTGGACCATTGCAGTGAAGTAGAGCAGGGTTTTCATCAATCCTGGTAGTGGAAAATAGCTTTAGTAAGTTAGTGTTTTCTTTCAGTCAAGATCAATGAAATCAGGAAAAATCTGTAAAATGTTTGTTTCTAGATTTTGGTTGGTCAATGTATCTGGTGACAGATAATGTCAAATACTTTACACGTATGGAAAAGAAAAGTTTGGGTGAATGTAAATAATAGTGGCTTTTTTGAAGGAGACATAGTAGACCCACGAAAGTTATATAAATGACTTTTGCACACTTTACCTGTTTCATATTTAGGATGGCGTAATGATAAAATAAGCAGAACGTCGAAAATAAAATAGATACTCTACTAGGAGTTTGGCCGCTTTGTTAACGTCGGACGCCATGTTGTATAGTCTCGTTTGCTGTTGATGTGTAGACGTTACCATATGATAGTTGCAGTTTAGATGCGAGACAGCACAGTTCGTGGTGAGTGGTGTGTGTTGTTTCGCCCGTGAGTTGTGACGTCCAAATCCGACCATGCGAAGGCTTCTGATTTCAGAATGGAGGGTGCAAGTACGAGTGCTTCTGTGCATGACAGTTATCTATGTGGTGGGTGTTACTTGGACGTTTTAATAGTTCATGGTGTTCTGTCGAGTGAGGTAAGGTGCAAGTCATGCACAACGGTAGTTGAATTGGCAGAGGACAGTGGAATTGTACCCGCCACCTACCTAGGTGAGTTAATTCATATACTTCCGGTATGTTTTACTGTTAATTTAAAACCCTAAAATCCTAGATTAGAATAAAATCATAGGTTAGATTAAAACCCTATAATCCTAGGTTAGATTTAAAATGTAAAATATTCAGTCATTATGGGGTTAAGTTAAGTTAGGTGGGAACATATTACGAAATTGGGTGGAGAAATGTTAAATCGAGGTGTTTTTGTATTTTTGTGGGTGTATTTTTTGTGATTTTACCCCACTATTTCCCTGATCTTCATAGCCCTCCCCACTATCGTCTTGTGGTTCGTAAGCATAATAAGTTAATGCCGCTAGTAAATTAGTGTCTTGTGTAATTAGTAGAGTCGAAATATACCACTTTTCAGGATTTTTGTTTTTATTTTCGGAAAAACCGCTATTCTTTACATTGACCAAAATTTTATGTTTTCGTGGGGAACACGGCTTGTGCAGAAATCACCCTATTATAGTCAGGCTAATTTAGTGAAGTGTTACAACAGAAATTTGAAGGCTGCATTACATGCATTCCAAACTGGAACTAATTGAGAATGGGACAATGTGTTGTACCAACTGGTGCTGATATTTAATAATGTGTCTTATGATGCAACAAGGCATGGGTTGATGCAGATAAAAAATTTGCATTTATATCATCAAAAGTTAGCAAGCAGGCATATCCCCAAGTTTTATACGCTAGAATTTTCTTATAAGTCTATTTTTGCTAACTGCAAAAGTAATAAAAACAGGGAAAAAGTAAATCTGAGGGTAATTATCCAGTGTAACAGCTTTTCTGAAGGAAATGTATTAGACCAACAAAAGTAGTATTAATGGGTTCTGCACAGCTTACCTTGTTCATATTCACGAGGGCGTAACATTAAAATAGTAGAACATATTAAATAAAATATTTAAAAGTACGAGCAGCCCGCTGATTTGTTTACGTCGGACGCCATGATTTTTGGTGATTGTCGGCATTGTGCCGTCACCTTATTGGCTGTGGGTCGTTGACATCATCGTCAAGGTCTGAAGACGTCATCACCATGGTCTTTAGATGTCATCGTCATGGAATTTCAGTTGCCATTCAGATGCGAGATAGTGCGGTTGTGTTGTTGCGGGCGCGATTTGTGACGTCCGAATCCGACCAATATAAACTGAGAGTGCAAGAACGAGTGCTTCTGTGCGTAATAGGTAATTTTTTACTTTAGGGGCTTTTCTGAAAATAAGAAAAAAAACTCCAGAAAGTGGTATATTTCGACTCTACTAATAACGTAGAACACGAATATACTAGGGGCATTAACGTACGACGAATTTCCTAACATGTACCCACCTAACCTAACAGAACCTAACTCCACGATGGGTGAATCACTATTTTACGTTTTTAAACTAACCTAGGATTGTACGGCTCTAAACTAACCTAGGATTGTAAGGTTGTACAGTAATATAAGATTATACAATATTAAAAAAATCTCCGATCAACACCCTACAATCACAGACTACATGGGAACCCTATAATCCTACGTTATTTTAAATAACTACAATCCTAGGTTAGTTAAAATCGCTACAATCCTAGGTTAGTTTAAAAATGTAAAATAGTGATTCACCCATCGTGGGGTTAGGTTCTGTTCGGTTAGGTGGGCACATATTATACAATTAGTCATACGTTAACGACGCTACTATAGTCGTGTTCTGCGTTACCTACGAATAATCCAAGGTTAGTATAGAAAGAATGTGAAATTGTGCTGTATAAACGTCCGGAAAAAGCCTTGTTTGACTTACGTAATATAACTACATTTGCACGTTAAGCTACCGGATAGGATTTGTGGGTTTCACACTAAACTACGAATTTAGGATTTTAGGGATTTAAAGGAACGTAAAACCCACACAAATAATATAAATGCACTCACCAATGTAGGCGGGTTGTACATACTCTTGTCAATGGCCCATTCAACGTCAGATCACTCGATGAAATCACAGTTTTCACGAAGCACCACATACGCGAATATAACGCACTGAAACACTCATTTACAGCCGAATATATATACAGAAGCACTCGTTAATAGGCTAATATAACGCAGAAACGTAGTCTTGCTTGCTTTTTTTCCGTCTTAAATCACGAACGAAGCACCATCGAACTGACCACGACCGCTGCCTGCATGCATACTAACGTATGACTCGTGATGTCTTATGCGCCCGGCAGATTGCGTGAATATGCTATGCGTAGCCATTATTAATGGCGGCAGACGTTAACAGGCGTAAACATCAACTTTCGCGATTTCTTTAAATATGTTCTACTTATTTTAACATTACGCCGTCTTGAATATCAACAAGGTAAGCTATGCTGAATTTATTTAAACAACTTTTGTTGGCATAAAACGTTTCGTTCAAAACGTAAACAAACTGTCAGAAACAGTCACCTCACAAACTTGTTCAATTTTTTAAAATATGTTGTACTTATTTTAAAGCCATGCCCCCAATATATTCGTGTTCTACGTTATTAGTAGAGTCGAAATATACCACTTTCTGGAGTTTTTTTTCTTATTTTCAGGAAAGCCCCTATAGTAAAATTTTACCAAACCCAACAATCCTAGATTAGTTTAAAACCCAACAATCCTAGGTTAGTTAAAAAATATAAAATAGTGATACACCAGTCGTGGGGTTAAGTTCAGTTAGGTTAGGTGAGCACATATTACGAAATTAGTCGGACGTTAATGTCCCTACTATATTCGTGTTCTGATAATTAGTAGAGTGGAAATATACCACTTTTTGGGGGGTTTTTATTTACACAAAAGCAGCTACTCTGGATATTTTGCACCATTTTCACCATATTGCTCTCAATGTTGCCCATAAATCTGCTATGGTAGTTCTCCAGACTTTTGAGAACAGTGTTAAACCAATGAAAAAGTTAAAGTTGTGAAAAACAGCCTACAATCTAAGTTTGGTTGGGGGTGTTTTGCCTGTGGCTATTAGGGGTCTTGCATTGGCGTAAATGTGACGGAAGTGCAAGCATCTTGGGGTCACAAAGGTAAGCCTTACGGAAGTAAAGTAGAGTTGTCATAACTTTCGGACGTTTCCTTCAAAACATAAGTGCTTAATAATTACCATACAAATCAATAAAGAAACATATTCCTGCATTATGAAATTTAGAATAAAGTAGTGTTAAAACTAATTACTGTAATAACTGTGATGGGACAATCAAAATAGTATTTGCAGATAACTTACACATGTAACCAGGAGAATTGAGGACGGATAGGGGTGTTCGCGAATGGAAAATAAATAAATTGAACGATGAAGTAGGTTCTGCGTTGCAGCATACACCTATACACTTAAATACCGCCCACACAATAAGCTCACAAACACAAAAGGGTCCATACTTAAAAAATTACTTTTATCAGCATACAAAGCCGAACAAACCTTTAAAGAAATTTCACAACCAAAATAACTTTTTAACACCCCGCACTAGCACGCTTGTTTTTGTTTACAAACACAACCACATCATAGAACGCTTCAGTCTGAAAAATAGTTGCAATGGCAATAAAAGATATGGTGCACAAAAACAAAAATAGCAAAGATATGGTCCATACACTGATTTTTTTTTAGTTGACTAACCCAAAATTTTTTGCATAGTTTTTTTTAGAAAGGTGTAAGGACATTTTTGGCAATATAACATGCAAAATATTTTTTTTTCAATCTTTCTAAATCCGCATATTTACATTGCGATGATATTTAGCTGGATCAGAAGTAAAAAATCTGTATTTTACGTCTCCCACTCCTGGGAGTTAATTCAATAACTTTTAGAGGTGACCTTAACGCCCAGAGTAAGGTCAACAACCATGCTACTGACAGCTATTCTCTAAGCAGTTCGATCACCTTACCTTGCACGCTACGAAACATAACTTAAGATCTGGTATGGTAGGTGGTTTTTGCTCGCTGTTGACCTTAGCCTGTTCGGTTCGTAAAATAGGGAATTTTCTTGCGATTGAGATTAATTCTCACGTGAAAAACGTAGAAAGGAGAAGAAACATTTCGAAAAGTGGTTATATATTAATTACAAATTTCTAAATAATCTTCATTTTCAAAAATAGATGATAATATATTATTATCATTAGGACAAATATAATAGATTGTATGTTCAAAATATCTTATTAAATATCTGTAAGAAAAATATATTAATCTGATTGAACTTAATTCTGCTCATTGAAAAAAGTGTTTCCATTTGATACGTAATAATTACCTTTTCTTTTTTATATACTGAACAAAAGGCACTTTCACAAGATCAAATTTTTCTTCAAAGGACTTTCAATTTTAATTGAATTCAGTTCAGTGGATCCTATACATCACAGAATCGTCATAATCGTGACCATTTCCTTGTTCAATTTCTTGAAAGTCTCGTTTCCCTTCAAGATTTCTGTTTCGAGCATGTTCTGTGTTTTCTTACTCGCAAAATTACAATTTCTTATCACAGATTTCTCAGAGTATATGGAGATGTAATTTCATTTAAATAAGTTAAGTGGATTCATTTAAAGTATTTGCAAAATTAGGATGTATATTTTTTTTTAAATAATATGTGCAATAAAATTAAAGAGATTGGTTTGGTTTTAACCGTTTGTTGTCGTGCATGAGTCGTAAATACTTCAAAAAATTTGGTATTGGGATTTTTTACTGGTTTAATTAAAGAGCTTGTAATAAATTCTCACATGGAGACTTGAAAGTTTATTGTATGCAATTCATTGAAAGACAAATTAAATTATTTTTTTAGATCAACAAAATGAATTCAAGTAAGTGGTTTAGATAAATATTTTATTATGTGAAAGGGTCTTAACAAATAAATAAATGTCAACAATATGGAGGGAAAAAAAATGCCTAATAGTTTATACGTAGCAATCATAGAATGAACAAATATTGATGAAATAATTTTCTAATTTTTTTTCATTTTGCATAAATTATTGTGTAAAGATTTCAATTATAAGTACTTTTCATTACATAAAATGTTTCTAATGCCATTAATTGCATAAAACTAAAATAAATACAAATTAAATCATGTGCTTGTAAATCATTCGATTTCCTACAAAAATCATATGGAATTATTGAAAAAAAAAAATTTATGCGTAGTATTTTATTGTTCGGGCACTCAGTCTCTCACAGCTCAGTACTATCATTCGAGAGCTGTGACTTGACCTTTGTGGCCATGGAGGTGTGGCCTATGCCTCTTCAGAATACATGACTTATAACTCGTGGCATACACCCTGTGTACTGTGGTTGGCCAGGAAGCTGGTCATTTCCAGCTTAGCTCCTAGTGGGACAATGGCAACACTGCACTGCACACTTGCTAGTTCTTTACACACACTCCAAGAATTTCTCTGATGGTGTTTCCCTCCACCACCCTCCCCCCTAAGGGTGTAGAGTCGATTGGAGGCGTGATGGCTGACAGGCTGCACACCTGCCTTTTTTCCTTCAAAACCTACAAAACTCTTCAGCGTGGCGCAAGACAGATGCAATGTGATGGCATCACTCCAACTGTGGCTGCAAAAACAACATCTACTGCTAAAAAAAACCCCACCAACAAACCCCTCTTCCAGTTTGGAGACAACAGAGAGATGGAAACCAAACAATTAACGCTCAAGAACATCTAGAACACCGACAGAATAGGAAACAGGAAGTTTCCGACGAGAAGAAACTCCTCCACCAGTCGCCGTTAGTGGGGCCACCGACTATTCTGATTTCAGACCGGTACAGTATCCTGCAGGAAATCCCAGACAAGGCATCCCACCCAACACCTGGCCCTTCATACCACTCACAAACCACCACACACCCGCATGTCACTGTCAACAAGCAGGAAAAATCACTCACTTTTTGTCTGGTTGTTCCCGACACCAGCAAGTATAACTTGCTGGTGCACAATCTCAGAGCAATCAGCAACACCGATTTTACCATTCATATCGTTCGACATGGTCTACACATTGTGATGGCCGTTTAGGCTCTGTATAAGGCTTCTATGACACTGCTGCAAGCGAAACACTTTCAGTGTTTCTCATACAGTACCACAGCAGATAGACCTTAGAAAGTGGTATTTGATCTAACAGTCGACACTCTAACTGAGGTCATCAAAAACGACCTTGAAGGCCATGGCTACAAAATCCTGCACATATTCCAATTTCAGAAGTAATAATAGTAGTCCCCTCAGATCCCACTAAACACATTTTGCAGCCACAATGCTTTTTCTGCGTGACAGCCGGACTAAATGATACAATTCCGCAACTTCAGAAAGTCAACAGACTTACCACAAAAAAACCATAAGACGTCACCCAGGGTTGAAACTGCTTGGATTTGGACCACACGCCCAATTATTGCAAAATGGAAACAGTCTGCCCTCACTGCACCAGGCCGCACGCGCAGGATGTCTGTGCAAGCCTGTCCCAAAACCCAAAATGTCACAACTGTAAGAGCACACACACTGCACTTTCAAAACTTTCCCCAAGTATTCAGAACTTGTTCAGGAGCACCAAGTGCAAGCTGATAAAATAAAAGGCAAACAAAAATTAATCTCCAAGCCAGTTTCAGTGCTGGCTAGAGACCTGGCCCAATATCAACTAATTCCATTTTCTCAAAACATTCCTCGCAGACTATCATGCACGTACACTTCTATAGACTTTCAACAACCTATTACAGTCCCCACTCCAACAACACAACTGTCTGCCACACCGACCCAACCAACCACAACATCAACCAGTCAATCAACACCTATAAGTGTTAAGAACATTAATATAACTGATTCGAGTAAAACCGAAACTAAACTTCCATTATACTGAATAAAACAATATTTCTTAGTAAGTTATTCCCCTTCTACTACAATTTCACAAAACAATACTACTTCTGAAAAAAAAAAAAAAACGAAAATTCTTACTGTCAACTTTACAAATAAAAACAAATTCCAAATAACATGTTTTCTGAACACATCACCTCCCACCTTTGATTATACATGAAACCTCAAACTACTTTCTAAATGACAACAATCTTCTTCCACTCCTTGTGGCACAACCTTTGGGTACTGAAAGAGACATTACAAGCCCATCTTCTACAGGCAATCATGGACATTCATCTTGAACAAAATCAAGCTTTGCTTCCATGGAATACACATGTTTGACAGGTCTGACAAATTCCCCGGATTAAGTTTTCACTCTCCCAACTCTGATTACCCCACCTTGTCAGGGAACCTTTACTTCACAAACTGTACCATTTGTTGAACCTATCTTTCAAAACCATCACTTAAATCATCGTACCAATTCATTTTTCTCCCCCAGTTTTCTTGCAACAAAATCTTAGGGGTGATAGAAATAGGACACGTGAAACCAAGCATGTCAAAAATTGCATAAGTCATTGACAAGACACATCTCCTTGTAATTTTCTCTCCGAATCGTTGTACATGCACACTTTGACGATATAGTACATCAACTACCGGATCCCACATCAGTCCCAATACTGATGTCATCTTAGGCGTTTCACATTCTCTCAAGTTCGATCTTGTGTACTCGCACACTCGTTGGTCAACCTCAGATTGCAGAAGTATCTTTCTTGACTCGTCAATATATTGGTGGAGTTCCTATTCGACGTTTACAGAGGTTACGCAGTTATCTACAAACAAAGGCAATCTCTACCTCTCGACAGTCTAAGCGTAACATGTACTGTTATTTAGGTGGAGATCCAGGACAGCTCCCAGCAGAAATGGACTGCAGTTGACTCCGAAAACTATCCGATTGTGTGATAATTAAGTTTTCTGTCAGAATAATTCTCCCACAAAAAAAAAAAAAGTGGTCCTCTTATAGAACAGAAATTTGTAGAAATGCCCTTTTGATGTCCGATAATATGCCAATCATATTTAATATGAACCTGTTTAAAATAGACGGAATGACTTCCACCAAGTTGGTTCTCCTCTCTAGACAATAATTCAGTGATGGTTTGTCCTCGACTTTCACGAAGCAGCGAATGGCAGAATCTCGCCCACTTGGCTGGCTTCTCAAGCGCAACATAGGTGTGCGGTTGTCCATCATTAATCTGCCTTGTTAGCCACACTATTAGGCAATCATATGCTGCCATTTCCAGGGCGGTGCAGGCCGTAAAAGCAGAATGGATGGCAGCTGATGAGAGTCTAAAAGGGTATAGGATGTTTCAAGGTGAAATTACATTAGATGGACTCGAAAATGTAGCAGGTCTGTAAAAACAGAACCCTCGTCCACTTTCCCATGAAGTGGAAGGTCATGTCGCCCGCAAAATAAAATTGTTGATACTATAGATCGAAGTTTTAAACAGGAGAGCACGAGTACGCAGTGCTGGTTTTGGTGTGTCTATTCCACCTTTTGGCGAGTAGATGGTGATTTGCGCTTCCTGATATGCACCTTCATCGAAGTACCTAACTGCTACACACTTCACTATTACTGGGGCTGTGGAGCACACCCCAAACCTCATGCTACTGAACGACAATGCCTAGCTTTTATATGCTCACACAATAATGCAGGCGACTCCAAACATATCAGTTATATTCAGAAGTAGATACATGGAAAATACATGGCACGACATACACTGGAGAGCCAAAAAAGGTAGTCAAGTAGCATATCGGTATCTACTCGTGGCAGATTGTTTGACGGCGCTTTCACACAGCTTTCCATTTTAATACTGCTTGCTTGCAACGTGCTGGAGCCGGCCCCCATTGTATTACTGTTGACGTCAAACCAATGAGAGAGCGTTCCACATTTGTGTGACAGCGGACGCGAAAGTTACTGTTTTAATACTCAAATAACTTTGTCAAAACTGATTTTTATGCAAAAAAACGGCGAAATTTTGTTTTCACACTCATATAAAAATGTGTTCCTATCATTTTCAACAATATTAGCGAAATTTGCATGTTGCGCATTTGCCACAAGTTTGTGAATAGAACCCCATCTTAAAATATAATTAATTATCCCATTGAAAATGTTATAGAAAGGCCAAGAAAGCTACATTTTTTATTATATGAAAATATAAATAATGCATTTTCAGAAATGTTGGCAATAATTTAATAATCCTATATTGTTTCAGATATTACTCTAAGTGGGAGTAGATGATCTTTATTTTACATTGTAACTTTAAAAAATAAATAATAATATGACTAACGACAAATAGATGCTATCGTTTATTCAAGATGTATTTATTACTTTCTGTAGCAAATTATACATTGCACTATTTAAATATAGTCCCGAATAGAATACGAAATATTCTTAAATTTTTACGAAAATTGTACATTGGAATGTTGGCTGCGATTACATATTTGTTGTTTTTTAATAACAATGGCGGTGTTCAAAAGAAACACATGTGTATGTCCTTTAGCTGTGGCCAAGGTTGTAAGTGTAATTGATCGTGGTCTGTTCAACACGTTTTATGGAAAGTACTATTTTATTTATATTTATGTTTTATTAACCGAAGGATATTTTGAAATAGTGTGAACATAAGGCATGCTGCATTTTTGCAGTTAAGTTATTTGAAAAACTGATAAGGTAAGAAAATTTCTTTCACATAGATAACATTAGCGTGGTGCATTATTTATGAAATTATAATGGTAATGATATAGAATATGAACTTTTCCGAAAACCGAATAAAAATTCACTTTGCTGGATGTGAATTATTGGAAAGTAATACACTTATGTAAGTAAGTGTGTTTTAAAACTGGATATGAAAATGTTATGAACTATTGCAGGGTGTATGTGAGAGTGTATTTGACAGATGCCGGCGCTTTTCTCCGTGCAGTCTGAAATGAACACTTAAAAATTTCTTTTTTTGTGCAAATGAACTGAATCTGAGTCGGATAAATTAAGACTTTTCAGATCAATTTACCTATCACCTCTCTTTTGGGAGCCATATTACATTTCAAATTACGTGACAAAATATTTAATATTGGTATTTGTGGCTTAAATAAAAGTTAGGGTAATTATCTAGTTTAGGGGCTTTTCTGTAAAAAAAAAAAACACCGAAAAGTGGTATATTTCGACTCTACTAATAACGTAGAACACGAATATACTAGGGGCATTAACGTACGACGAATTTCCTAACATGTACCCACCTAACCTAACAGAACCTAACTCCACGATGGGTGAATCACTATTTTACGTTTTTAAACTAACCTAGGATTGTA
>NQII01000722.1:580289-596531 GCA_002778355.1 Clitarchus hookeri
GCATAGCTTACCTTGTTGATATTCAAGACGGCGTAATGTTAAAATAAGTAGAACATATTTAAAGAAATCGCGAAAGTTGATGTTTACGCCTATTAACGTCTGCTGCCATTAATAATGGCTGCGTATTGCATATTCACGCAATCTACCCGGCACATAAATCATCACGGGTCATACGTTAGTATGCATGCAGGCAGCGGTCGTGGTCAGTTCGATGGTGCTTCGTTCGTGATTTAAGACGGAAAAAAAGCAAGCAAGACTACGTTTCTGCGTTATATTAGCCTATTAACGAGTGCTTCTGTATATATATTCGGCTGTAAATGAGTGTTTCAGTGCGTTATATTCGCGTATGTGGTGCTTCGTGAAAACTGTGATTTCATTGAGTGATCTGACGTTGAATGGGCCGTTGACAGAGTATGTACAACCCGCCTACATTGGTGAGTGCATTTATATTATTTGTGTGGGTTTTACGTTCCTTTAAATCCCTAAAATCCCAAATTCGTAGTTTAGTGTGAAACCCACAAATCCTATCCGGTAGCTTAACTTGCAAATGTAGTTATATTACGTAAGTCAAACAAGGCTTTTTCCGGACGTGGTAATTATTAAGTTTAGAGGCTTTTCTGAAAAACACAAAAAAAATTCAAAATTATGATATATTTCTACTTTACTAATCACCTAGAACACTAATATACTAGAGGCGTAGCTTTAAAATAAGTACACATATTTAAAAAAATTGAACAAAATTGCGAAATGAGCAGTATAGCCAGTTTGTCTAAGTTTCTTAACCAAATGTCCTAGACCAACAAAAGTTGCATTAATGGGTTCTGCACAGCTTACCTTGGTCATATTCAAGAGGGCGTAATGTTAAAATAAGTAGAACATATTTTAAAAACTTGCGAAATATGTTTGTTTATGTCTATTAACGTCGGAGGAATTATACCAACCCCCTACCTAGGTTAGTCAATTTACATTCTTTTGGTATGTTTTACGGTTCCTTTAAATGCCTACAATCCTACATTTGTAGTTTAGTGTAAAACCCAAACATCCTAGGTTAGTGTAAAACCCTACTATCCTAGGTTAGTTTAAAACCCTACAACCCTAGGTTAGTGTAAAATCCAAAAATCCTAGGTTACTGTAAAACCCAACAATCCTAGGTTAGTTAAAAAATGTAAAATAGTGATTCACCCATTGTGGGGTTAGGTTCTGTTAGGTTAGGTAGGCACATATTACGAAATCAGTCTGACGTTAATGCCCCTAGTATATTCGTGTTCTGCATCATTAGTAGAGTAGAAATATACCATTTTCCGTGAACTATTTTTATTTTTACAGAAAAACCCCTAAACTTAATATTTACCATTATTTTTATAGCCGTTTTCTCTTTGTAATTTACCTGGTGTTATCAATCAAGTTTTGCCACGGAGGAATAAATGTAATTACAAGATACTGTTACTGCTCAGAAAATGGCTCTTAACTAGGATTTTCCCTTTTTTAATTGGCGTGACTGTGTGAACCCTTTTGAGGAGGAGAGACACTCCCTAGACGCCATTTAAAGCGGTTGCATGTAACTTTTGTTCCTGAAAAAATTTCATTAATTTTACTTTGACCGTCCAACGTAAGAATGGGAAGGTGTTGAGAGACGCCTTAGTTCTTAAATATGTGGGACATGTTCCAGAAGAGGCCCAAAATGCATTGATTCTAGATTTGTAGTGCTACGAATCTGCGTGAGCTGCTGTCTCCACTGTCAGTACTGAATAAGTATGAAATCCTATGGGTATGGTACCGCAATTGCAACAAACTGTTAATACATGTGTGCAGTAATTATTTTTAAACATTTCAGACTTAAAAATTTATTTTCATTCAAGGGAGATATTGGACTTACATCCTTCTCAAAATTTTTAATGAAGGGCATAATTATTTTAATGAACATTAACCAGAAGCTAGCAGATGAGATCACCTGGTTTACAGCGGAGCAAAAGTTGAATTTTTCCATAATGATTAATTTACTGGGTCTAATTTTAAACCAGTTTATCCCTTTATTCACTCATGGAAATTGCTAATTTTGCTTGATGATTTTTAGTGACGTGATTTATTTTTTTCAGATATCCTACAGTTAAATTTTCATTTAATGACAGCGATTTTTCATATTTGATAGTATTTCTGTATTTTTCTCAGCTGATTAGGTTTTACTTATCATTGATTCAATTTTTGACGTAATTATTTCTGCAAATGAAACTTTATTACTTTCACACTTAACGAGAGGCTTATGCTTTGTGCAGTCTTAGTAAGTATTATTTCTTTATTTTCAAGGGTATTTTCAGTTTTGAGTGCTTTTCATACAAATGGTATGAAAATTTATGTCTTGTCCTTGTCTACATGTCTGAAGTGTTGTGTCTGAACATAATTTTGAGATTTCATTAAGGGTTGGTTACAGCTAATGTGTCTGACTATTGACATTAATTACTTACCTGGTTTTAATATATATATTCTGACACTATTTGATTGCATTTACAAGGCAAAACCATTTTTCCCAAGCTGAGTATATTACACAAAGGGAAGCTGCTTCTCTTCCACGCAACAGATAGCCGCAGCGAGCAAGGAGAAAGTAAGAGGCATCCTAGGAATTTTGCTTTGCATCACACATACGCCCGACAATACCCTACATAATTTATTCTCAACCAAAAAACTTTTTCACAACATTTTATTACATTTATTTGTAACTTTACACATTCTGTGTCCAGTTTTACAAAGATTGGCTCAACAGACATGTAGTTTTGTAAATATTGCAGAGAATTCTCAGTTTTTCACAAATATTAGTTTTGTAATAGAAGAGTTACACTATATATTTCTTTTAAAACCAACATTAGTAATCACGCAGAACACAAATTTACTAGAGGCATCAATGTATTCTCAGTACATACTACCAATTGTGATAGTGGGGAGGGCTACGAAGATGAGAGAAATTGTTGGGTAAAACACGTAAAAGTTATGTAAATTACATGTCATTTAGGTTCCTTAACCATGTCAAATGCAAGAAGACCTAACCTAACGTCATTATATGTGATTACAGGGGGAGTGTGTGCCGATAGGGGATAGTGTGTTACAAAATGCATAATACGTAAGCTCGCTTCGGTTCATCCACCCCGTATGATTCACCTATCATGAAGTTAGGTTTAATTTGGTTAGGTCCGCTGCATTTTGCATGACTGGGGGCAAAAGTACGTAAGCCCTTCAATTCACACACTCACATGCAATACTACACAATACAATTCACTACACTATAAACCCTGTCCATGCTAAAACTCCAAATTTATTAAGTTACTCACGCATGAAACCGTCGTATATAGCTCCTTGATGATTTATTACTTATAACGCACGTATGGGATACGTTGGTCGAAAATTCTCATCATCCTGCTCCTTCCTTTCTCCACCTGCCCTTCACCTATCTAACTTTGTATTTAACTAGGCCCTGTATTTCTATTGTATAGTGTTAAATGTACACTTTGGCATGTTCAATATTTATCTTTCTGAGATCTGAATGCAAATAAAATAAAAGATCACTGTAGGCGCCCGTTATTTTCTCCATATGTCCGCCATAGTTGAGTACAGTCTGTGCTTGTTTTGTGCTCCTGTCTAACCTAAATGTCAACAGAAGTGAAGTTAGCTATGAATTTCAGCTTCAGATGGTGATGCTCTGCGCATATCTGGTAGGCCTCCTAACATACAACCTCACAAAAAAGCAACTAAAGAAGCACGTAAGAGCAAAAACTGCACATGTCAATAATGCAAAGAAATTAACATTTAAGACAATGAAAAGCAAGTAGTATACATGAAGTTAATAAATAAGTGTGTCACAGAAACAAGGGAACAAGTATGTAGGATTTTTTCAACTTTTTGTTTCTTACTGCTGATAAACTTCTGACTCAGAACAACTTGGAGATTCTAGAAAACAAGTTTCAAACCTTTTAGATTAAAAACCTTCCAATAACGCAAAAAAAAATAATTACATTGCACTCAAATCACAGTTAGCAAAATGTACTATAAAAATATCACATTCATGACGACCGTGCTCCAGTTTTTGTCCAATCGCAGATAAGCTTGTGACTCAGAACTAGACTGTGATACTGGGAGACTAGTTTTAGGGCCATCAAGATTCAAAACCTTCTAATGAAGTAAATTCACATTGCATTCAGATTACACTTAGCAAATGTACTATAAAATTTATCAGATTCATTTCATGGTGACTGTGACCCAATTTTTGTATAAGTGCTGTTAAACTTGTGACTTAGAACAAGATGGCAATTCTGGAAGACAAGATTAAGGCCTTCTAGATCAAAAAACCTTCTGATGAAGCAGAAAAATTCACATTGCATTCTAATCACACTTAGTGAATGTACTATAAAATGTATTAGACATTTGGTTGTTGTGCTTCAGTTTTTGTCTATGTGCAGAAAAACTTGCAACTTCATGAGATTGTGATTCTTGTACTGAAGTTTAGAGTCTTCTAGATTCAAAATCTTACACAGGAGTAGAAAAATTTTTGTTGCATTCTAATCACAGTTAACGAATGTACTACAAAGTGTATAAAATTGATGGTGACTGAGCTCCAATTTTTGTCTAAGCATTGATAAATTTGCAACTCAGAACACGATTATGATTCTGGGAGACAAGTTAAGAACCTTCTGCATTCAAAACTTTCCATAGAAGCAGAACATTTGACATTGTACTCTAATTTCAACTGGCGTATGTACTAAAAATTGTTTCATGTTTATGGTGACTGTGCTCCAGGTAAGATTCATTCTATTTACTATTTAAGTCAATAACAAAACTAGATTCCATACGGGAGAGTTAGGCACAGGGGAAATTTACACAGCAAGTTGTTCCAAAAAAATGCTGTAAGGGTAGCTCTAAATTGAGAAATTCTATTCATATGTTTGAAAATGTCTGTTTTTAGCTACATACATGCCCCAGTCTAAATATGTAATATTAACTCAAATTTGTATGAATTACTAATAATACGAGGCATATCCAGAAAGTAAAAGTACACACTTTTTTTTGTATTTAAAAAAAAATTATTTAAACAAAATTACAGGATATTTATTGTAGGTATATATGTTACTTATTTTTCCACGTTGTCGCCTTCCCGTTCTATGCAGGTTGTAAGTCGTGGCACAAGCTTTTTGATGCCGCCATCTCCTTCGTCCACTTCAAGACCTCTTGTTTCACCTCCTCATCGGTTAGAAATTTTATTCCACCCATGTGAGTCTTCAGGAAGGTGAAAATATGAAAATCTGAAGGTGTCAAGTCAGGGGAGTATGCAGGGTGGTTCAAAATGTCCCAACCAAAGGAGTTCAAAAGCGCATTGGTGGCATTGGCCGTGTGCGGGCGGGCGTTGTCGTGCAACAAACACACTCCCTTTATCAACATTCCCCTCCGTTTGTTTTGAATTGCTCTCTTGAGCTTTTGTAGGGTCTCACAGTTTCGTTCTGCAGTAATTGTCTCCCCTGAGGCAAAAAATCGATCAAAATGATCCCTTTTTGGTCCCAAAACAGTTGCCATGATTTTTTTTTTGCTGAGATTGAGGTTTTCAATTTTTTGGCAGATGGGGAACCAGTGTGCCGCCACTGTGATGACTGTCTTTTTGTCTCAGGGGTGTAATGAGCCACCTATGTTTCATCACCAATCACAATGGAGCTCAGAAAATCCTCACCTTCCAATTCAAATCGCTCAAGGAACTCGCTAGCACTACCAACCCGATTCAATTTGTGCTGCTCTGTCAGTTGTTTTGGGACCCATCTTGAGCACAATTTTCGATATCCCAGCGTTTCTGTAATTGTTTCGTGTAACAGAGATCTGGAAATTTGTGGAAACATCGCAGATATTTCATCCACTGTCAATCGGCGGTCTTCACGAACAGTTTCCTCAATTTTTTTCACCAACTCATCGGTCACAATTGAAGGTCTTCCACTCCTTTCCTCGTCATGAATATTCGTTCTTCCTTCATTAAACTCACGACACCACTTAAACACGTTCGTTCGGTTCATAGCACCTTCGCCATAAACAGTTTTGATCCGTGCAAAAATTTCAGTCAGCGTTTTTCCTTCCGCGAGAAGGAACCTTATGACAGTGCACACCTCGCACTTGGCGGGATTTCTGATTTACATATTTCACAGAAACGGACAGTACGAGGCGAGTTTTGCTACTACTGATGAGGGCCGCCGGTGCTCGTTGTGTTCAGGAGACTCCCCACTACCATTCAGTGTTGCCAACTGTTGAAAAAAAAATTCCCACAGCACGACAGCCCAACAGTACTCTTACTTTATGGACACGCTCGTATAAACAAATATCAATTTAAAGTTTTGGTAACAAATAAGTTAAATTGTAAGCAATGATAATAAGTAATGGGAAAAAATGTCAATCTACAAGTAGTAGGATTATATTCGTTTTGGCACTAGGTTATTGGGGATTAAGGGATTCTGGGATCGGAGCCTGAACCCATCAATCCATGTTGGATTTTGTCACACCTGATGGCCAAAATTCCTTATTTTTTTCTCAAAATGACCTGTTTCTCTTTAGAAAATAACCATTTCATCCCCCTAAATTTTACTCTTTGTCCCGCAATACCCCCCGAAATCTCCAAAAAAAAAGTGAAAAATGTGTTTATTTGAAAATTGTGAAATTTTCATTGAGAAATTATTAAATTGTCAATTATATGAGATGCTTGAAAAGTTTGCAGTTTGTGTTGGTGCACGATCAATGAGACTTCCTGTGTGTGGTCACAAATGCTGGCTATTTAATAGAACTGTGTACAGCTATCCTAGGTCATTCACACTTTTCAAAGCATGCTGCATAAGCCAAGCCTTTTTGTGTGGCCTACTTGATGAAATCTAGTGATTTAAGGTATAGCGATCTTGGGGGTGGAACACACCGGGGATGTTGTTGGAATGGATGCAGAAGTCGATGCTCTGGCTATGTTGGTGGCAGTCAGTTGTATCACATTCCAAGGCATATCTCCTTATGTTTCAAGTAAGAACGAAATGTCTCACAACTTTTCTCCCTTATTTTTCCCGTCTAATCACCTCCCAAAGTCCGTAACATAAGATATGAAACAACCTGTATATTACCTGCACTGGATATAACTTAACGTATTTCTTTTTCAGCTTGAAGAGTTCCATATCTTGATGACAGATGAGTGGTATCATCGTCAGATGGACTCTCTGGAGGATGAGGATGAGGTTCAAGAACAGCTGATGACCTATAAGAAAGCGTATCGTGACTTGAAAAGAAAAATAAAGTATCTCATATATGTGAGTACAAAAAACAAGCACCTGCATGTTCGTGGTTGAGGCAGGCCATAAATAGATTAAATTACTGACATCGAGTGGAGGCAGTTATGAGCTGTTTGTGGTAAACTCAGCATTTACAGAAACCTTACTTGTGAAGTACATTTCTTCTCATTTTGTATCTTTCCACCATATCTAAAATTAACATTACCACGGGCCTGATCGCATCATTCATGCGCCATCCAATCAAACTATGTTATTATCGCGAATTTAAATGTGTTACTAACATGCAAAGTCATATTCTAACGTGCATAAAACAAGAAAGAAGAAACACTAACTTTTGTGGCCATAAATTTGAATATTATGTTTGAAGAATTTTTCTTAAAAAAAATTAAGAAAATGGTATCTTCAATCATTTATCAAAAAGGCATTTTGAATTCACCTTGCATCCCAAAAAATTCTATAGCAGGAGTTATAAGGACTTTAACAGATGCTGGCGCCTTTCTCCTTGCAATCTGAAAACCAGCTCGTGCGTGAGTCGCCTTAGAGTACGTACATAGGAAGAAATAGACTGCTTTTAAACAGCAAAAACATAGAGTAAACACGACACACAAAAAAAACCACTAAATCCTTGATAATTCAACAGAAAACACTCAGAAATGGCACAAGACACTTCATACTCGTTGTATGAATACAACCAATAAAATGTGCTATCTACAGACAAGACTACATTAACGTAACACATTTTAACTAGCAAAATTATTTATTGAAATTACTGTGATAATTAAAAATAGAAATCAATTTGAAATTAGAGTTTGTGCAATTGAACTGAAACTGAGTCAGACAAATTAAGACTTTTCAATAAAACCAGCTATCACCTCTTTTTTGTGAGCCATATTAAATTTCAAATTACGTGACAAAATAATTGATACTGGAGTTTCTGGCTCGAGTAAGGTTTATCAATGTCTCAGATTAATAAGCAGAAAATGAATATGCCTCGGCTAGCTTGCATGATATAATTACATCATCTCAGACCTCTGGAATGTCCTTGGCAGGTGAAAATGGTAAAACTTCAAAATTAAATTATTTGTAATAAGTTGATAAAATAATTAACTCTTGATAAGAACCAGAAAATTCATTGATGAATGACAAAATAGTGACGTAAGCCTTTGGAAATACTCATCCTTCCGAAGTGGCAGCGTTGGTTGAATATAAACCACTTAAAATCTAAAAATCTGGCATTTCAGGACTCTTACTGGTCCACGCACATTTACAGAACTTATGACGGGCAGTCGTGGCAAAATTTAACGGAAAAATCGCCGGACAAAAATTACTATGGACTGCCTCCCATCATGTCTGGTTTGAGAGTCCTGGGGCTCACACAAAAAGCCAATGACCCAGAAAAGAATCTAAGATAACATTATTTCCTGTTATCACAAACTTAAGTCAAAGATAGTAAAATTTAATTTCTTTGAGGTGCAAATAAACTTTCATACATTTTTAATGGGCTTCTGCAAAGAGAAACTAAAATTACGTGTACTTCTACCAATGAATATAAACTGCACTCTGTAGTATTATTTTAATTATATAAGAAAATAAAATTATAAAGAAATTTAACAGAGGTTGCTCTAAAGATACAATTCTAACGAAAACTAAATGAAAAATAATTAATCAAAACCGATGTGATAAAAATTAAAAATACTTACTCAGTTCAGATGTAAACAAACATGTGGGAGGATACTGTCTCACCACACTGTAACAAAATATGAGCTGTTAAAATTTGATCTAAAAATGGGACTTAAACATTATGATGACACACAAGTGGGTAGAACTACCTTTTAGATGTTTTACGTTTGAGTTAAGCAATTTTTTGACACAAAAAAAATCCAGTTATACACAACAATGTAAACTTGGATAAAACAGGGGGAAATAGTATGTTTTCTGAAAACTCACACTTTGTTTATTTAAGAAAAACTCCTTAAGTAAACAGTAACCTAAACCTATAGGTTGTGTTCACAGTTAATCAACCTTTGTAAAAGGTCACTGCCCTTACCTAGATATATTTTAACGGGGCACGCACTGACTGGCATGTACCCAGTAAATTTGATAACGTTTGAGAGAAAGTGGTTTCTTGCCTAACATTGAATAAAAATTAAAAGTGTTGAGTTAATATTTTTTAATAGGTACTGGAATTATTCCTTTGGCTTCTTGTTTTTTTAATGCAAATAACTATAAGAATGACCAAATTTTTTAAATATTTACTTTTATACAATAATTTTACAGTTTTACTTGATAAATGCATGAATAATGTGATGTTTATTTTACATAGGGTGGAAGAATACACAATATGCATACAAGGAGATTTCAAGCAGGGCTTTCGAAAGTGCTCAGTTTACTTTGAACAATCTACACATACTGGATCAGTGGTCAGTTATAGGGGCCTGCCAACTTGGAGCTATTTTCTGCATCCTTAGCACAGAAGCAAGAGTGTAATAGGGTCTGATTGCACTGAAAGTTTACACTGAGTGCAGTGTTTCTTGCACTGTCTTCACAACCAGTGAGGCAGTTAGAGTGCAAATAAGCAAGCGCCAATTTCGGGCAATCATGTGATGGTTATTCTTTTCTAGTTTTCAGGAGAATCCAGAACTATGCCTTGTAACTATCCAGTCTTATTTGCAGTAATTTATTTTCATTAATAGTATTAATTCCAAAAGATCCGTCTCCTTCCTCAATCTGCGTAGCGGCTGCCTTCCCCTACTTCGGCACGGCTGGAGGGGTGAGAAACAGTTTCTCGGCTGCCAAGTCTGTATTACACGAGCAAAAGTGCAACTCCATTATTGTATTCCATGATTTGGTCATCACGTACACTTATCTAGATTTTTAAACATGTTAACTGTTTCAGTCGGAGCCCGTACACTTAACATGATTTTGATAGTGGTAACAGAAGTCTGAACAAGTGAAGTAAAATGTTAATATCTTGATTCTCTGTTTGTGTCATAAATAAGTATATGAATACCTGATGAGCATAAAATGTATTGGCACCTACAAGGGTATGTGACTGACCGGTGATGGTTCAAGTCCAATATATGGGGAAACCAATAAATGTGCAAGTGCCGAGATGATACTTAAGGGCTTATGAGCCCATTAAAATTGTAAAACTCTAAAGCATAAAAAAAGTTTTGAACACGAGAAAGCAGATTATCGTTGCTCATAAAAGGTTTCCTAAACCAAATAATAAACAAATATGAATACATATATGCTGTAAAACTTTGGAATAATTGTAAAAAAAAATTTCTCGCCGTGTAAAGCTCCTTAATTTTTCTCCATATAGCACCACATGTAGAATAAAGTCAAACTGATTTTGCTGCTTACTTTACTCTCTACCAAAATTTGTTTGACTGTTGATTCTGAACTCCTGTTGTGGTACTTGTTGCTTCAACGATGCTGTACGTAAATTTATACGACTTTATTTTACTGAGATATATTGCAACATTATATATGATTACCTGTGATTGTCTCCGCAGCAAGGGTGAAGAAAGCATATTTTTCCATTGGGGCCCATATTTAAAAAATAAAGAGGCCATTTTGTTTTAGCACACCTCTTCGGTTTTTATGCCCACGCTTAAAGTTCATTTCATATAAGAAGGCCACATTCTGACAGTCAGTGTAGCAATTTGATGTATTCAAAACAAACAACGTGCTGTTTACAAAATCCTGTATCAGCTGATGCACGAACGAACGAAAGTTAATATTACATTGGCTATTCTGAGTACACTGCCAACACACATTAGACCACCCGAAAATATGCGATAAGAAAGAGTTCCAAGGTTAATTAATACATTTTATTTTACGTGGTCATAAAACAGCGGTTTTTAGTGTTAAAAACTAAACTTCGTGCTAAAGTAGAAATGTATAGGTGTTAAAAATTAAAGTCACATTAAAACTATCCATATCCAAATGAAACGCAAATTCAAAAACTTTTCACGTCTTATCCCCCCCCCTCTCCAATCCGGCTTTCCTTACGTGTTTGATATTAATTCCAAAAGCATACAGAAATATTGCATAATATTGTTGGATTATTTTTTCTAATAATCTGACTGAAAAATATTTCAAATTCCTTTCGTTCCGAGCCAGTAATAGAATAACAATGAACTTTACAAAGACGCTACCTCTTGAGAAAAAAATGCTGCTCAGAGCACGTGCTGAAATGTTGTGCGCGCCATCTGTGGGGTTATTTTTGAAGTACTACAAGCCAGAAGAGAATAGCGTTCGTTTGCTTTATATAATATATTTACAAACAGATACCAATAGTTTTATTTTTCATGAGTTCTGCATAATTTTTAAAGTAACATATATTTCGTGTACAGCTTTTACGAACGACTTTACACACGCCCTTTAAACCTAACGACGCATCAGGTACCGCCACTGTAGAATACATGGCGGCTTATATGGTCAGAGTTAATGTCCCCCAGGCACCGACTATAAAGTGCGTGGGGGTTGTGGGAATTGTAATGAGGTAGACTATTACAGTTGTATTTTGAAGTACGAATATATTGTCTCGTGTCTATATTCACAAATACACAACATCAAAACTTTAGAGGTGTGGTACTGTAGTACTTTGGCTACTCGTATTCACGGGGCGAATTCGTGGTTGAGTGGGGCTTCTTTGGGCGACGAATTTTATACTTAACTCTCGGTGAGTGTGGGTAGGCTGTCATCTGGGAATGAGTTCCAGCGAAGTAGTAGGCCTTGGAAGCAGGCCCGCCTGTGCTGCTTCTCCCTGGACTGCTGTTCGGACTCGTACTCGCGCAACTCTCCCCGCGGCCCGGTGATGATCAACTGTTTTTATATGACTGACCCTTTAATGATGCGACTGACGGACGTGGCCGGGTCCCGATTTTCCGGCCTTAGTAACTGTTGTACTAACTTACTCTCTGCTCGAACTGACGTCTCTCGGCGGTGAAGATGAACTAACAACTGCCCCAATATGACTGCCTGATGTACCCGATATTACTGACTGACCCCCTCCTATTCTTGGAAAGGGGTTTTTATACACGCCAGCCGCTGCCCTGAATCGGCGGCACGTGGCGCATTTTAGGGGAGGGAAGGGGGTGAGGGGGTGAAGTGGAAGACGCCTAACCTTCTGAAGGTTTGGCGGGGGGGGATAATACCTACTGTCGTCAGCGATACTTCCGTGGTGCGTATTTACTGCGTTCAGGCGAACTACACTGGATTATTTGCTGATGACTCAAGAAAGCCCTGCACTCTCAACGGATCTCCCGGTGGCTAGAGACGTACGAAGATGAAGGGGGAGGGGGGAGGCCCTTCGCTTCAGCTCCACGTGTCCCGAAATTTTCCACCTGCCTGTGGTCCCACGTGCCGTCTCGTAGGCGCCAGCGAAGTGCGCTAGGCGGGGGGNGTGAGCCAATGTCGTGCTATAATCCCTAAACCGGCACGCGACAATCCCCCCTTATCTCTTCGACTTTGGCTCACTCTGTACCAAAAATCGCGGGTTTCTGCGAAGTTTTGCTTCTGGGGACTAAGCTACTCTGTGTTCTTTGTGCCTCGCGCTACGTATTTTCTCCGTTTCACGTGCGGCGAGCGGCCGGGCCTTGCTTATCAGCTCCAGCTGTCTCCCCTCCCCAGGCGCTAGCCCTGTGTTGACAGGCGTGGTTCTGCCTGCAAGAATGGCCTATCTCTCCGGCCTTGCGGGGTTTCCAATACACAAAAGGTTTTCTATTCACAACTGACGCATTTCTTATGGGGTNTCTCCGGCCTTGCGGGGTTTCCAATACACAAAAGGTTTTCTATTCACAGCTGACGCATTTCTTATGGGGTTCTACTCCTGCGGACGACTGCTTGCTACAGTACATTTCTAACTGCTGGCTAACTATTTGACTCGTTAAATACCTCCAGTACCACACCTCGGACTCTCAGTACAGTACACATTACTTTCTTCCATGGTTACTTACCACTTTACTTGGTACAAATGACATGGTTACACAACATGACCCTCAAAATTACCTCCTACCTTATTGGTTCTTCGGGCTTCGGTTTCCTCGTAAATCGGAATACCTTCTTGATGATGCAAACAAACAGTGGGCGGAAAGCCTGTGTCTCTTGCCCCAACTGGCAACAGTTTTACGTGTTGGTGACAGGAATTAATTAATTTTTACGTTAAGTACGACTTACATGTCGTCCAAAGAAAGAAAAAACACTCTTATATTCTAGGTTGGTAACTGTTTAATGGTTCACTACTACTGGCTGGCACTCGGCCCGTTTTTACAAATGTCTGACGAAAAAAACAAAGCACCCTGACAAATGTTACGTTTTTACTTTACGATGACACATAGTTCGTGAAAAGAAAAAAATAATTAGACTCTTGACTGTCTCTCGGCTGTGGCCGCGGCGTTTGCCGTTAGGCCAATTGTAAACATAAACTGTCTCTCGGAAAAAAAAACTTAGAACATGGAACTTGCATAAAAGTACACTCAGGCACACTTAAATGTTGCGTCTAAGTCTTTTGACTGAAGGTCGGACTACACTGTTCACTGTAGACGGTTCTTGTCGCACTTAAATTGTTTAGCAGGTTGTATAACCTGACCTAGTTTTCTCCGTGGGTGGCATGGGGATTCACTTCACTTACCCCAAGAGTCTGTGTTTTGCTGCGGAGTGATGTCTTCTTGCAGCTGGATCTGGAACCTGGATGCATCTCATCATCCGTGGTGGTGATGAGGGGGTGAGGGGGCCGCCTGGCCTTCCTCTCGTTCTGTTGACTTACTGGCCTGCTGTGTTGCAGGCTCGTTCTCGGCTCGTGTCTGCGGATTCCCGGCTTCGTTGCTTGTTCGGTGCACTTTGCTTCTCGCCGTTTCGCTTCTCGCCCCTCGTCTGTTCTGCGTCCACTCATCTTCCCGCACGCTCGTGTGTTCTTCGTCCACGCATTTTCCCGTGCGTCTTCTCGACCGTTTATTTTTTCACTCATTTTACCGTGCGCTTGTACTTTCAGCCTCAGTTATCGCGTCTCTGGTGCGCTGCCTCTTGGGCGCGGCGACATTTCTTGTCGGCTGGCGCGTTTCACACCTCGTTATTGCGCCCGGGCGCTTATTAAAGCAGATAACGCGCGGCGCTCGGGTGTATTGAAGTCAATAACACATAGGGCTGTGTTACTTCAGGGCTTTCATTACTGTTGCCCGTTATCTCTCATCCTTGCCCGCCCGGCGTGAATACTCGGGTGTCGTACTTGCTTGACTGATAGCGCGCGGCGCTGGGCATATTACTGGAGATAACACATAGGGCTGTGTTTGCCTTCGCGGCGTTTATTACTGTTTCCGTTAACTATTACTGACCTGGGTCACTGCCCCTGTGACCTAGTGACCCACTGCCGGTCAGTGGCCTCGCTCCTCACGTCTCTGGCTCACGTTTCTGGGCATTTGAGGCCCGATAAGCACGTCTCACCGGTGCTTTGCTTACTTTCCTGGCCGCGCGGTTTTTCACCCGTCCGCCTGCCTAATTCTCCCGTCATTTACAGTCACCCTCCTGCAGGGTACTCATGACTTAACTGACTATTGGTAGGCGCGGAATTGTATCCTAGCCCGCCTACCCCACATCATTTCTCACTGAGCCAGTGGAAATGACCTCCCTAACCGCTCCTCGCTCGCTTCGCTTCTGTCTATTCGCTAGACCCTCTCACTCGTACTCGTACTCGCTCCACGTTCGCTCGAACATCGCGCCACATTAGTGCCAGCCATTGTGCAATGGGCTGTCGTGGCCTCCTTCTTCGGTAACCACTCCTCGTTAAACGTCCGTTCTCCCGCCTTGTTTCGCTCTCGAACTCGCTCCTGCGCGTCTCGGTTCTCGACTGGGCGCCAAAGAGGTTTGTTTGTGACTCCCCTTAAGTCTTTGGGTTCCTCCTTACTAGCTCGGTATACTTCGGTATGTTCCGCCTGACTAGTTCGGCAATCTGGTACATGTGAGACCCTTTTACTTGGGTATACTGGTATAGTCTGGTTCTTTGATACTATCTGTACAGACGTATCTGTGCCCCAACGTTTGTCGCCAAATTAACTCTCGCTTTGGTACACTGTTGAAGACATGGCGGCTTATATTGTCAGAGTTAATGTCCCCCAGGCACCGACTATAAAGTGCGTGGGGGTTGTGGGAATTGTAATGAGGTAGACTATTACAGTTGTATTTTGAAGTACGAATATATTGTCTCGTGTCTATATTCACAAATACACAACATCAAAACTTTAGATGTGCGGTACTGTCATAGTTTGTTTACTCGTATTCACGGGGCAAATTCGTGGTTGAGTGGGGCTTCTTTGGGCGACGAATTTTATACTTAACTCTCGGTGAGTGTGGGTAGGCTGTCATCTGGGAATGAGTTCCAGCGAAGTGGTAGGCCTTGGAAGCAGAGGCCCGCCTGTGCTTCTTCTCCCTGGACTGCTGTTCGGACTCGTACTCGCGCAACTCTCCCCGCGGCCCGGTGATGATCAACTGTTTTTATATGACTGACCCCTTAATGATGCGGCTGACGGACGTGGCCGGGTCCCGATATCCCGGCCTTAGTAACTGTTGTACTAACTTACTCTCTGCTCGAACTGACGTCTCTCGGCGGTGAAGATGAACTAACAACTGCCCCAATATGACTGCCTGACGTACCCGATATTACTGACTGACCCCCTCCTATTCTTGGAAAGGGGTTTTTATACACGCCAGCCGCTGCCCTGAATCGGCGGCACGTGGCACATTTTAGGGGAGGTGAGGGGGTGAAGTGGAAGAACGCAGAACAAGCCGTCCAACACGTGTGTCCTCGTATCTGAAGGTTTGGAGGGGCGGGGCGGGGGTAATACCTCGGCACTAATACATCTCGTCAGGTATTTCTGCCGCGGTGCGTATTTACTGCGTTCAGGCGAACTACACCGGATTATTTGCTGATGACTCAAGAAAGCCCTGCACTCTCAAC
>NQII01000722.1:596949-626540 GCA_002778355.1 Clitarchus hookeri
GAGGCGGGGATGGTGTGAGGGGGTGATGGATGTGAGCCAATGTCGTGCTATAATCCCTAAACCGGCACACGACAAACCTCTCACAGCCTGCCGCAGCCACCCAAGTAGTTCACTAATTGCTGCACAATACAGCACCTCCTGGATGCGCTGACTCGTCGCATCAAAGCCATTTGATGGCGAATGGATACATAAACTAAAAGTAAACATTGGCGCGGCGATTGTCAACTGTCCGCAATGTGGCCTTCATATGTGGTACAGAGTATAATAGAGAATGAAGGTTGGCCGAGCTTTCATTTCAGATCTATTACGGTTTTTTCGGGATACAATATAATTTTATTTATTTCCAAATATCATTAATGTTTGAACACTGTTACTAAACTTACATTAAACTTATAATTAGCTTCAGGGAAAATTAATTATCTATTGCCAGTGATCGTAACTGATACACACTTAAAAAATACACTATTATTATAGAATTACAATATATAAAGTTGTTTAGAAAATGTATAGTCCACAAAAGAATTGAGCTAGTTTGCCACTTTTACTCAAATTATTAGTTTTTAAGTGAATGTAAAAATTTAACCAAATATTACATTTTTCTAACCAAATCCAATTAAGTGGTATTACTTTTAATTAAAAATAATAAACCTGTGCATTGTATGGTGGTGTAGATACCACTTATTTATATTATAGTGTTGGTAGGCAGGTAAATTTTTATCTTTCCATATAATAATAGTGTACACACAGCCTACAATGTCTTGTCATGTTTGCCTCATTCCGATTGCATAACTTAAAATATGTTTAATAATGAATTAAAAGGATAAATCAAACGTAATTGCTATGGTCCAATAATTACAGTAAACAGGGGAATTTCGGTATAAGTGTGATTCAGAGAACCATGGGGTTCATGTAATTCCAGTAGGGATTCTCTTAGCTCCAGTAGGTGTTCAGAACTGCACGTCCCCTAGTGTCTCTATGCCCATGCCCTGCAGTGGTGTACCAGACTTAATACGCGACGTAGATACGATGGAGGTAAGTCGTATCGTGTAACTCGGGCTGCCCAATAACCATGCCGGAGCGATACTGTAGTGCCGCAAGCTGCTGTGTGACTAATCCCCTCCACTTCAAGTACTCATCACGTGACTGCCCGTGTACACTGGGGTCTGCACATGTTGTTATGTCCCTTGTCCTACTGTATAACACTATGCAGCTGGTGTTTATTTGTATTAAGTTGTAAGAGGATGATAGAAATAAAAATAATAATAATGAATGATAAAAGTAATGTGTATACATTAATTAAATTGTAGCAATATGGAAGAAAATGCATTAAGCTCGGTGCACACATTAGAATTTTTCCTGCGAGTTTCGCTAAGATATTATTTGAGAGTTAGGCAAATACTTATGTAACTTGGCTACTCGCAGGGCCCGTCGCCTGTTTTGCAGCACACAGTACGAGTTTCTTTGCAGGCTACTCTGTCAACTAGTAATGCCGGAAGCCATAACAATTTTTGATAGTGGGTGAACATAAACAATAAACTCTGTACGGCGAAGAAAGATTGCTATTATTACACTTCTTTCAGTTTTGGATCATGACAATAAAAAAAAAGTATACGACTGGACAGGAGAATGGTTAGCCTGAAGGAATGGAATGAGTGTACTGGCAATTATTATTGAAGAATTGCGGTGAGTACATAGATAACCTCAAAACTGTATACAAACATGTTTCTTCTATGCATCTGTTTTCTGTTCTTTTGTCAACTTTCCCATGTCTGCAGCTTATGAAAATACAGCCGAAACAATAATGTTACCATGTAGATAAAGTTACGTGACACGTTTTCTTGCTCTCATTGGCTGAGTTTGGAAACTAGCAAAGAAACACGTACAGAAAATAGCACCATTCCAATTACCAAAAAATGTAAACTAGCCAGCAGAATTGCACACAGGCATCAGTATTTCCTGTGAGAGCATGACCAGCAGACAGCAAGACTCGTAAGGAAAATCGTTCCATGTGCGGCTGGCTTTGGTCTTAGTTTTGAGAAATTTTGATAACAGCAGATATCATAACTATGTGTTGTGAGAATTCTGTAATCTAGTAATAGTCACTGCACCTTACTCTGAAGTATGAGGTGCACATTTTATTATTTGTTGCCGAGACTATTTCAACATTTCATATTTCTTTATGTGGCGAATAGACCTTTGCAGCTTGTAGTGACTTGTCACTCCTATGCTTCATTCCTTTCCATATATGTGCAAATGTGCCACCAGTGAGTGTATGAACAAACATCACTATTTTCTCTTGTTGCTAGAAGCATTCCAGTGCACAGCATTATGGGTTAAACACCTGTGTCTGTAGGAGAATGAGTGCTTTCAAGACTCTCTGCGCAAGACAAGGCGAAGTCTGTTGAAAGTCAGTAGAGACCGTAGCTTCCTCCTGGACCAGTTGCTGCAGTATGAAAAGATTGACGTGTCCAGTAGCGACACCGAAGAGACGGAATCTTCAGACGAAGACATAAGACCGGAACCTCCCAAAAGGTGACATTATATTACATTTCCGAACTTTTGTAGTTTTTAATGTGTGAACTTTGTAACACAGTTAGTTTTTGAAAATATTACATACAGCTAAAATATCTTGTTTAATCCACCATATGATGGTATTTATTCATTGTTTTATAGTATAGTCCATTAATGGTCGCTTCTATCCTCTCTGGAGCCCTGTTGAGGTTCTACTTTCAGGCTATTCTTCCGCCACATGCAAACAATGCTTCACTAAGTCTGGAAAATTTCACCAAAAGGACGATGCACCATACTTGTGCACACACTATTTAATAATATTTTGCATGGGAACTATTTCTTACTAGGCATTACCAACACACATATATTCTCTCTTGTTTTTATTCATATTAATTATGTATAAATGAAATATTGTTTGTAAGTAATGTGAGAGTAAAAGGTTCAATTTAATCAAATATAAGATACTTTTATGTGAAGAGTAGTGTAAAATATTTGTGATACACAACATATTTAGGAAACAGCGACACGCATCATACACAAGTGATTTCTCAGAGGTTTGATTCAAAAAGTATCGTACAGCCACAAGACTGCAGGAAAATAGTTTATCATGTAAACATAATGGTAATGTTCGCTGTCTTGGAATCTGATACATTACATTACAGATTTTAGCATGTGTGACCACATGGAACCNCATAATGGTAATGTTCGCTGTCTTGGAATCTGATACATTACATTACAGATTTTAGCATGTGTGACCACATGGAACCCAAATCACCATGGCGGCATGCAGTTATTGTAGATTTTATGGCCAGCTCGAGAATCAGTAATTTGGTGAGGATTCTGTATACTGAATTTTTGGTGTTCTGAAAAAACCTGAAAATCCTGCCTGAACAGTGTAGGGAATTCAAAAACTTAGAAAACCTAGAAATGTTGATGGAAACGATGACTGTTGCTTGAAAGGTATTGAGGACACTGCCTGCCAAGCCTGCGGCCACAGAGGTTAAGTGGAGAATCAGTGGTAAGAGAATTCCTTCTCGGTGCGTCAATTTTAAAGATAACCATTTCAAGCAAAATGTATTTTATGTGACATTTCTTTAAGAATACAGGCATATTAAGAAAAATTGCTAGTTTTTGTGTTAAATATTTTTTTTTTTCTAAAATTTAACATTAAAATTTATATTTTGCAAGAAAATGGGGAATGGCTAAATTTATTTAAGAATTTATTAACTTTTGCAGTATTCTCTGAGAATCTTGTGTAGAATAATTTTTTGTTTGAAACAGTTATCTTCAACAATTTAGCATCAAGAAGGAATTTCTTTAACATTGATTCCCCAATTAAACTCCGTAGCTGTAGGTTTAGTATGCAGAACTCTTAACCTAAAAAATTATTTGTAACAGTCTAAGAATAAAATTTTTAACCTCTTTTTTTTTGCCAAAAAAAAAAATAATTTGCATAATGAGAGAACTAACCATGTGGTTAAAGAATTGTTCCATTGATGGTACATACTTTTTANATTGATTCCCCAATTAAACTCCGTAGCTGTAGGTTTAGTATGCAGAACTCTTAACCTAAAAAATTATTTGTAACAGTCTAAGAATAAAATTTTTAACCTCTTTTTTTTTGCCAAAAAAAAATAATTTGCATAATGAGAGAACTAACCATGTGGTTAAAGAATTGTTCCATTGATGGTACATACTTTTTAGAAACAGTGAGTCTCGTTGAAATCACATTTAATTAAGTAGGACTGTTTTTGGTAGAATTTTTTATCGAGTAATGGAAGAGACAGAATTTTTTTTGTGTGTGTAAAACATAATTGGAAATGTCAGGTAAATTCATCAACATTCTTTATTGGGCTTCGAAACTGACCAATGAAAGTGAAAGGGAGCACACCAAGAAAATTTCCCTCACTCTACACTAACAAAGTCAAAGGAGGAGTCATTCTTTTATGGATCTTGAGAGCGAGGATGGTTACTTGGATTTTAATATCTGTATCTTAACTTTCATTTCAAATTCACACAGAAAACATGATTATAGAGGATTTCACATTACTTTTCAGAGACTGTTAACCAAAGTTTTGCAAATTTTTTTTTTCTCTCTGTCAGTTACAAATTTTGTTATGGACATTTGTGAAATTGAAGTGAAGATGAAAAATAATTTCATGAGATCTTAGCTGTGACAAAAGTTTTAACAAATTCTCTAACGTTTTAGCAAATTATTTTTTGTGTTTTTTGTCAAACACACTGTAAGTAGCACATCATCAACTGAACCCAAAGTATGAAACCAAATTTGCATAGTAGCATCATTGTTCACATAGTATACCAATAGAGAAAAACATATTTCCTTTATGAGCATATAAAAAATAACTGACATGAGTGTGTTTCATAATAGTAAAATATTAGTGCAATGCCAGATTGTTAATATCAAATAGAATTGAGAAATATCAGGTTATTTCTATATCTTCACCCATATCTGTATTTGTGCATTTAACTTTTCTACATGGTAGCTGAGCGGTTAGCCTGCTCACCTCCCACCAAGGCGAATTGCGTTCAATCCCCGGCCGGGCCACGCCTGGGTTTTCGCATGTGGGAATTGTGTAGTACGATGCTACTAGTTGGCTGGTTTTCTCGGGGATTTTCTGTTTCTCTCACCCTTTCATTCTGGCTATGCTCCATACCTGAATCACTCTCATCGGCTCTCAAGACCTCGCTGTTAAGAGCCGCCAAATCTCTTCACTCACTCACTCCATCTAGGATAGTTAAGTACCTGTGTAGCATTACTGCATAATTACTATGCTACAAATTTTGCTCTGCAGAAAGAAACTAGACAGTGGTGCCAACAGCTATGGTCAAATATTGCAAGGTTCTGGAGGTGGGCATAAAGGCCAGTCTTCGGCAAAGAAAAGGAAGCCAATACCCAAGCCCAATAAAACAAGCAATGCCCCAGCTGTAAGTAGTTTTGTAAACTATCAGGTATTGTTAGTTTTTAACACTGTTTTGAAAAATGATGAATATCCATGTAAGATTTGTGTGCTCATAAACATTTTGTCTACAAACTCTTCCTGCCCCGGTATTTCTCCAATGTCTGTTGTGCAAATGAAGGCTTTATTTATTTATGTATTTATTTATTTATTTTATTGAGTAAAAGTGAATGTAAACAACATTTATAAAATCAACCAAGCTGTCAGAATAGTCGACATGAAATTCTCTTGCAATCGTTAGCACATCAGCTGATAGAGGATTTTGTGCATGTATGTCATTAATTAAATTTGACATGTTTCCACACACTGGCTGTAAAAAATGGAATTTTTGCATGACTATATAATTTGTTTACATAACCTACATGTACAGTATGTAAAGTAAATATATTTTATTTTTTCCCCATTGCTTTAACCATGCATATCGGTTATCCGTGAACCCTTAGCCAGTTGTTATCCCAGAAAATCAGGAGTTAACTATATTTTTTTTTTCCACCTTCATGTATTGTATACTTGGATCAAAATTGGTTCAAGGAGAGCCTAGATTTAAAATGGGAGAGGCTATACAGATACAAACCTTTATGTCGAAAGCAGTGGCATGGCGTAGGGAAAAGGGGAGGGAGATTATAGGGATATATCCCTTGGTAAAGTTTAGGATGAAGTGAGGATATCTTAGAAAATTAGGCCAAAACTGTTTGGCTCAGTGGCGTGGCGAGGGCAACCCCCTTTTCCACACCACTGAGCCAAACAGTTTTGGCCGGGCCCATCCTGAAGACAAATACATTGAGAATATAATTCCCACCCAACACTGAAATATCTGTAATGTGTAAAACTCTTCGAGCAGATGGGATTCTGTCAAGCTAAGCTGTGTTCTTCTAAATTTCAAAGTAATTGTGCTTGGTATATTTTACAGATACAGAATTCAGTAAGACTTAAGAAACAGTCTTTGTACAAACTCTGCCTGACCATTGACACTTAGTCAACTTAAGAAAAGCCAATTTACGGTTTCAAAAGAGCGGGAATATTGCTTCGCAACACAACAATGTTCCTTAAATGATAGCATTTGTTAAGTTAAATATTAAGAAGCAAATAAAAATTATTTGCTCCACGTATCAGTGTTTTTGCTATACGTTCTTGCAAATACCTAATAATTTTCTTTCTTAGTCAAGTTACAGAAACCATATACGTATAAGGTACCATTTGGTAGAGCACAGACATTATCTGAAACCAATACCTATTACGCTATTAGCTTACAGTTTTTTTTCAACTAAGTTGGTTTTGAGCTGTGGTTTAATGATAGAATGCTGATTGTTTTTTTTATTTTTCATAACCACGTGAGAATACGTATATTACGTTATGCGAGTCAGCTGAGATGCATATTGCAAATTAAAATTAAATTTTTTGCTTTTGTGCCTGTTAGAATATATCGGCATAACTGGCCAAGTAAAAAACAAGACGTGTATCATTCTGAAAGAAAACGTAAATATATCAGAGGCTGACTCTGCTAACGTCACCACTGTATTCGCCCAAGGCCCGTGGCAAAGGACACTCAAAAGGGAGCTGACAATGCTCTGTCTGCTGGCTCAAATTACAGTTACAACTATCGGCGGGTGGAAGGGAATGAGGTGCGTTGTTTTCTGCGACATCTCGAGCACAGCCCTTGTAGTACCGACGTGTCATGCAGAGCGCAGCAGTGAAAAGAGCTATCTTTATAGCAAACACTACGAACGCCGCAGCTATATCATTGTTGGCATAGTGTTCATTACAGGTCACACAGATAAAGAATTTGTCAGCTGTTTTGTTTTCTATAAACATGGCAGAATGCTACAACTCGGTCAAATAACAGACCTTGAAGTTTACAGTTTCATTAGAATGCATTTGAATGATGAACATATTAACAACTTGAAATACTCTGGAATTAAAGAAAATGTTTGGGTGCCTATTCGCATCAATTTGTGTGAGAGACGATGATATCATGAGATCACACGTAGAAGAAAATGTTTGAAATATTGTAGCAACTGCTCATATGTATGTTAAATTGCAAATATACCGTAGTCTTTTTTTTTTTTTTNAAATGTTTGAAATATTGTAGCAACTGCTCATATGTATGTTAAATTGCAAATATACCGTAGTCTTTTTTTTTTTTTTCAGATCTCAGATACTTCTTATTTCGTTGTACTGAATCAGAACTTATCTGATGAGCCTTTCTTANTTTTTTTTTTTTTCAGATCTCAGATACTTCTTATTTCGTTGTACTGAATCAGAACTTATCTGATGAGCCTTTCTTAACTCTAATGTAAACACAGGTACAATTGATTTCATAAAATAATTCAACATAGAGTTAATATAAAGTTAACATAATGAACCCCATGTTAATGTCAATGTGAATCGTTCTTCAATGTTAAATAATGTTTTTTTCTATACAACAATAGTATTTTGGAAAACCAATTGTAAACAAGCATTTAAACATGTGATTTTGACAGTTTTGGTGGCAATTTGGGAGTAGTTTTTAGGAGCGTGTTCAGAAGATGAAAAGTCAGTTTACCTAGAGTGTGGTGGTAACGCTGGCATCATTGTGATGACTAGACAATGACATGGAGTGTTTGTGTGTGTGTTGTGTGACAGGTGCAGGTGCTGGGGGGGATGGGCGGCCCCTCCATGCTGGCAGACGGCCACATGACCCCGGAGGACGTCAAGCGGCATCTCGAGGCCAAGCAGACCTACATGGAGCTGCTGCCAGAGAAGGCTCCGCCCACACTCGTGCAGGATATGTTCAGCAATGAGCTGTCCCTTGACAGGCGAGTTTTCACCCTCCACTCCAAAGCGTTCTGGTGCCTAACTGCTGCTCTGCCAACAGAATTGTTGAAACCTGTGGCTTTAACTCTTTGAGGGAAAAAAATGCTCTGCAGAAATGTTTACTATGGTGGTGATCCTCTGGTCACACAAAAGGGATGCAAGTGGACTGGAGAGGTTTGTGCAGCTCTTAACATTGGGGTCTTGATAGCTGATGAGGGTGAAGCGAGGCGAGTGTGGAGCAGTGCCAAAATGCAAGGGCAGGGGAAACAGGAGATCCCGAGAAATTCTGCTGACCAGCAGGTATGACTCCCATGTATGAAAATCCGGGAATGACTGCTNGGAAACAGGAGATCCCGAGAAATTCTGCTGACCAGCAGGTATGACTCCCATGTATGAAAATCCGGGAATGACTGCCTCCCACCAATTTACCTTGGTGGGAGGCGAGCACTCTAGCCACTTTGCCATCATGGCCCATAAAAGGAATACATTCAAAACTCAAAATTATGACCTTTCATGGTTCCCAGGAAAATTGTCTAAGGAGTTGTCATTAGAATTTGGGCTGATTCTGGCTCACCCCTACAATTACAGTTTTTGCTTTGTTTTAGCAGCAAAATTACACATTCTATTTGTTATATTCNGATTCTGGCTCACCCCTACAATTATAGTTTTTGCTTTGTTTTAGCAGCAAAATTACACATTCTATTTGTTATATTCAGTCAAATGAAATATGTTCTTGCACAATCAAATTTGGCTTATTTTAATTGACTTTGATCACCAAAAGGTAAAAAATTGCATCTTTGTTCAATCTTTTCTAAAGCAAAAATAACATGTTTTGATGAAATAATTATTTATATTAATATTTTGAAGCCTTCCAAGAGAAATTAAACCCAAGATAAACATATAGGTCCTCCCCTTGTTGCCAAGAAGAGCCTAAACACAGTTGGCCGAGCAGCTTTTAGTGAGTGTGAGCTACATTTTCATTGCCCCCTTGCATGAAAATTAGTTAATTTATTATTTATGTATATGTTAACTTATTATTACTGGTCCATTATCGTGTCCTTTGCGGGGTTTATTTACACTCAACATAATGGTGGTAAAAGGTATAATGTGTTTTAATTAGTGTGGCTCCCTTCTGCTTCGCTCCGAACATGCCATGTCTCAACAAGCGACCTTGCCAAGATGAATGATGAGAGGAAGGTGGCTGGTTTGCCCTATCTCTAGGGACAAAGAGAACTGTGTACTCGCCCAGCCCGAATGATACTACGTACTGCCCTGCTTTCATTGTTCACATAAACATAGAAACTGCGCCTAATGACTAGACAGGTTGCCCAGCGATCTGCAAATTCTGGGAAGTGTGGAAATTGCACTGGTTTTTACTGCGTTCGGAATTGTGTGGGAAATGTACTGGAAATTTTCTTTTCCTGCGGGAAATTTGTAATTACGTATTGGTTACCGTAGAACGGAACTTTGTAAATAAATTGCATATAAACTTAATTTTTAATGGCTTTAATTTTCATATTTTTAACATTTGCGTAACGTCTATGCTCCCCCTCCCCCCATGCTTTCAACTTGAAAATGAACGACGCAGTGAAATGTTAAACTTCGTAGTTGGTTGGCATGTTTAGGTAGTTATAAAGTTCAATATGGCAGCCGTTAACTATTAATTTTATAATTTTCAATGTGTTTTACTTTTACCTAATTAATGCTGATGATACAGTGACGTTTTATTATGTACCTTTATTTTCTACAACTTTGTATTTTATTTCTGCTTTTCCTGAAGTGCATACTGTTGTGAACAAAATAGTTTCCGTTGTTGCTAACAAGTCGAGTGGTGATTTTGTTAGAAGAAAACATGATTTACATACAGTCCGATTAGTTNAGTTTCCGTTGTTGCTAACAAGTCGAGTGGTGATTTTGTTAGAAGAAAACATGATTTACATACAGTCCGATTAGTGCTGTTCTTTTGCTAAAGAGAAATGTGAGATGCGTAGCCTTGCTTAACACAAGAGTGAACACTATAAATTTAATGCCAAAAGGGAACGTAAGTAAGAACTATATTTAATAGGGCTGGACCAATGCTGATTGCCGATAATAGTGATCAGCCGATTTCTAACACAGCGGCATTGGTAATAATCAGCAGTTAAGCCGCCGATCATTAAATGCTGATTATCTAATAGTAACAGTTTAAACTCTTCACTAATCAGAATAATTCACTGTTACAGAACGTGGTTATGCAGATTAAAAAAAAATGTTATAACAGACTTTTTTTTTAAGTGTCACACAACTCATCATACCTAACCTAGAAAGTTTACCTTGAAGATGGTGTATCCAATTTTCCAACAATTTTAGGGATGTGTCAGTTTGATTCCTTGATTCTGAAATATGGCGTTTCATATACAAGTACTGACAACTTTGGTTAGTCAAAAAAACTTTCAGTTCCGAGTGGTTTTTTTATGTTGTTCATTATTTGTCATGTACAACACATTACCGTCTTCCGATTCAGATTGAAACACATTTTCGCAGCACTGCCGCTTCAAAATTAATTATTCATGTATGTGAAAAGTATGTATTCAAATAAACTTTGGTAACTTTTCTTTTTAATTTGCTGGATCCCAAAATTAAAATAATGAGCCATATTTACATGCCGATTGACAACATGACCACAGCATGTCATACAAACGAGGAGTACCAAATGTAAATTTATGAAGGAAAAAAAAATGAGTCTACCTTCCACGATTGATATATCGCTGCTAGACATTGTTCAAGGGAAATTAATGCCTAACGTAAAGTTTAGCTCATCTAATTATAGCTTCCATTATACCAATATTTAACGTGAAAAAATAATACTTAAATATTGAACTTATGAACAGCAATTAAAATATGACAGTACACAGTGAATACAACAATTAATTTTTTTATGTTGGCAATTGGTAAAAAAAAAAAGAGCTGCCTATCGTCGATGCACCGAAGAAGGAAAACAAACAAAAGTGACATTGAGTTTACTGTTTCTGTTTTCAGAAGTGTGTTGCGAATTGTTGGAGGTAACTGTTTTGAAATACTGCTGAAAAACGAATGTTGTAACAAGCTTTGATGGCGCATAAAACTTGTTTTGTGTGGCAGTATTTCTCACTTTCACATAAAGACAGTACAAAAGGCCTATTTNCCACATGCCTATTTTGTAGTGCAAGTATATCACGTGATGGTTCAAACAGCAGGGGATTTACAACTACTAATTTATCATTGCATTTTTCTTCATTCCAACAACAGAATCTTGCAGAATCAAAATGTAGCTGTGACATGTTCCATATCTGCTTCCATTAGCATAAATAGCCCAACAGAAGAGGGAATTACCGTGGAGTCCACAACGTACACTCCAACTGCTATCAAGAAGAAAGAAACCAATGTTCGAAAATTGCTTATTTCATGAGATTTTGTTTGCTGCGAGCTCCACAACATCAATTAGATAAACTTTTTATAAGTTATGGCCTATGTTTTCAAGCCATTAAGATTTACTTTAAGTGTTAAGAAACATTTTTTATTAATAATCGGGAAGTGTGACCTCCAGCTAGGCAATTAAAACAAAGTTATTACGCTCACATGTTGGCAGTTGCTGGTCCGCAGTAAGCTCGAATGCTTGGCAAAGTGCTGGTTCCAGTTTCTCCTGTAGCATGTTCAACAACAAAAAACTCCATTCTTTAACAGGAAAGTTATCAGTCTGCAATGCATTCAAGTTCTCTCTAACCACGCTAACGATGCGTGATAACGACTCTGGTGACAAGGTAACAGGTGGGTGGTACATGTAGAATTTTTTGCACATATATGCCTGTGGAAATATGTATGCTCTTGAACTTCTTCCCAAGAATTGTTTAAACTACGTCGTATTTCTAAGTTAGTGGTAAATTTTAAGCTAGTTCTTTGGCCCACCCTTGTGGCAACCAATGAAGTAGTGTAGTTTTTGAACATTTGTTAAGGACTCACCTTGATGTACTTTTAACGTAAGCAACTCTCCTAACGAGGTCCATTCTGCCNTTTTTGAACATTTGTTAAGGACTCACCTTGATGTACTTTTAACGTAAGCAACTCTCCTAACGAGGTCCATTCTGCCTTATTCTCTGAGAAAACTGGCAAGTGCAATGGTGGCAACATTGCACCTGGTTGGTTGCTCAGACTGCCTGGCCTGTACACCGATTATACTCACGGCGTAAATGTCAGTATAATATTTCGAAGTCACTGAAGGATGCCTTTGACATTTCGATACTTCGTATCTCCGCCTTTGGTGGCGACGCGCACAATGCAAAATAGTTTGCCTGAAATTCTTGTTTCTTTTCTGATAATTCTTCAAAACATTTTGAATTAATACCACATGTTTATTGAAACGTATTAGTTACACGAGTTGTTCCACCATACTACTGTTACACATACCAAATTTAAAAAATTGTCCATGGAGAAAACTATTCTTAAAACCTTTGAGACAGGTAGGCCCATGTGGTCATTCGTGTTGCCTACTTCAGACTCCATTCAAACTACAATAATTTAAACATAAATATTATAGAACCCCTTTTTTACATTTCCACACTTCACACTACCTTGCACTTAAAATAGTTTTTCCTTAGGCCCATGTAATGTTTATGTAGTGTAGATTACCATATTTATTTACCTGCATTTTATTAATTTTCCTAATTTGCCTCATTATAATGCAGAGGAAATATACAAATAATTTCAACCCAGCTATAATTATCTGGCGAAAACGGGGAAAAATACACTGTGTATATATTCCTTAAGGTTAATGAACCCAGGTAAACAGCACCTTACTCTCATTTTCATTTTGAGGTTAAGTGAAATATTTTCAGCCTCGGCTCGCTTGGAAGTTCGACTGAACCTCGCCTTGGACGTACATATCTATACAGCCAGTTCCTCATGCTAAAATCACCTGGTTTTTGTAGGGGATTATTTGCCCGCACCATTACTCCCCACAATATCGGACAAACTCTCCTTTGTTTTCTTGCATTTAATTGACATTTACAAAAGACTTTCCGGCGCCTATGGCTTATGGACCCAATCACACGAACATCGCAAAATTTTCACATCGTAATTAGGTTTTTGACGTCAAAATTCACAAAATCTACGGCATTCTAAAGATCTGGAAGAACACACTATGATTTAATTGAACATTGACAGAAATACACCAGCAACAAAATTACTGTCTCTGTGTTGCAAACCAAAACAAAAGATGAATTATGTTGTGTGTATGAAGTTCCTTATAAAGTTCTAAGTCACTGCTTTGCAAAATTTATAAATGCTACAGAACATGATCACTATTTTCCGCTAACTCTAACGATGATATGTGCAAAGTTCACAGTGGCAATTTATGTTGGTTTGCAGTGAGAGCAATGAGCTTTGTGAACTGGAGACCTCGCCCAGCAACCTGGGTGATGATGGCCTCAGCATGGACATGATCCCTGACTGAATACTGTGCCACATCTGCAAGGAGCATCCTACTCCTGCGTCACTCTGGCTTCTAGATGCACCAGACTTACTCGATAGTAGAGTGCAGTGCAGTGGTATTATGTCTTAGGCTGGAAAATTAATTTTAATCTTTTAATTGTTTGATTTGTGATTTCACACTTGAAGCATTTGACATAATTATTGTTTTTTATGAAATGGTTTCTTTATATTTTTTAACTGCGTGCATATATTTATCAAACTTTTGTGTATATTTTGTTACTCTTTCATAACTGCAGCATAACATTTCTGTCTCGTGTGGACAATCATTGAGATTCTTTTTTGAGCAGTAATGATGCCTGCTGATTGTCAGAGTAGTTAATTATAAAAGAGAAAATGGAGAATATAATGAAATATAAATTTTTCTTTCCAGTATTAAGCAGTAATATACTTTATCGAAGTTAAACAGTTTTGTAAAGTGCATTTGTAGTGAACTGAACATTTTTGAATGCAAAATTTCAAAAACAACCTAGCCATAATTTTTTAAAGTTGCTGCATGTGTTTATAGATGGAAAGTTAAATGTAATATCAACATTTATTAACATAAGTCCTAGCATACAAGTTGTTCATGGTAAAGCAAGTACTTTTGAAATTTCCCTTTGAAAATATCATTTCTTGTATCTGCATACATTTTGACATAAGCAATGGCTGCAATGCTCACAGTTAAGTTGATAGCGAATTATGAGTAGTTTCATGTCTTAATGCATTGTTAGTTGTAATCTTACAAATTTATGTCACCTCCAATTCAGTTTCTTTTTGTCATATGAAAAAAAAAATGAATAAAAACTGTAACACATTCGTGTTTTGAACTATTTAGCATCATCACTTGGCTGCAATGTTAAAGTTACCTGGTCCTGTCCACACTCCCTAGTCAACCTGTTTCACAACCAACATGTTTTTAAGTCGGAGTTCCTAACTCCTTGGTGTTTATTGATGTAACATATAAAGCATTATTATATCTGTTTTCAGTGAAATCTTAATGTTTGTTATTGCTTATTGCTGTATTTCAGCATAGTTTATTGTCCCTGAGATTTTCAACATTTACGTAATATACCAAATTGGAAATGTGTTCACGTGTTTTGAAGTATGCATTATTTTAAACCTGAAATAAAAGTAAAGAACCTTTGAATAAATTAATTACATTTATGTTGCAATTATAAAAACTTTATTAATGTGTGTGTTGGCATACACACATATAATGACATACACGACTTTGCCTTGTCTTCACGTGTCATCATGTCACCCCAGGCGGGGTTTGAACCATGAACAAATTGCTACCAAGCCTACCAGCACGCCCCTAGGCAAGGGGCACCCATGGACACCTCAGCCAAGATCGTTTTCACCTTTACGTCAGACTTTACGCCACTCCTATGTGTGATAGAAGTCAGCCAAGCAGCCAGTACTGTGCCTGAACTCACTCAGCAGACAGCACTGTGCCGGAGCTCACTTAGCAGACACAACCTCGCATAGCCGGGAAGCCTGCTTCCAGAGCGGCCCGAGGGATGGCACCAGAGTATGTCTCCGCCTACAGAGGGAGAAGCTACACTCGCCACCCCTGAGAGCAGGTGGATATATGTCCCTGCACAGCCGCAGAACGGGAGTTCAATTTTTGCAGCTCGCTCTACCACCTGGTGTGCTGAAGCTCTCTGCAGACACTCACATCCTCTCGTAGGACCACCGCTACCTACCAGACAATCTTCGAGACCATCACCAGAAAACCCCCAAAGAAGTCTTCATCCCCTTTAACACTCACTACCTTTCCGGTAGTGACACCCGAATCCCTTCTGAACAACAGCATCAAATTACCGTATTTTATCGCATATAAGTCGCCTGTGTATATAGGTCGCACCATTATTTTCAAAGGATGTTAAAAAAAAATAAATATTTATTGTTTATAGGTTGTGCTCATCGTTGTAAATCCTGTACAACACGACCTACGCCAAGGGTGGCTGATGCACGCGACCTTGGCGAATGTCGTGTGGCTGCTGTGTCCTTGCAAGCAAGCGGTGTTGCCAAGTGTACAACGCAGACACAGCGCGCCGCAAGTTTGTTGGACGTAGTTCGTCTGGAATGTTCTGATATAGCGCTCGAGATGCAGCCTTGACTGCCGGAGTTTATATATTTATTGGGAAAAATAAATAACTTATAAACATTAAATTTAATTTGAAGTGATATTTTTACGACAAAAATTTTATCGAGCTTTCTTTTTATATATTTCAAGTATTTCTAACAATTTATGTTAAAAGCAAAAACCTAACCATTATTTCTGCAGTTTATCTTTGTAAGTTTTAAATAAAGGTGCAAAATATAGAAAGGCATTTGAATATTTCCGTTAAGTAATTCCCTTTGCAATCCTTAACAGAAAAAATATTTTAAAAGGATCAAAAGGAATCGATTCTTGCTCAATAACTGACAATTGATTATTTCCGAAAGTTTTCTGTGGAGCGTAAGAGATAGCAGCACATTAATGTTGGTTCTTGAGTACCAAATGTTAGCAGTGACTTACACGTGTCTCTTATATCGTCTTTGCGCCGCACGTAGTGTTGTTTTGTTGTTGTGGCAGTGAAGAAGTGCGATAGTTTCTTGATGGAAAAGCTATGTACCTACACCGCAGGTTTCAAAATGAAAGTGATTTTGTTCGCTGAAGAGTTTGGAAATCGAGCTGCTGGCCGTGAATTCGGAGTAAATGAAAACTTAGTGCGGGGCTGGAGGAATTTTTCTTACTTATGTCGCACCCCGAGTTTACAATAAAATTTTTTAAATAAAATGTGCGACTTATATGCGATAAAATATGGTACTTAGGATCAGAGTATTATAGCTACCTAGCCGCATCTGCTCTTGTCTAGTTTAGACCCAGGTCCCCTTCATCTGGTATTATCGTAGTCTACTTCTGCTCCAGGTTCTTGTTAGAAGTTAGTACGGGCTACCATGTCTATTCCTCACGGGAATAAACACGTTTTTCTATCTAACCTCAGAGTACTTATTTCTAGTGTGACTGTGACTTTAACCCCAGTAGATGTCAGCCCACCAGGGAAAAGCAGGAGACCGTGTCATTAAAATACATTTGTCGAACTTAGAGTAGGACTGCAGGCTCCCTTAACCGGGTGCACGTACGTCTCAAACAGACATTAGATGGCCTTCCATAGTGTGGAGCAGGTACGCCAAGGAACTCAATCCACAAGGTGGCTAGTCAGCCAGCCCAGCCAATTCACTCCATCCACCGCGATATCACTGTCGCTGGTAGGAGCGATAAAACTGGTTCTGGAGGTCTAACCCCCTATGGTCCACACCCACGTTGCTGTCGGACATCCAGGGTAACCCACCGTTCTAACCACCTCGCTGTTAATCGCTGGTTGGAGTAATCGGGTATGACTCTGGTTGGCTTGGCCACGACTGCCTTTACACCTAGCTCTTCTTTAGCATGGCCGACTTTAGTAGCTTCCTTCATGCCATACACCCAAAGGAGTGGTGCAAAGTGGCGAGCTAGGAAGGCAGCCACTGCCTCAGGGTCCAACTGAAGCTGTAACCCAGCGCCAACTGCCCTCTGCAGTCTAACCCCCCAGGAACAATCTCAAGCCGCCCGACAACTGGAAAGACCTTGCCTCCCAGTCCCTCCACGCTCCCTATTTCAGCCACCCTACAAGACCGCTGGCAAGCTGCATCAAGTTGTCGACTTCCGCCAGGGACTCCACGTACCATCGAACCAGTGGTTCCAACCCAGCAGGACCAGCCCTTCGCTGGCTCCAACCAGCACCGCCAGCTGCAGCACCATCTTCGCCCAAGGACTGGGCATGAGTTCAAGCCGGCACCAGCAGCAACAGTGGCCGAGTCATGAGCTGCCCTGAGCTACGCCCACTCCAGGTAAACCAGTGGCTGTGTGTAAACCAGTGTTGTGGAGGACAATTAAGCCCACACCAGACTTTGTGCCAGGCTGCAAAGCCATGCACTCCAGTTTATATACCGGCCGGGGTCCGTTTGACAGCCAGTAAAGTCAAACGTAATAGATAGCCCGTGTCTGTTCGGCACTGTAAAACTTTGCCCAATCATGATGTCGTCAGTTTCCCTGATGTCATGCGCCAGTGTTATTTATAGAAGTGATTAGAAATAATTTTATGAATCAATATCTCTGAACGTTTGTCACTCGTTTTGAAAAACTATGAATATGTTTTATACTGCACATGAAACATTTTATGTGTGGTGTTTACTTGCAGAGTGTTATAATATCTTGCTGAACTATTTAATTTACACAAGCCGATAAAAGCAATGAGCAAACAAGGCTTGCTTTGGGATGCCTACTTTGACCTACTTGCAAAACCTGTCCAGCTACAGCAGAGATAAAGAGAGTTCCTGCTTCCATGTACTCTGTATGTCATTAGCTTCACATGGTCCCATACACAGCATCAGTTTCATGTGAGCTTTTACACGAGCATTTTGCAGTTTCTCTCTAAACTTGGCTTGTGCTGCATCGTTGCTTTCTGACAGAGAAGAATATGCTGCTTCGGGAAAGGCACCTTTGGGGTGTGTCTCCAGTGACTGAGAAAGTCGTTCCATATTTTCCCGAATTATATGAGTACATGGTTACTTTTGAAGACCGCTTCATTACTGGTTTGCACATCTCAGAAATTAATTATTTGGACCTCAAAGGAGCTTTTGATGAGGGTCTTGAAACATATTACGAACAGCCATGGCACTTGCATTTTTCCCTTGATGCATAATACACGAGGATCAAGATACTTATTCAAGTAGACAGTACTCTTTGAATCAGGAGTTTCACCTTGTTATTATTGGCTATGGGAAAAACAAAGGTGGCAATTATGGATACTGTGTGGCAAGGAAGTTAACATAGCAACCTTTTATTTTGTTGCCATTCAGAAAAGCGATTTTTGAGTTGACTATCAACCTGTTCAGTTGTGCCAAGTCAACCATAAACACATCTCCAATTAAATTGAGTTTATGGACCCAGTATTTGCAGTTTGTAAAACATGTCTCACTTTACTTTGCGAGTTGTTGACAAGTCTAGCAATATTTTCATTTTCAATGCTATATTTCTGAACTCTGTCCAAAATTGCTTGGTTACATATAGTTGCTGTAGTTTTGTTAAGGAATGAAACACTTGCAAGTGAGACTTTCTGGGATGCTAAAGCACCGGTCTACAGAAAATAAACTTATACCTTGACTGTATGTGGTCTCGTCTGCAATAATTACAGTATTCTCATTTGCAAATTCCATATGAATGCGTTCTTGGTCTTCGCTGCCACATTTCCCAACTTAGTCTCTTTGTAAACGATTACTTCCTGGCAGATTGCCAGCTCTTTTTTTTTTTTTTACCTAAGAAAAAAAATGTTGCTGTTTATTGAAGAAGACTTAAATTTTTATTGAAACAAAGAACTTATATAATGTAGTGAACGAGTACTTTTTTCCCCAAGATATTTATGAACTGATGGATGATCAAGTTTGTGTAGAGGGATGCAGACATGTTTCCACAGTCTCCATCACAAATTCAGACATCTTTAGTTTGGCTTTTTTTACACTCTACGTTGTTCAAGTCACACAATGTTGATTTTTTTTATTTACGTGGGAAAAAGATTGGCAGTGTTTATCTGAAGTGCCCTTTTTTCCCATTATAACTTCAAATTGCATATATTGAGTTGCTCACGTAAAATTTTTTATGCCTAAAATCTGGTACAGTTGCTCACTGTTAAGTATTTTTCTTCTACCCATATTGATTTACAATCATTTAACACACAATACATTTCACAGCCACTTGCGTTCAAAATTGCTGTTCATATCTTCGTAACCATAAAGTACTGTAAACAAGAGATGGTCCGGATGCAAACGTGTATGGTAAACATAGCCAAACAGGGTTTAAGAGATTAGATCACCAACATTGTGCTGTGACCACACATTTCATCATAACTTTAACTCTTGTTGTTGCTGTGTACGATGTTGGCGGTCAGCATTCACGAACGTGAGTACTCGATACTTGACATTTTTTAACATTACCATAGTGATGTATCAACACGGTTGTAATGTGAACGCAACAAACTATCAATAGTTTCGAAAAGTAGTATTCAACAAGTCACTAATATTTATATATAAACTTCATAGTTTCGTATTGTTTACAGTAATGTTTTTTTTTGTTATATTTGGTCTGAATTAAATTTTCTGTAAGTAACGTGAAAATGGTACCTCAAGGGCTGATGATAAGACTAAACATTTTGTGGGTCTCTTCAGGTCGTGGTCGCACTTCAGTGTTGTTATCTACTGCCCTGGTAATTATGTATGATGTTGACAGTAAACCGCACATGATGTGCTGCTTACTGGATAGTTCAGCTCAGGCATCCTTCATGACAGAAGCAGCTGCAAAGGTTCTGTATTTATAATTTCAAAAGGTCAAGGAACGAGTTTGTGGTCTCATGCATGGTACAGTCAACTTGAAGGGAGCTGTCAGTTGTAAAATCCAATCCTCTATTGTATCACAATGTTCCTTCACTCATTTTCTTTTCGTGGTATCGAAAATCACCAGCATTCTACCACGAGCAACTGTGGATCCATGTGCTCGCAGCCCACTGGGGTCTCTTTCATTAGCTGATCCTGAATTTGATAAACCTGGTCCCTTTGACATATTACTGGGTGCTGACATTTATGCACAAGTTTGTATGAGTGGACGACTTGAACTAGGTCACCACATGCCTATTGTGCTAGAGTCTAAATTTGGATGGATGCTCCTTGGAGAATACCATTAACTGAATGCCAATTCTGATCAACAGTTAATTTACATATTTGTGGGGACTGTGGACTCACTAGACTCAGTTCTCAAACAGTTTTGAGAAACTGAGGACCCCCTCACGTAGTTGCAAAACAACCAGATGCTGACTTCTGTGATACCCATTTCATGGCCACTCATTCTCGAGATGAGTTGGGTAGATACAAGGTTCGCCTCCCATTCAAACCTTAGGGACAGAGTATCGGATATTTGTGTGTAAATGCTGAAAACAGATTTTATGCTCTGGAACGCAAACTCGCATCTCAACCTGATATGAAAATAATGTACAAGGATTTAATTACTTATTATGCTACTTCAGATCATGTCGAACCCTATGCCAGATCCACCCAACAAGTTGAAAGTTGAGAAACCTCTGAATACTTTATCCTGCACCATGGTGTGTACAAAATGGCTAGTTCAACGACTAAATTGAGTGTGGTTTTTGATGGTATTGCCAGGTCTTCAAATGGTGTATCCATCAATGATACTGCTCTCTGGGCCCAAGCTTCAGAATGAGATGCAATGTCATCTTAAGGTTTAGCCTCTATTGTGTTGTTTTCTCTTGCGACTTAAAGCAAATGTATCTGCAGATTCTGATCCATGAGGATGACCGACCATATCAACTTTATCCGTGGCGTGAAGACCCCTCTCTCTCACTTGCAGTGTTTTAACTTAATACTGTTACCTATGGACTCTTACCATCTCCATTTCTGGCGATTCGTACCTTGGATCAGTTGGCCATTGATGAAGGTCTCCAGTATCCCCTAGCCAAAATTCTCTTCAGAATCATATTTTTTTAGATGCCATTGTACCTAGTGCATTGTCAGTGGAGGAAGCACTAGTGCTAATGAATCAGTAAATTAAACTCATACGATGAGGTGGATTTGAACTTAGGAAATGGTCATGTAACCAGCCTCAGTTGTTGGATGACATTCCTATACCTCATTGTGAGAATCCCAGAGTGTTTGACTTCTCATCTGAGCCCATAGTGAATATTCTGGGTCTTCAGTGGAGTCCAGAGACTGATGTGTTCTTTTACAATTTAAATATCTGTAATGGTGTCCCAACCAAACACTTTGTTTGGTCACAGATAGCTCATATTTATGATCCTGTGGGGGAAAAAGTTTACTGCAGTGGTTGTGGACCCAAGGAGTGAGTTGAGACGACCCCATACAATCACCAACGTGAGAGAAGTGTAATAAGTATATTGAGGGACTTGTCCACCTTGAAACCCTTAGTTTACCACATTTGGCTTGTCCTGATGCAGCTTGTGTAGAGCTACATGGGTTCGCAGATGCATCTGAACGAGCCTACGCAGTTTGTGTGTATTCGAGAAGTAGTGATGCTCATGGGAATGTGAACATGCACCTCATACTGGCCAAATCTCGGGTAGCTACACTAAAACAAGTTTCATTTCCTCAACTTAAGCTGTGTGGTGCTCATTTGTTGGCTAAACTCATGTACTACTGTTATGCCTTCTTCACCCAACTTTTAAGTCACTGCCAGTCTTGCGTGGACTAACTAGTGTAGCGCTCATCTGGATGAAGACTCACCCCTACCTGTTAGAAACCTTTGTAGCAAATAGAGTTGCTCAAATCCAGGAACGGGTTCCTCCTCAGTGTTGGAAATATATATTTTTTTCTAGAGACAATCCTGCAGATTGTGTTTCTCGGGGTCTGCTTCCCAATGAACTAAGTTTTCATGCCCTCTGGTGGCATGGTCCTCAATAGTTAATGGGCCCACCTGACCAGTGGCCACTGTCCCTAGTGAATGAGACTTCAGATATCCCAGAACTAAAGTCATCCTAGCTAGTTCTTGAGAGTACTCATGATCCTCCTGAAGAGCTTTCACTGTTAGAGAAATTATAGTCTTTGCCAAAACTTGTTCAAGTCATGGCCTATGTTATGTGTGTTGTAAAACACTGCCAGAGGCAACCTTCTAGCAGCAAAATCCTATTGCCTATTGGATTAAACCAAGTAACTTCCATAGTGTATAGATGTATCCAAAGGGCATGTTTTGAAGATGATTTGAATCGATTTCAAGTGGGAGAACCGTGTTCCACACAATTACAGCATTTGACACTGTTTTTGGATCAGTAAGGTGTTCTCAGGGCGGGTGTTTTTCAAATGCAAATGTAGAGTACGCCAAAAAACACCCTATGATATTGCCAAAATACTGTACTGTTGTTTAAGCTTTGGTAGACTATCATCCATTAAAGAACCTACATGCTCTACCACAACTACTGCAGTCTCTTGTGTCTCAACAATTTTTTAATTTTGTCAGCTCGATCCGTGATCCGGTCTAGTATCTTCAAGTGTGAACGTTGCTTCCGGTGCCGGCCTGTCAAGTCCTCTACTAATGGCTAATTTACCTACCAAAATAGTCACACCTGCTGGTGGTTTGTGCAGACTGTAGTGGACTATGCTGGACCAATCTTCATCCGAGTTAATAAGGTGCACCGTTGTGCTTCCCAAAAGGGATACCTATCTATCTTCATATGTTTTACCACAAAAGCTGTCCACATCGAAGTTGTAACCGATATGACTGCAGACAGTTTCGTTGCTGCTCTAACTCAATTTGTGTCAAGACAAGGTTTATGTACTAGTCTGTATTTGGATTGTGGCACCAACTTTTTTGGTGCTTCAATGCAACTTCACCAGTCTCTTAAGCAGTTGCTCAAATCCCTGCTCCTGGAAAACTTTTCTTTTGCTCATGAAATCAGTTTTAATTTCCTGCCTGCGGCAGCTCCTCAGGGAGGATTTTGGGAAGCTGCAGTTAAATCAGCCAAATGCCATCTCAGGCATACAATCGGCAATCAAGTTCTGACACTCGAGGAATTGATGACGCTGGCCACTTGAATTGAGGCTGTTCTAAATTCACAGCCCCTAACGCCAGTCTCTTCTGATCCATGTGACATGGAATCACTCACACCCGGGCATATCCTCATCGGTAGACCTCTTGTTGCTGTACCCCAATCTTGGGAAGAGGTTGATGATGGCAATATATGTTTGTCCAGAAGATGGAAATAGATATGTGCACTAACCAATCAGTTCTGGATATGCTGATATAAAGAATACTTGCAGCAACTACAACCCTGAGGGAAGTGGCAAATCCAGCAACCAGGACTTGCTGTGGGAGAGCTAGTACTGGTTGGAGAAGAGCATGTTCCATCCTTGGACTGGTGCGTAACGAGGGTCGTCAAGCTCCACCCTGAAAAGGATGGCATTAATTGAATTGTGAATTTACGCACACAAGGTGCAGACCTGTACATAAGCTGTACTGTCTGCCAGTTCACTAGTGTATCATCACCAGTTGTGACCTACTGTACATAGTGAATGTGTATTGTGACTAATTCTTGGAGACCTCAGCCAGTCTCGATGGGCGGTATTTCAGTATTATTTGTAAATGAGCATTTGTGTACGTATGTGCCAACGGACTATGGGGCGCATGAATACTTGGTCCTGGAAGTAGCAGGCACCACCCCCTGAAGATCAGTGGAACTCAAGATGGTGTCGGGGAAAGTTTGTGTATGAATTGCAGAAAAATAACTCCTATTCATTCGTTCAGCTTTTCTATTTTGTTCAGGTGTGTAAGGGACTATACAATCAATAATATTTCCCTTCCTCGTACAAAAGTCAACTAATTCTTGTCCCATATGCTCTACCCCATTGACACATCTTAATTTTGACTCACAGTACCCAAACATATTTTCTGTTATCTTACAGTAATCCCGAACACACTCTGTTACCTCATTTTTTTCCCTTTATCAAGTACACTACTCTAAATGTTGAGACATCATTAATGAAAGTGACAAAATACTTGTGGCCCTCATATGAAGAGAGTGTAATTGGACCACATCAGAATAAACTATTCCTAATATGCAGTTACTCTTATTTCTCTTTCCAAATGGCAGTCTTGCTAGTTTTCCATTTTTTACATTTATGCACTCCTCACAAAATTTAAATTTGTTCAGTTTTAGGTTTTTACTTAAGCCTTCAACCATATTTTGGCTGACTAACTTCTTCATTTCTGAATAGCTTAAGTAACCTAACCTCTTATACCACAGTTAATTTCCTTCACACTCTACTTCGGTCACAGTTTTACTATATTTACATCAATTACTAACTCATACAAATTATTTCTAACATCCTCTGCAATTTTGCATCCCTGTTGGTACAGTTATAACTTACCACCTCGAAAGATCACCTTAATGCCAGGCATTTCTAAAAATTTTACTGACAGCAAATTTATACTTAGGTTTGGAACAAAATATACATTTTTTACAATACACACTACTTTTGTAACAGTCAGTTTCAAAAAGACTTCAATTTTTTTTTAGCCACTGCTATCTTAATAGGCTCCTTTAATGCTATGAATTCTGAAAACTTATCATCGTTTTTTCCTACCATGTGGTTTTTACATCCTGAGTCCACACAAAAACTAACACTTTGACCAACAATACTGTTTTCTTCAATTTCACAGGCAAAAAAACTGGCCTCGCATCACTAATATTATCATCAGAAATTTTTCCCTGTTCTTCCATGTTGACATCATTACTTTTTTGTTCACCTTTTCCTCCGACATGCTGATGCTGTGAACCACATGTGTGGAAATTTCGTTGCATTTCAGAATTGAGCACTGCCTCTCTGGAATCCCTTGTAATGGCAGTGAATTCTGGATGTGCTTCTGGGTAGCTTCTTACAATTTCGACGGATATGGCCTGTCTTCTCACACTCGTGACACACCACTTGAGGCACAGATGTTAACGCTGATGGTGACACTGTACTCTGTAGCCCATTTGCACTAGATTTGCATTCCAGTTTTTTTCTTCTGCGTGTAGCTTACTTTTCACACATTCAAAAGTCAAGAATTCTTTTGACTTTTTTCAGTGGCTGTAACCACCACTATCTCAAATGACTTAGGTAAACTTAACAACAGATGGCAAATAACATCATCTTCCTCTACTTTCNAACCACCACTATTTCAAATGACTTAGGTAAACTTAACAACAGATGGCAAATAACATCATCTTCCTCTACTTTCACACCAGTAGATTTCAACTGCCCAACAACTTCTTCAAACCGTGTAAGGAAACTGTCTAAACTCTCACCTTCACTCAACTTCTTTGACTGCAATTTCTTCCTTAGAAACAGCTGTCCAGGTAGGCTCTTATTTTCATATATATTTTTTAAACACTTCCACATTTGGTATGCACTAACCTTATCCTGCAGGTTCTCAATCTGCGAGTCACCAACACACTAAACAATGAAATCCTTGGTCCTAATTTTTAATTTTCTTCTTTCTATTTTTATCAAGCTTATCTTTACTTTCAATATATTCCTTGCGAACACACCCAGGAACATCCTGTTCTTCAAGTAACGTCATCCTGAACTCCCAATAATTATAATTTGACCCATTAATTGGCTCTATAATATAACCAATTTTCTGCTAAAAGTCATTTTTTAAATCTCTTCTAAACTGCAACAAAAATGTAGGACTCCACGCATAATCTTAAAAAAAATATGTCCATCCATACCTTGTCTACATCGTTAGTGTATCTATATTCCACTTTTACGGACAATTTCTACACTTGCCATGTGATCTCGTACACTGGGCCCATAACCTGTTATTTGCAGTAGTTTACACACACACCATGACAAATATATGAAAGAAATGTGCTTCCAAGTGGTAAGATATTTATTTCTCATGTTCTTACTCTGATTCTTTCCACGCTATTGGCTTTCTTAACCTGCCCTAGTCTGTGACCCAAATGCTTATTAAACGAGTCAAGTTGGTCACTGACTAGTTCATTAATGTGAACAGTGTTTACAACTGAAGTGGTTCTTTTTTCTAATACACTAATACGCTGCTCTACCGCACTGAATTTAACTGTGTTTTGTTCCTTGGCCTGTTCAAGGTCTTCCCTGGTAGCAGCCATTTCCCTTCGCATGGTGGTTACTTCTGATTGCACCTGTGAGAATTTGCGATCTACGCAGTCGGCTAATAGTGTGATCTGCTACTGAGTGTTACTGTTCTGCTCCTGCAGATTTCTTTCCTGCACTTGTATTTGTTCCTGGTTTTTCCTAGCCTGTTCAGCCGTGTGTTCTTTCAATTAGTGTATGTGTTCTTCTAGCTGTGCCCTTGTTTTCCTGGCCTGTTCACTTGCATGTTCTTCTAACTATGCCTTTATCTGTGCTTGGTTTTCCCTCATCACTTGAGTAAGCTGCTGAATGATGTCGAGGGTTAAATTGCTCTGTCTGATGGTAGTAGTGCTAGTGGAAGTGGCTTGCTCTGGCTCTGTAGCTGTGTTTTTTACTTCCGGTGGCATTTGTTCTTTTTGTGTTCATTTTCTTTGTTTCCTTCCCCTGCCAAATTGGTAACCTGCACAACTTCCTCCATTTCAGTTATATATTCTAATACCCAGTAGTTGATAGGCGTTGTGTTTCGGAGTTCGTATTGTTCCCTTGATGTACATATTGATGCACAAGGTGACAATGATAATGGTGATTTTCCTTACTTGGAGTTTATGCACAAGAGAAGAGTTCGTAACGTAATGCATGGAGACCAACACGGACTAATACGGCGTCGTGGCGAGACAGAAGGTGGTTGCTTCCAATACGCCAGCGCGCATGCGCAGAATATGACGGACGTAGTTTTGCAGCCACAGCAAAACTTCGTACTCTGGATGACATGAATAAATGTTTGGTGGCAGCCAATAAAATTTTTTTTTTTATCTTCAATGAACGAAAATGTTAGTGAGCACTAAATAATTACAGTTTTAAACAACTTACAGATCTTATCTTTCAGTGTATGCCACGCAAAAAAGTTTCGTACCAACCATTCATAACATTAGGCGTCTTTGACATCTCGGGAAGCGGAACTACTTTTGATGATTAGCTGCTGGCATTAATGTAAGTAGGCCTACTTCTTAGTGTTGACGTTGAAACAGTTCAAGTGCCAAATTTTTTTGCTAGATTTTAAGGGTAATTTATATTTTTTACGCGAAATCGATCACAACTTAATTAAAATACCAAATCACTTGAACAAATAGAATTTATAATGTTTATCTGAAGCATAAATATAAGCATTTTAACTTAAAATTTTGATTTGTACAAATTTCAAAAATGTTATTTCAACACAAAACTTCATGAAGTCACAGGAGTGGCTTGTATTCCAAGGGGCCGCGGTGGTGTAGTGGTTAGACTGTTAGCCTCCCACCTGCAAACCAAGATCGATTCCCGGCGGGTTCGCTCCCGGATTTTCGCATGTGGAAATCGTGCGGGATGATGTCGATGATTGGCGGGTTTTCTCGGGGATCTCCCGTTTCCCCCGTCTTTGCATTCCGGCACTTATCCATACTCACCTTGATGTTAAGAGCAGCCCGAATCTCTTTGCCACCCTTGAAATCCAACGTTTGGTTCAACTGCGGTAACGTTTCAACTTTTGGATATTTTAACTTGAAATTTTGTCTCGAAAGTTAAAATTGAAATACCGGATATATTCATAAAATTTTAATACGTAAAATTTTTATTTAGGCTGTCTCCGAACGTATTAATTTTGTTCAGTTTTAAGATTTTTGCGAACAATATATATAATCTAAATTTTATTTTAGATTCTCGGATGCTCTTAACCCCCGCCATCCTCATTGCCCTATATATGGACGTTGCCCCACAATGTGATTTACTTATGTACATACATTGTACACAAGAGGAACCAGCGCCAAATGTATTATCACGTCGTGGGACACATCATTCGTTGTTTACACTATATTCCGTAGTCGCATGAACAGCTGTAGCCAATAACATTAGACACTAACACGTTTTTATTGGCGCCGACAAATGTTAAACCTTTATAACGATACTATTACAGTTCCAAACAAGAATTTGTTCATTGTTGCGCCCAAAGTTACATTTTTATGTCTGCCCTGGTAAGGTTAATTCTACTCAGACAGGAAACAAAACGAGTTTTCTTATGGGAGAGTTTGGCATAAGGGAAATTTCCGTCCCCAGGTAAACACTAGTGTTCCAAAGAAGTCACTTTTAAATAAAATTTTAAGCTACGTGAATAATAAAATAGAAATATTTCACTTAGGCAAGTAGTTATTTTATACTTGATTGATTATTATTGCAATTATTTTGTTTTTTAACATTGAAAATATAAAAAAATCCGGTACACATGCGACACTAGCGCTTACCTAGTAGCGAAAAATTTTTAATTGCCAAACCAAAAGTATTGAGCTTCCCAACCTGAGTAAAATAAACCTTTGCCCGAGATAGTTAAAACATACGTTTATATGGGGGTGGAGTTTTTAAAAATTGATTTAGAAATTTCTCTGTTTTAACTCTAAGCCAGCTGTAGCTTATTTGTTATATCTCTACAGCTGGGTAATATAAATAGCTAAAAATTTATTCCTTTATGTTTTCTGAAATATTTCTTCTTAAAAAGGTNTCTCTACAGCTGGGTAATATAAATAGCTAAAAATTTATTCCTTTATGTTTTCTGAAATATTTCTTCTTAAAAAGGTGCTGTGGTAATTTATTGGTCAGACCACTTACCTCCCATCATGGCGAACCGGGATCGATTCAAGGTGGTGTCAAACTGTGATGTGACAAGTGTGAAACATGGTCGACTTTGTCGTTGGGTTTTCTCGGAACAATCCGGTCTCCTCGGCAATTGCATTCTCTCGCTGCTCCGTTTTTCACCTCACTTCACCTTCCCCGCTCCCAATTGGCTTTAACGACCAGAGCTGTTAAGGGCGCGCCCCCCCTCCCCCATTATCCAACAACACGCCCTTCTTTTAAAAAAACGTATTTCAGGGAGGAAAAAAAAACTAAAAATAGATAGGTTTATTTTCTTCTCTTGCGGCCGCCCACCATTTCTTTCATCTCTGGTTTGATGCCTGAGCGACCTTCACGTCCAGCGCAGCTTGCGGCTAATCCATCAACACACCTCCTCCCCCCCCTCCTTTTGACCCTCACAACCCCTCAAAACCCACCAAGGGTCGAGCCGACCAAACTGGTGCAGATTCCAGAGAGGTACTA
>NQII01000722.1:626613-660401 GCA_002778355.1 Clitarchus hookeri
GGGGACTTGAGACCCTCCCCCCTTTGCACTAGACGAAATGAGATTATTCTTGATAGCAAGTACATGATAATTCAGTATTATATCAAATAGACTAAGAAGAGTAGCAGGAAAATTTTTAAATGTATGTATACAGCATATTCACTAAGTACTGATATTTATACGCAGCAGTAAAACTTAATACTTACTGGTAAGCATGTAGTTTGAACACAATATGTAATGCACTCAAGTAGCCCCTACTTAACCGGTTCACTCCAGAATTAATTTGAAAGATTACAAATAAGATATTAAAAGGGTTAATGGATTTTTAGATCCAAGCGGGTGGGTGCCCTTTTATCGCTGGCCCCATTTAACTATTTCAGACCCACATTAACGCTGCCAGGTGTTTCAAACAAGAAATTTTATGATGCGTGCTGTACTTAATTCGACACAACGACACGTAGTAATAAACCGGTGAACTGTAGGCCTTTTTGTTCGGTTATACTGATATGAACTAATTAAGCCAATGTCGCGGTTTACGAATCAGTTCCTAACTGGGAAGGTATGGGCCATTGAGTCTCGCAGTGTAGTTNAATTAAGCCAATGTCGCGGTTTACGAATCAGTTCCTAACTGGGAAGGTATGGGCCATTGAGTCTCGCAGTGTAGTTTATTAGCAAAGAATAACTTTCATGTGCATTATGTGCAACATTATGTGCAACATTGTGTACACTGGGTTAACGAGGGAACTCGCGAGACGAAATTAAAACAAACTAATGAAACCTGTATGATTTATTAAGGGTGTTCAAGACACTACAACTAATTATTTGATACAATTTCGGTTTAATACATTTATTTTTCGTTGTGATATGAAGTAATAGGCTGAAAAAAGTACGGCAATGGAGGAAAATTACTTTCCAAAGGGAATGATAAAAACTACACAAATTAAAAATTATTAATATTTTTTTGTACGAATATTAAAACCGAATATATATCAATGTGTTACACTAAAAAAAAAAAATTTTTTACAAGTAATATTTATTAGAAATTTATGGTACTGTTTGCCCACTTTTCAATTTTAACTTCTGAGATAAAATTCAAAGTTAAAATATAAGTTAAATCATTAGAGCAGGTAAACCTAGTGTAGGATTTCAAAGAAATTTAAAAATTGCCACTGCTGTAACTTCAATAAACACCTTATACGGAACCAAATTGTGAGTTAAAAAAAAAACTTATTGAAATTTGTATGAATTAAGGTTTTAACTTGAAGTTCTTATATTTACGATGGAAAAAATATCACGAATGTTATTTTTCGTAACATCCATAACTTTTGGGCTTGAGCCACATCAAANAATTAAGCCAATGTCGCGGTTTACGAATCAGTTCCTAACTGGGAAGGTATGGGCCATTGAGTCTCGCAGTGTAGTGTATTAGCAAAGAATAACTTTCATGTGCATTATGTGCAACATTATGTGCAACATTGTGTACACTGGGTTAACGAGGGAACTCGCGAGACGAAATTAAAACAAACTAATGAAACCTGTATGATTTATTAAGGATGTTCAAGACACTACAATTAATTATTTGATACAATTTCGGTTTAATACATTTATTTTTCGTTGTGATATGAAGTAATAGGCTGAAAAAAGTACGGCAATGGAGGAAAATTACTTTCCAAAGGGAATGATAAAAACTACACAAATTAAAAATTATTAATATTTTTTTGTACGAATATTAAAACTGAATATATATCAATGTGTTACACTAAAAAAAATAATTTTTTTTACAAGTAATATTTATTGGAAATTTATGGTACTGTTTGCTCACTTTTCAATTTTAACTTCTGAGATAAAATTCAAAGTTAAAATATAAGTTAAATCATTAGAGCAGGTAAACCTAGTGTAGGATTTCAAAGAAATTTAAAAATTGCCACTGCTGTAATTTCAATAAACACCTTATACGGAACCAAATTGTGAGTTAAAAAAAAAACTTATTGAAATTTGTACGAATTAAGGTTTTAACTTGAAGTTCTCATATTTACGATGGAAAAAATATCACGAATGTTATTTTTCGTAACATCCATAACTTTTGGGCTTGAGCCACATCAAATAATTCTTCCTCGACGTTTCGGCAGCCGTTTTTTTCCATTCCTACTTATTTGTATACTGACCGTCTATTATTGATGTGTGTTCGTGTGTTTTTATAACTTTGCGCCATCTGCGCCGTCTCCGTTACTTTCGAGAACGCCCTCTATACTTGCGGTCGGTGGCGTACTTCTTGCCCGTGCTCGGAATCCCCTTCCTTTGTTCTCCTTGCACTCCCTCTCCTCCTTTTCCCCTTTGCCTACGCGTGCGTCTTATTCTGTGATTGGCGGCAGTCTTTGAATTAAGGCCTCGCGCGGCCGAGTTACGCCTCTGTTCTGTCTCCTGGGCCGCCTGCACTTCACTTCGCTAGCTCGCGCTGCGCTTCTACAACAATTATGCTAAGCTGATTTCAAGCGACGAGAACATCTAGTGGCTGTTTCAGTGCGATGGGGCAAATTGCGGTGAGTCGTGGGGAACGTGAGTGTGTTTTGCAGTAGTGTTTTAATGGCTTTGTAATTTTTGTGTGGCATGCGTGTGTGTAGTTGCTTGGGCGTGCAGTAGCTGCTTCCAATTTCTAAATTTGGTGTCCGGCTGCCTTTCTAAATTATGTCTGGCTTTAACTATGGTGTAGCGTCTGCCGTGCCTCTTGTTATAACGTGTCGTGACTGTCCCTGGTTCACCGCCCATGTTAAATCATTTTAACGTGCGTTTTCTGTTTCCACGACTCACTTGTCAGGACATTCCTTTTGAAATTTGTAGCCTTGGTATTATCGGTATCAATTTTTAACGATAGGAGCATTGGAGGGTCACTTTGACCGCCTCCCACCGTAACTACATTTTGTTGTCTTTTTTAAAAATCACTTTATTGGATTGGAGACTCTGGTGGGTCTAGACGACTGCCCTCTATTCCCTTATTCAGCAAATGTGTATTTTGATGAACGTTTGTATTTAAATCAATTTTAGTGATAGGCGAGAATTGAGCAGCGCTGAAATGCAAGGGCGGGGAAAACGGGAGATCCACGAGAGAACCCGCCGACCATCGGCATTGCCCGGCACAATTCCCACTTGCGAATATACGGGAGTGACCCGGCCGGGGATTGAACCCAGTTCGCCTTGGTGGGAGGCGAGCAGTCTAACCGTTCAGACACCACCGCCCCCTAGGATGAAGAGGGCGTGTATGTCTTGTGCCCGGTTGCACCATTAACAGTCTTGAACCGAGGTTCTAAGATCTTGGTTCAAACACGATCTTCAGTTGGATCCGAGTTCCAATGTACGAGTGTTGCACCAACGCGACTGGCTGAGTTCTGATCGTAGATTACCTGATCTCGGTTCGGAACTAGGATTGAGATGAAACACTGTTTGTGATTGGTTCTCATTTCGTGAAGTCATGATGCAATTGTTTATTTTGAAGTACGGAGATAATTAATACGTTTTTGTGGACATATCTTTTAAGATTGGGATTTTTTACTATATAATTTAGTTGAATGCACTGCAAAATTTCCGTTTCTCTTGTTTTGTTTGGTTGGAAACACTATGCACGCACTTTTTTCTTTATTTTCAATACCAANGCAAAATTTCCGTTTCTCTTGTTTTGTTTGGTTGGAAACACTATGCACGCACTTTTTTCTTTATTTTCAATACCAATATTATTGAAGAATGTTGTGTACCATAGAAGTAGATGGTGCGATGTTTTATCTGTTTTAAGTAAAATAATTGGTGTGCGAATTTTACTGGATGATATTCAAGTGTGTATAATGTTGTTTTAACCCCCCTCTCAACCCATAAAACGATTGAACGTAGCGCTACCTGTTGGCGTATTTTCAAACCACATTTGTTGGCAACGTCTGTTATTTCGTGATCAAAAAATCCTACATGAGTTTTAGCTCGTGCGGAAAATTAGTACAGTTTCTGAATATTCTGACTGACTTTTCCAGTTTTCCGTTGTGTTTGCTCAGAGGGATAAGCACGAATTTAGTTCTCTCTTTACAAAACATTAATACATCTTTAATTAAATTAATGCATTGGATCTTAAGCCTTTGTAAGATGTCTAGATTTGCATTTTACAACAGTAAAACAACCGAATCCATTTTTCAACGATTTAAATGTTACTATGTTTATTTATAGTTAGTAAATATACTTAACAGTGATTTTAGACACTTCTCTGATCTCGAATCGAGGTTGCGAACCACCATATTCGGTGGTTCGAAATGAAGCTCATCTCGATCCCCAGCCATGCTCTGAACTAGAATGGTGCAACAGTTTTATGTGTCGGATCTTAGATCAAGTTCTGATATGATGTCAGATCGAGAGATGAACCTTAATAGTGCAACCGGCCATTGGAGTCACCAGGCGAAGTCGGCCTCCCTTGGGAGGGTCCGGTGATGTGGGAGGGGTGAGNGGGTGGGGTTTGGCAGGTAGTACTAAAGGTTCAGGGAGAGCAGAGTGCGTTGCGGTTGACGAGGTTGCAGGCGAAATTCGCTGGACCAGCGCGTAGCAGCGAGGAGGCGTCTTCTTAAGGGCAAGGTATTGGGCATCCGCAGTTGTAGTGGGCAGCCATGCTTGTGCCGCTGCCGCAGGTCGCTGGGCTTGTTGGGAGGAGGAAAGCTTCTTCTTGATGCTCTCTACTCGCAGTTGTCATCTGGGGCAAACCTGGGCGCCTCCTGCTTGGCCCGCCCCGGGGTTGGGACAGGTTCGGTGGCCCGTTGGAGAGAGAGAGGGCATTCCTTCGTAGAATGATTCTCGGAGTATTGGTCGCAGATAGGATTTCGTCGGCAGTTGGATGCCATGTGGCCGTAGGATTGGCAGCGCTGGCATCGCATNGGATTTCGTCGGCAGTTGGATGCCATGTGGCCGTAGGATTGGCAGCGCTGGCATCGCTTCGGCAATATAGATTGGTAAGGCTACGCGAACGATGCCGCGAAGCACCTGGCGGATGCTAAGAAGTTGCTGGGCTCGCATGTCGTCTGGGAGAGTGATGAGTATTGTGGGCAGTAGTGCGCTGGCCTTTTGATTGATGGGTCACCATGGACTCAGGCTGAAGGTTGGGAGATTCCCTGTTTTTTCAGTTTGAATTTAACCCTTGCAAGGGGTGCCCTGTGGAAGATGCTGGATCACCATCTTAAGCGGCGGCTTGTCCAGTCGAAGGGAAAAGGTGTACCGTTCGAAACCCAATCATTCGAGTGAGTTGAGGAGTTTGTGCATAGAGTTGGATTCGGAATCGAAACGAATGCGGTTTCTCTGGAAGTGGACATGGGGGAGTTTCCAGAGTCTATAATTGGCGATGGTCTTGCTTNATCGAAACGAATGCGGTTTCTCTGGAAGTGGACATGGGGGAGTTTCCAGAGTCTATAATTGGCGATGGTCTTGCTTGGGGTTCTTGCAGAATATTGACGGGAAATTTCGGCACTTTGTGCTGTGAAGGCTGTTGCGATGAAAGTGAATTTGACATCACCTTCAGTGCAGTTGATTGGTTATGCAGTACGGAGCCCGAGCCGTCGTCTACGGGTAGAGGCGAGCATCTGTTGGATGCCGTATCGTCGTCATGCGGTAATTCTGGTTGCTGTTTCATTCTTCGATGACATTTGATCTTCTTACGTTCTTGTTGGTGCGAGAGTATCTTTTCTTGCTTCGTTCTCGTTCATTTAAATTTCGTCCTTGCCCTTGTCCTTTTGATAGGGCCTATATGTAGTAAAGTATTTGTTTCGAGATTCCGTCGGTGTGTGACTTTTGATCTGTAACACAGCCTCTCGAGTTCTTTCTATAGTTAAGTTTAAAAAAGGAATTACTTCTGGATATTGCGTAATGATTTTGTTTCTGATTCGGTCTGATCTATTACACTCTCAAGAGGTTGGAGATAAGTAAATAATGTCGCTTGTCTAGATTTTCTGTGTATCTTTGCTTCCAATGGCTAGTGTTCCATACAAATGTGTAGGCATTTGTGTTGTATGGGATTTTATAAAAAATTAAAATGCAAAAATTGGATTTCACATTTAACGCGGACTTAAAATGTGAGCGTTGGTGCAGAGAGAACACTTCTGGACGCAAAGCACGAAGTTTTGATGACGCCATCTCAAAATTGCAGTATTGAAATTACAATTTTCAAGTTAAAGTATATAACATTAAGCCAAGGATGTTCCTTGCATCCGAATAATCAAATATGTAAAGAGAACTTACCGACATTGATGGCGTAGTTCTGTAAGCTAATAATATGTTTCCTTAATGTGTCACTGGATTCGTAGTCTTAAAAAGTTTTTCGCAAATCTATCACACCAGAGTATACTTCTAGAGACGAAGTTCGAATGTATAAGTTCTTTCCCACACATCCATGGTGGCGTTCCTACACTTGCTCAGGGAACAGACAAATGTGTAGGGAAGTTCCAACTTTTTAAAGTAGTAGTGACGCTCAACATTAACATAATTGCAGCCTTATATGCGGTATTATTTCCATGCTATGTGTAAGTTAAAAGCTAGGAATTTTTCTAGAACATTTTTACAGTGCATATTTAGGAGGACCCGGGTACAATCCCCGCTCCAGAGATCGTGATTTATCTTTTTCTTGGTTTTCAGAAATCTCTCCTGGTGAATGCTGGGATGGCCGATTCCTTCCCCACTCCTGCTTCTCAGAGCAACTTGTTCCATCTCTAATGAACTTTCTGTCGACGATACGTTCTTCACTTACCTGCCTACCTTAGTGTGTCTGTTTCTAACACATTTATTTCTAAGTACGAATTGAAACATTTCGAAAATTATTCTGAGGATAAACTGAACTTTAAACACATGCCCGTTTTGAGTAACGTTTGCGATTGGATCACATTTCATAACGCCGCATCATTAAGACCAGCGGCATTGCCTGGCACGATTCCCACTTGTGCATATCCGGGAGTAACCCGACCGGGGATTGAACCCGGTTCGACTTGGTGGGAGGCGAGCAGTTTAACCGCTCAGACACCGCGGCCCCCCANACCCGACCGGGGATTGAACCCGGTTCGACTTGGTGGGAGGCGAGCAGTTTAACCGCTCAGACACCGCGGCCCCCCAGGGTGAAGAGGACGTGTCTTGTGCCCGGTTTCACCATTAACAGCCTTGAACTGAGGTCCTAAGATCTTGNCCCCCCAGGGTGAAGAGGACGTGTCTTGTGCCCGGTTTCACCATTAACAGCCTTGAACCGAGGTCCTAAGATCTTGGTTCAAACACGATCTTCAACTGGAAATGCTCGTTGGCTTGAGAGAACGACCTGTACGAAGAGCCCTTTTAGTGCGATGAAGAATTACGACATTGGTCACATGGAGTTTGTGTAAGGCGATACATTGAAAGAACATACCGATATCTGCAAGGATTCGTCTACTGGGAGTCAGCAATTGTTGCCGGCAATACCTCTTGCTGCATAGATGGGTACCGATTCGACAGGCTATTATGATGAGACAGTNGTCAGCAATTGTTGCCGGCAATACCTCTTGCTGCATAGATGGGTACCGATTCGACAGGCTATTATGATGAGACAGTAATGCTAAAGACGGAATAAGTGCAATATAGTCGGTTTGTGTGGAATGTACACTTGCAAGACTTTCTCGTGAAGTCGACGAACTTCAAAATAAACTGTCGTCGGCTCTAAATACTAATGAGCATACACCTCATTCTACAAAAGAAAACAAATTTAATATAGAATACATAACAGGAGGTGAAGTTGACTCTGATGAGAGCATTGATAAAAACGAACACGAAGACAGTGATAGTGCTGAAGACGACAATGGCGATTTTCTCGATATACTGACACACCCCTCCAACACATTTGCTGCAACAAGCGACATGAAGTAGGCAGAAGACACAGAGAATACTGGGCATCTATTTCCCGAAGACACGAATGAACTTGTTGATAGACTCAGATACACTGGGAGCCAAAAAAACTGGTATAGGCTTGCGTATGCAAACAACAGAGGTATGGAACCAATCAGAGTAACGCGATGCGTTCAGCAGTGCCTATATAAGACAACAAGCGTAAAGCGAGGTTGCTAAATCGGTTACTGTTGCTACAATGGCAGGTTATCAAGATATAAGTGAGTTTGAACACGGTGTTATAGTCGGCGCACGAGAGATGGGACATAGCATCTCCAAGGCAGCGATAAAATATGGATTTTCGCATACGACCATTCCACAAGTGTACCGTGAATATCGGGAATCCGGTAAAACATCAAATCTTTGACATCGCTGCGGCCGGAAAAAGATCGTGAACGAACGTGACAAACGACGACTGACGAGAATCATTAAACGTAACAGACGTGCAACCCTTTCTCAAATTGGCGCAGATTTCAATGCTGGGGCATCAACAAGTGCTAGTGTGCGAACTATTCAACGGACCATCATTCATATGGGCTTTCGGAGCCGAAGGCCCACTCGTGTACCATTATTGACTGCACGACACAAAGCTTTACGCCTCGGATGGGCCCGCCAACACCACAATTGGACTGTTGATGACTGGAAACACGTTGCCTGGTCTGACGAGTCTCGTTTCCAATTGTATCGGGTGGATGGACGTGTACGGGTATGGAGACATCCTCATGAATACATGGACCCTACATGTCAACAGGGCACTGTTCAAGCTGGAGGAGGCTCTGTCATGGTATGGGGCGTGTGCAGTTGGCGTGAAATGGGACCCCTAATACGTCTAGATATGACTCTGACAGGTGACAGATACGTAAGTATCCTGTCCTATCACCTGCACCCATTCACGTCCATTGTGCATTCCGACGGACGTGGACAATTTTAGCAGGACAATGCGACACCCCACACGTCGAGAGTTGCTATCGAGTGGCTCCAGGAACACTCTTCTGACTTTAGACACTTCCATTGGCCACCTAAATCACCAGACATGAACATTATTGAGCATATCTGGGATGTATTGCAACGTGCTGTTCAGAAGAGATCTCCACCGCCTCGCACTCCTATGGATTTGTGGACTGCCCTGCAGGATTCATGGTGTGAACTGTCTCCTGCATACCTTCAGACATTAGTCGAGTCCATGCCACGTCGTCTTGCGGCACTTCTGCCTGCTTGCGGGGGCCCTACACGATATAAGGTAGGTGTACGAGTTTTTATGGCTCTTCAGTGTATTTGACTGACCTTCAAAAACGTGGGAATTTCACACACATTTACGAGATATATTCAATCATTAGTAAACTGACGGATCGGGAATACATCGCATGATGTGGTAAATTACTTTCTTGTAAAATTGTAATTACAAAATTTTAATAAATTTTTACTATAAAATAATTGGTTTTACTTTATTTTTGTGTGTCATATCGTTTTTTCTCCTCACAACTTTAAAGAGTTGCTGTGAGCACTCGACTATTAACGGAAATATCTGCATATAGAATGATAATAAAAACTTTAGTATAAAAATGCATGGATAGTTGACTACATACAAAACATTAATTCCGTTGACATGTACAAGTTTGGAAACAGTTAGCGAACGAATGTAATTTCTATACATATGGGTGGGAACAAACCAAAGGATTGATCGAAGGATTGGTATTTATTGAAGGACTGGGATTGATCGAAGTATTGGGATTGATCGAAGTATTGGGATTGATCGAAGGATTGCGATTGATAGAAGGATTGGGATTGATCGAAGGATTGCGATTGATCATAGGATTGGGATTGATCGAAGACTTGGCATGGATTGCTGATTGCAGTGCTGATTGCGGTGCTGATTGTGATGCTGATTGTGGTGCATGTGGCGCTGACTGGTGCATGTGGTGCGTGTGGTGCTGATTGTGGTGTTCGTGGTGCTGATTGTGGTGCGCGTGGTGCTGATTGTGGTGCTGATTGANTGGTGCGTGTGGTGCTGATTGTGGTGTTCGTGGTGCTGATTGTGGTGCGCGTGGTGCTGATTGTGGTGCTGATTGATGGAAAGATTGCGAGATTGATCGAAATATTGATAAAAAAACAAGTTTTAATTCATTTTTTAATTTTTTATATTTTTGGCATTTTATGTATTTGATAAGTTTTAGAATTTATTTTTGGATGAAAGGTTATCCAATGTCGTGGGCACAGTGTCAAGGTCATAGACGTGAGGNTTTTAAAATAATTAAATAATAATAATTTCTATTAATATTTTTTATTAATTGTTTACAAATTCTTAGAAAAATTTTCGGTTCAAGATCAAATGTCACCAGGTAAAGGTCAAATGTCACCAGGTAAAGGTCAAATGTCAAGGTCACCTGCGTTTAAAATGGTGGTAGTAATCAGTAATGTGATATGCTCGCTGACTTTTATGAATTTATTTAATTTTTCGTGATTTTTGTTTTCAAGAATATCCAAGGTCACGGTTACAGAGTCAAGATCATGAGTCAAGTCAAGGTCATCTGGGTCCAACATGGCGGTTGGGTGACGTCATAATATGGAGACTGGTTGGTTACAGACCCTCGTTCCCTATAAGCCCAAACCTTTAAAATTTAAATATTATAATTTTTAAAAACAGATTTTGAAATATTTCTTTTTATTAATATCTGGGGATTTAAATTTTTTTTTTTTGGGATATTTGGGAATTTTTGGGTTTGAGGTCAAAAGTCAAGGTCACCTGGATCTAATATGGCGGCAATAATTAATAATGTAATATGCTCACTAACTTTTATGAATTTTTCCCATTTTTTTTTAGTTTTTGTTTTCAAGGTCTTCCAAGGTCACGGTTATAGAGTCAAGTTCATGCATGTGTCAAGGTCAAGGCCACCTTGTTCAGACATTGTGGTTGGGTGACTTAATAACATGGTGGCTGGTCGGTTCCAGTCCCTCGTCCTCTTTAAACTTAAACATTAAAATTTTTTAGAATAAATTGTTAATAATTTTTTATAAATATTTTGGAATTGTTTGGGGATTTCTCGAAATTTTTTGGGTATCTTTAGAATATTTTGGGTTCTAGGCCAAATGTCACTGGGGTCAAGGTCTAATGTCGTCACCTACATCCAACATGGCCGAAAATATGGCCGCCGGAGGATCGGAATGACAAATCATGAACAGTTCAAGGTTCCGATTCCGTATCCCGATGGCGCCAAACATACTTTTTTCTTCTACTAATGGACTATACTCGCCGATTCTGAGGCTCGGGTAGGATGTACTCGGCACGCGTGGACGCGTGCGGGCACTGGCTCGCGATGTACGTGTGGTGCGTGTACCTGACATCATGGCTCGCTCACATACAACATGTCGAATTTTCCATTTACGTGCCATAATTTTCTTTTCAATGACATGACTAAATATTTAGTGTAGCATGTTTTATGTTTTAGAAACGCCTTCTGATGCAGTTGCCAAATTTGATAGGAGCTTTATGTAATAGTTGCGAAACGGCAAGAATCTATCGATAATTTTAAAATGATGCTGCAATAATTATACTATAATTACTTGGCAGAAGTTAAGAATTGCTTTTTTACAGTGTAATGTTTATTGCTAGAGAGGTATCGTTTTGGTTTCAAAATAAGTGTTCTTAATCAACTGAAATAAGCATGGGGCGTGAATCCGAACCTTAAATGCAGCAAATAACGGAGAACAAATTGAAATAGTTAATTCTCAGTGGACTTTAGAGACGGAATAGAGAAATAAGGTACAATAAAGCAAAGCAATAGCCAAAACCCGTGGGTAAAGAACATCTAATTTTCCTTCCAAGAAAAAATTCACTTCACGCGTTCCGCAGGTAAATGGGATGTATGAGGCAAGGGCCCTGTTTCACAATAAACAACAAACTACATGCTACAAACTCATGTAGAGTAACACACAGGTAGACAAAACGTCAAAACAGAAGTGAACCATATTCAGCACCGTCAAAAATATGCTCAGCCAACAAGCTCGCTGCAAAAATAACTCCTTGTTCTCAGTTTGTGTTACATCGTCTTATTAAAAAACAAAGTAAGAGAAATATATGTCATACTGGTGCTGGTTTAAAACAACAGTTAATGAACATTAGATGTACCATTATTTTGTCAAGATTAAAACACTATTTACATAACTGAATATTGAAAAAAACATGAGGTCATACATTTTGTTTTGCTCATGTAAAACTAAGCATCACCTCGTCAGTTTAGTGTGTGTGAATAATTTATCTACTCAGTAAGAATTTGCATGCTTTTCGCACAACCGTCCTTATTCGAAGTTTTCTCATGTGCGTCAGTTACGTAAGTTGGTTTGCGCAAACGCATTCCTCTCAGAATTAGACTATCAGCTAGTTTTGGCTGCAGATCTTTTAATTTTGGGGAGAAGTTTTTTTTTATACCAAAAACTGTCATCCCTGTGCTGTGCAGTATTTTCACAACAAGGTCGCAATACTACCTGTTACTAATAGTTGCCCCTGAATCTGTAACCAGTATTTGTGACTTGATTTTAATTTCAATGTTTTATTTTCATACACGACACACAATTTCCCTCTTATAGCAACGTCTCTGATTGAAGAATTCCCGATGGACGAGAAGCACTTCACTTCAACCGAACCGTCATCTACAAGCCCATCACGCCTTACAAAGAGCCCAAATTTTTTAGTGTTTTGTGCGATTATACTCTGACGTATGTGTGTGAAAATAATAAAATAAAATAATTACGTTGTGATAGAGCGAGATATTAAAATATATAATGTATGTAGGTTTGTCGGGAGTGTGTGTGGTGCAAAGCAAAATTGTCTAGACGCCACTTATTTTCTGTATGTTCACTGCGGCTAGCTGTTGTGTAGTGACGCTAATCAAAAGCGGCAACCCTTTGTATGTTAATAAGCGTGATAAAATTCCTTTAACTCTGTAAAATCTAATGAAAAATTGCAGAAATATGATTTAAATGCAGGTAAGTAATTTATGTAAATTCTCAACCACATTAAATATCATCATAAGTGAAAATCTGCAATACGTTCANAAATGCAGGTAAGTAATTTATGTAAATTCTCAACCACATTAAATATCATCATAAGTGAAAATCTGCAATACGTTCAACTCAGACATAATATATAACACTTCAAACATATAAGGCAATTTGTATGAAGACACTCACAAAAGAATACACTTGCAAATAAGAAAAATCTATGTACTTTATAATCCACACAAACATTTTACTCTCATTGGTGTTAAAATGGAAGTTTTATTAATCAGAAGAAACTTTGTGAAAAATGTGATTGCTGATAAAATAATACTGAATAGGTTCAGAAATTTCAATGCAAGACATCAAATGAAAGATTGCTGCCGTCAAAAGAAAATTGTCTGTGAAATATCAGAAACTAAATCACCTCACTAAAACATACCAATTAAAATGGCAATTTACGTAAGCGTGAAAGTTCTTTTGGCTGGCTCAAAATCTCGTCAAAATTATTATTGTTGCTGGGAAAGTTCATTACGCTCGGCTGTAGAACATGAGAATTTTATCTACTGGCTTCTGGTTAGCATTCGTTAAATAAGCCACGCCCTTAATTAAAATTCTCAAATTTAGTCCAAAAATTACGTAAAAGTTCAGATTGAAATTTTAAAAGCAAAGTTGTTCCACAAAATTAATGCTGCGCTCATGTAAAACAGATCGCCGTCGAAGCTTGAGCATACCCATAAGTAAGAATTTTACTTAAGCTTNTTAATGCTGCGCTCATGTAAAACAGATCGCCGTCGAAGCTTGAGCATACCCATAAGTAAGAATTTTACTTAAGCTTGTCTTGCAGTGGAGAAGGTAGCTCGCTCAGTTCTGAAGCACTCAAAATTAATGCAATACGTTTTAGGGCCTCTTCTTATTCACGCCCCCTCATATTTACTACTGAAGCGCCTCTCTAACAACTCCCTAGCTTATGATAGGTGGTTATACGAAAAAGTTACGACGAAAATTGCTGGAACAAATCTGTAATGATATTCTCATATGTAATATCCTTAACAGTTTCCAAAATAACANTTAATGCTGCGCTCATGTAAAACAGATCGCCGTCGAAGCTTGAGCATACCCATAAGTAAGAATTTTACTTAAGCTGGTCTTGCAGTGGAGAAGGTAGCTCGCTCAGTTCTGAAGCACTCAAAATTAATGCAATGCGTTTTAGGGCCTCTTCTTATTCACGCCCCCTCATATTTACTACTGAAGCGCCTCTCTAACAACTCCCTAGCTTATGATAGGTGGTTATACGAAAAATTNTCTCTAACAACTCCCTAGCTTATGATAGGTGGTTATACGAAAAAGTTACGACGAAAATTGCTGGAACAAATCTGTAATGATATTCTCATATGTAATATCCTTAACAGTTTCCAAAATAACAACGTCTTTTGGTGTCCACAAAATTAAATCACACAATTCTCTCTTAGTGACAAAAAGAACCCTGAATTTGGTGGTAATAGTGGAACCCCTGAGTATGAGCAGTATCTAAATACAATATTACACTGTGAATATTGCGAATATAAAACTTGTTTCCAGTAATAGCCTGATTGACACCACTTTCAGTAATGAAAAAAAGGCATTTCACCTCAAAAATCTTCTCTGACCCCACCAAACCATCCGTAGAAGCACCACGAAACCCACAAGTGTCAAGTACCAAACCAGTTCTGGTCACTGTAACCCTGGCTGATTCTTCGTACCCCTTCAATGCAGCTTCATTTCTGCGCCACTACTGTATAGCATGTACTCCGCCTAAATATTTCCCATGGAACAAATTATTAAAATATACATCCACTAACTTTTTGTTTGCAATCTGCTTTACAATCTCTCCGAAAGAGCGCGCAGTAAACCTGTATTTTCTCATGTCATGCCAAAGTGTGCAGTTTGACTGTAACATAGTCGAGCTGCAATGTTCACTACATCTGTATCATCAAGCATAAAACAATTTAGAATTTTGTCAATGTAATATCTGCCAGCAATACCAGAAATTATGTCCTGAACTGTTTGGCAGAGGTTCGATATTTGTCCCAGGTTGAAGAAGACAAAAAAAGCCTTTAGAACAGGCAAATTCAGCAAGATCTTTGCGAATTTTTTCTCTCTTACTAGCAGTAGGTTAAACTCTGCATGCCTCAAAATGGTTGGGTGGCATAAACAAGGAGGATGCAAGTTCAGTCTGCAATAAAAAAAAAACACAGTAGCTTTAAGCAACAACACAAAACAATCAATGAATACATTGCAAATGACAGTACCAAACTCTCAATTTGCATAAATAAAATCTGTCGAAGTGACACACTAAGGTAATAGTGTAGGTTTAAATGATACGGGTTCTTCATTACGTACATACTGCAAATAAACATAATAATGACTAAAAATTATTTAATATAAGGTTCTCTGATAAGAAAAAAGACACTAATAAAGTTATAAAGTGCAATTGTATAATGTATACTTACACAGTGGAACATTATGTTTTATAATCACTACCCTTTTTAAAAATGTAATACATAATAAACTACCAATGATCTGAACAGTCAAAAACATAACACAACTTTAAACCTGCCAACAAACCTACTCTGAGCATTGTTATGTTGCTTGATGAACATGTTTACAGTGGAATTCAAAATTCAAGAAATATAACACTCCATCTACATAGATGGATAATAGTCATTTCATACTTATTGCATAAGAAAATACATGTAAAATAAGGTTAAAAATGTGCTAACGGTGTATAGGCCATTCACGGTTACTTCACACTTTTCTGAAGTTCTAATAAAGTTCTACTTTTGGTTACCGATTACGTATCCTTCCGCTTCATGTAAACATAAACACTGCCATGTGACTTCTATGTTTTAACTGTCAAATGCTTTGTTTAGTACTGTNAGCAATACCAGAAATTATGTCCTGAACTGTTTGGCAGAGGTTCGATATTTGTCCCAGGTTGAAGAAGACAAAAAAGCCTTTAGAACGGGCAAATTCAGCAAGATCTTTGCGAATTTTTTCTCTCTTACTAGCAGCAGGTTAAACTCTGCATGCCTCAAAATGGTTGGGTGGCATAAACAAGCAGGATGCAAGTTCAGTCTGCAATAAAAAAAAACACAGTAGCTTTAAGCAACAACACAAAACAATCAATGAATACATTGCAAATGACAGTACCAAACTCTCAATTTGCATAAATAAAATCTGTCGAAGTGACACACTAAGGTAATAGTGTAGGTTTAAATGATAGGGCTCTTCATTACGTACATACTGCAAATAAACATAATAATGACTAAAAATTATTTAATATAAGGTTCTCTGATAAGAAAAAAGACACTAATAAAGTTATAAAGTGCAATTGTATAATGTATACTTACACAGTGGAACATTATGTTTTATAATCACTACCCTTTTTAAAAATGTAATACATAATAAACTACCAATGATCTGAACAGTCAAAAACATAACACAACTTTAAACCTGCCAACAAACCTACTCTGAGCATTGTTATGTTGCTTGATGAACATGTTCACAGTGGAATTCAAAATTCAAGAAATATAACACTTCATCTACATAGATGGATAATAGTCATTTAATACTTATTGCATAAGAAAATACATGTAAAATAAGGTTAAAAATGTGCTAACGGTGTATAGGCCATTCACGGTTACTTCACACTTTTCTGAAGTCCTAATAAAGTTCTACTTCCGCTTCATGTAAACATAAACACTGCCATGTGACTTCTATGTTTTAACTGTCAAATGCTTTGTTTAGTACTGTNCTTCCGCTTCATGTAAACATAAACACTGCCATGTGACTTCTATGTTTTAACTGTCAAATGCTTTGTTTAGTACTGTTTTCAGCTGTTCAGAGAATTTTGTCATATTTCAAAAATCATTTCGTATGAATGTTCACAATTTAGGCCTATAGCCATATTTAAGTTTGTTTGATGACTTTATAACAAGTCTGTATGAGAAAGTTCTTACGGTTATTATTTTACATTGTTACATATTTGTTATACACGACAGGGCGCCATACACGTTATACACTGGCAGCTCGCTGTCTTCTACTATTTCAAAATCTGAATATACTTCTATACAGTTACTTTCAGTAAGTACCATCATCATTCTCTTTCTTATAAAAATCAATTACTGAATCATCCCTCCATAGCCCGAAGCATTTTCCAAGCAGGTTGTCAATGTCTTTCAGCTTCGCATCATTCAGTTTTCGTCCCATTTCTCTTTGGGTGTATTTTGGAGTAACTCTTGCCACATTTGCAGATGCCTTTTGGATCCCTTAAGTCAATGGTGTGGTTGACTTCGCCTCTTACAAAAGCGTTTCCTTGTTTGCTTCGTGTGATAATTCTTTTGTCTGGAGAAAATCTGAAATGCCACCGAGTTGGTGGCTTGATGATTTCACAAACAGCTGCCTTCCAGCCAGCATTTATGCAATATATATCTAGATGTATGACATCACCAATCACCATGACCTTTGAGTAATTCATAATATTCGTTCGGATAAACAATCGTGGGTTTCGTTCTCAACGCCTTTTCAAGGCACCAGAAAATGCGACCAGATGGAATAAATGAGTGACCAACAACAGGTTAGTAAACGTCTAACCGCCGTGTAATGGGTGGAGCTTCTTGTGTTAACCAATAGCAGAGCATACCGATCATTGTCAAATTTTTATTTTGACCTCCACACCTATCCGATGAGGCGGATGGTGTCGATATCAGTCTCATTTGATGATTTTAACTTGTGATAGATAGGCGAAACTATTTCATTAGACACTTTTGAAAAGTCCGCTTCCTTCCACATTTTCCATTACTTAACATTTCAACTGAAATTAAGCTAAACAGAACAAAGAAAAAGCATGGCCAAGCACACAGTGTTCAACAGTAACATCACAGCTGATTGTTTTACCGGCAATAAATTTACACAATCCTGTGGCAATGACATCATTATCATTTACTCTTTGAAAATAACCCATCAAAATGAAAACGGTAGTTTCCTGTTAATATCTCAACGGGCACAAGAAAAATCTTGGCAATGTATTCGTGATATGTCAAGTTATGCATTTGTTTCAATACGGATTTACCAAGGTTTGCTACTGTAACGCTTCTGCAGGTATTTTCGCTGTGGATGTAACCAGTTTTCCAAAACCGCGAAAGGGATGGATGCCCACGGTTTTGATTACGTAATGGTGATGGATACACTCAGTTCTGCTTCCGTACTGAGATTTTGGTGTCAGTTAAACATAGGATAGAGGGATTTCTTAGCCTGTTTAATTACACTAACCCATAGAAGGCCACGCAAAGAATAAAATTTGAAGTGATAACAATTTTTCGCCAGAATATGGATCTACCGAGTTTCACAACCGGACGACTCATATGATCGTTTCGTGTAGCGTACCATATTGCGCCAGTGTGCACTCTGCCTAAGGTGGGCCGCGGTGGTGTAGTGATCAGACTACTCGCCTTCCACCAAGACGGACCGGGTTCGATACCCGGCGGGGTCGCACGTGGGAATCGTGCTGGACGATGCCGCTGGTCGGCGGGTATTCTAGGGGATCTCCCGCTTTCCCCGCCCTGCTCACCTCGTTTCACCCTCATCGGACCTCAAGACTTCACTGTTCAGCCGCCCAAATCTCTCCACTCCACACTCCTCTTAAGGNAAGTAAGTGAAGAGTAGAGAGATTTGGGTGGTTCTTAACAGCGAGGTCTTGAGAGCCGATGAGGGTGAAACGAGGCGAGTATGGAGCGGCGCCGGAATGAAAGGGTGGGGAAAACGGGAGTTCCCTGAGAAAACCCACCGACCAGCGGCATCGTCCGGCACGATTTCCAAATGCGAAAAATCAGGAATGGCGCCCGGTTAGTTGAAGGAGGTTGGGCAACCCGGTACACACATATACGCAGCAAAGCTCAAGTTTACTAGTTTACAAGTGAAGTTGGAGGTGGGACACGNAAGTAAGTGAAGAGTAGAGAGATTTGGGTGGTTCTTAACAGCGAGGTCTTGAGAGCCGATGAGGGTGAAACGAGGTGAGTATGGAGCGGCGCCGGAATGAAAGGGTGGGGAAAACGGGAGTTCCCTGAGAAAACCCACCGACCAGCGGCATCGTCCGGCACGATTCCCAAATGCGAAAAATCAGGAATGGCGCCCGGTTAGTTGAAGGAGGTGGGGCAACCCGGTACACACATATACGCAGCAAAGCTCAAGTTTACTAGTTTACAAGTGAAGTTGGAGGTGGGACACGCCCACAAATATATGTGGCTGATTACTGTGTTATTTTTCCATTTTTAACCATCAAGATTTCAATTTCGATTGAAGAAAAGTGAACTAGCGCTGCCTGCCTTGCAATAACCAAGCCATATAAAATAAAATTTTGACTTACGTAAAATATACTTATTTATTATATTCATATTCAAGTTTTATTTAATCAGATACGTTCATAACAAATTAAAAAGTATTTATCCACGAAGTCTCGTGTGAAGTGTATGTTAATAGCCAGACACTGTTTTTTGCGTTCTTTTTTCCTAGCTATTCTTTATAAAAAATATCTTCTTCGTACTGTAGCCGCCATTGTACACAAAATTTTGTTGTGTCATCTCAGAGGTAACAAATCACATTATAAGAATGTACACAATCCGCATAGTTAAATGGGCATAACCAGAACAAGTCAATGGGTAGTGGAAAATTTCCAAGGCCTCGAGAAGAAATAATTGCATTATCAAAATCAAGTAAAGAAATGTACCATATAATTTTATTTTGTACATTCCACAAAAAAATTCAGTAACCGATTTTACTGTGAAAATTATAATAAATAAACCCACAGTGAGGCAAATCAGCAAATAAATAACCGTATCGGGTTTCCGGTAGCAACAAGGAAACTTAATAATTCGCATCACAATGTTCTCGTANTCAGCAAATAAATAACCGTATCGGGTTTCCGGTAGCAACAAGGAAACTTAATAATTCGCATCACAATGTTCTCGTACGTTGTAGCTGAGAGAACCATCCAAATGTTCATGAAGTTGTTCAGTTGACAGAGCAGTGTTTTCTGCAGTAGAAAGATAATGTTATGTTGCAGGAACTACGTTTATAGTTACTCAAGTAAGGACCTCCACAGTCAGATATGTTCACAGTACTTACTACGATCAACTGTATTTTATATNTTTATAGTTACTCAAGTAAGGACCTCCACAGTCAGATATGTTCACAGTACTTACTACGATCAACTGTATTTTATATGGCACCAGCCAGTGACCCGATTGATTTTTCTGTATTAAAAAAACTTTGTTTTATGAAACAATTTTTTTCTTGGCTCNGGCACCAGCCAGTGACCCGATTGATTTTTCTGTATTAAAAAAACTTTGTTTTATGAAACAATTTTTTTCTTGGCTCAATAATCAGTCCACGTCGATGGAATTTTCCTAACGATTTATTTCCCTGCACCTCGTCATGTTTGACTGAACTTTCCGCCTCTTCGCTCCTGACACACCATCTCTGTCCATGCAGGTATCAACGAGATCCTATAAATTATACATTGTATCTGTAGTCGTGACCGCTGCGGACGGTGCGTGGCAAACGTCGTCCCTCCAGCTGTAGCCTTGCAAATCACTGCAACGATAAATGAAACATGNCCTATAAATTATACATTGTATCTGTAGTCGTGACCGCTGCGGACGGTGCGTGGCAAACGTCGTCCCTCCAGCTGTAGCCTTGCAAATCACTGCAACGATAAATGAAACATGGACATTCATATACTTCACGGGTACTTCCCGGCGCTATCAAGAACATTTTCTTCCAGTTTCGGTCACAAACGGGCCGCCAGCTCAGGCGGTCTGACAAATTGCAGAAAATCCCGTATCAACGCACAAAAAGTTTATATGCATTCGGCCAGAGAGGAATTTTTTTTTCTCTTTTGGAGGTTGGTCACCTTGTCCAATCTTATCTGAGANGGACATTCATATACTTCACGGGTACTTCCCGGCGCTATCAAGAACATTTTCTTCCAGTTTCGGTCACAAACGGGCTGCCAGCTCAGGCGGTCTGACAAATTGCAGAAAATCCCGTATCAACGCACAAAAAATTTATATGCATTCGGCCAGAGAGGAATTTTTTTTTCTCTTTTGGAGGTTGGTCACCTTGTCCAATCTTATCTGAGACGATAGAAAGCTGGGGGTACCGGAGGGCTCTTAACTCTACTTCCAGGTTTTTGGCGCGGGGGAGGGGGGTGGGTATGAAAGCTGATTTATGAGAACCCCAAAAGTTCTCGATATGAAGGGTGGTGAAAAAAAATGTGCGCATGCGGTACGACTGTCTGGAAGTCGAAGGAAGACAGAGAAAGAGAGAGTGTTAAGGAAAAAAAAAAAGGGGAGGGGATTTGAATTTGATCCACATAAATCAAACGGCTGAGGGAGGGACATGTACACACATAGACACATCGTACATATTCTTGTATTTATATGAGAAAATTTTCGGGTGAGCGATTGAAGGAATGAACATACGTATACGCGTGGGGTGCGTGGAGGATTTGCAAGGCCGGTCGGTGGGTGTAGGGGAGAAAGAAGGCGATTTCCTTGCGTCGCGAGGATAAGGAACGAAATCACTCCCCGAGTTTATCCTTGACGAGTTCGGGTTTTACGATCCGATAAAGCTACCGCGCGCCCCCTTTCCCTCTTATCTCAGGAAATATTCGCCCGGTTCAAGAATGTCCGATTCTGTTATCGAGCCGTTGCATGCGAGGGCCGTGGGGATAATGCATTCCGTTTGGCCGAAATGAATAAAACATCAGAAATGAAAGTTGCGAATGATATTAAGGAATTTTGCTGCCGATGTTGGCATGAATATTAGTCAACCAGAAGTCAACAGCCAGGAATAAACAATTAAACAATCTTTCATCACTAACATCGAGTCTTAAGACCTTGGATCTTCGATTCAGTACTGCAGAATTCCTTACTCATACTTGTCCAAGTGACACTACGACTGANTGACTGAGAGGCGGCAATCTTCTCTTCAATCGCACTGTGGTTAAAATTCCCTGCTTATTTTGGTTTTAGGGCTCTAAGATAGTTCTGTCAGCTGCGGCTTAATAGTGCGTGGGTTAAGGGCACTTCATAACAAAACCACGCAAATACAGTAATTAGATGCAACATTCTGAATGTTTATAAAAGCTTTGTCCCCTTGGTATCCGTCCTGGAGAAAGACTTGGCAAGGTTTTTAAATAATTTTATTTTAATGGTTTCGTAGAAAAACAGGTACTCGTATGACAGAACGAACTTCATAAAAATGAACACGAATTAATTTAGTAAAAAAATGGGTCCTTTCCGTAGGAAATACTATTAAAGAAGTGCACAGTCATTAATTTAGATTTTCGTTTATTCATGGGGGTAACCTGGTTTAAAGAGCGTTGCCAGGAACACTTGAGTGGAATCGCAGAGAAGCTCAAGAAATATGGTGTTACAATTTAAAGTAGTATTCACACATGATAACCATTTTCAACCCCTCTTTCTCGCTTCACGCCATTTTTACATTATCACTTTATTTCAGAAAACATGTACTGTGCTATTGCACTGTTCTTGTAAGATAACCAAGTTGTAAAAGAGAGAACGAGGAAAACTCATTGTTAATAACTTTTTCTGCTAGAAGTCTCTTCCATACACTGTTGCACGGCTGTATCTTCCTGTTTCTGCTAACCGAGAGTGATCGCGCAGTGGAGACACANCTTGGTATCCGTCCTGGAGAAAGACTTGGCAAGGTTTTTAAATAATTTTATTTTAATGGTTTCGTAGAAAAACAGATACTCGTATGACAGAACGAACTTCATAAAAATGAACACGAATTAATTTCGTAAAAAAATGGGTCCTTTCCGTAGGAAATACTATTAAAGAAGTGCACAGTCATTAATTTAGATTTTCATTTATTCATGGGGGTAACCTGGTTTAAAGAGCGTTGCCAGGAACACTTGAGCGGAATCGCAGAGAAGCTCAAGAAATATGGTGTTACAATTTAAAGTAGTATTCACACATGATAACTATTTTCAACCCCTCTTTCTCGCTTCACGCCATTTTTACAGTATCACTTTATTTCAGAAAACATGTACTGTGCTATTGCACTGTTCTTGTAAGATAACCAAGTTGTAAAAGAGAGAACGAGGAAAACTCATTGTTAATAACTTTTTCTGCTAGATGTCTCTTCCATACACTGTTGCACGGCTGTATCTTCCTGTTTCTGCTAACCGAGAGTGATCGCGCAGTGGAGACACANGTCTCTTCCATACACTGTTGCACGGCTGTATCTTCCTGTTTCTGCTAACCGAGAGTGATCGCGCAGTGGAGACACACTGGACTCGTTATTCCCGGTCCGGCCATCTTGATTACGGCTCTCGTGGTTTTCGGAAATCGCTCAAAGGGAATGATGGCATGGTTCCTTAATACAGGACCATGGCCGATTCGAGATCCTTGCTCCTGCGTTCCTGGGGAATTTGTTCCATCTCTGATGACCCCGATGTCGACGAGATATTAGGCCACCAAAATACTTCAGAATACAGACGTCTAAAAGCCGCTTATACCACGAACTCCAGTCACACACGCCAGCAAAATGGCGTCGCTGGCTAGCAGCATGGCGCAACGCCATTTGCCAATCAGCGCCTGTTGATTCATTCGCCAGCCGGCAGCTCGGTCAATAAGGAATCATTCGCAGCGCGCAGTAGCCAACCAGAAGCAAGGCCCGTTCCCGGAGCCTCGGACAGCCAATCAGCGAATGGGTACTCCCACATAAAATGAACTGCCACGCCATTTCACTTCTGTATATTTGTCTATTCCGTGGTTAGGCCCTGCCCATCTGCCCTTACTGCCCGACTCCTTGGGAATGCGGAATTGCCGTAGTGAGTGTTGTAAGTTATAGTAGGAAGAAGGAGGCCTAATACTTGCTGCAGTCCAAAACTCGGACAAATGAAATCAGTCACTGTCCGGATGCAACGGAAAATGGACAGTGTTCAGTGTGCTGAGAAACTGTTAGGCAATGTGCGGGTCATGATGAGTTCTACAAAAATACCTTTAAGTTTTTTTTTCTGGGAAACTTGTCAAATTTAGTTTTTATTATTTTTCAAGTTTAAAAGAAAAATTGGAAATTTTTTAAAAATATCTTTACTGATTACTGTGATACGAAGTAATTTTTAAATGTCTAAAANAAAAGAAAAATTGGAAATTTTTTAAAAATATCTTTACTGATTACTGTGATACGAAGTAATTTTTAAATGTCTAAAATTTACTTATAACTTTGTATTGAAACACACAATTGAAAATAACGATTCTTGTGGAAGTTAATGACTGTTTTCTCTGCACATTTTGTTTCCTTCTGTAGNAAACACACAATTGAAAATAACGATTCTTGTGGAAGTTAATGACTGTTTTCTCTGCACATTTTGTTTCCTTCTGTAGATGCACGCTGGCATCACTTCTGTATTCTGATTTAACTTCAACGTCTGCGTGAAAACTAACCTCACTAATAGCGAAGTAGTTTACATTTAGTGTTTTCGTATTCTTTCAATTATTTTTACAATTAATGTAAACAGTTAAAAGAAGAATTTATTATTATGAACACTTGCTATTCCAGAATTATGTTGTCACAGAATATTAATAGCATGTCATAAAACATAACAATCCAAGTGCTAAAGTTGCAATAGTTATGTGCATAATGCATAGATAACTCCGTAAGAAGGGTGAAGTAAGCAATTACGCACTAAACCATACGAAAACAACAGAATGGGAGATCAAACGAAACAGGACAGTAAATACATATATATGGATATAGCTTTTAATGAGACGACGAAGAGAACTCAAACGAACACAGACCAAATATTTGGCAGTTTGGCCAAACTAAACAACTTCTCGATACCCATCTTGCGGGAATTGTAGCGTGGCATTTAAAATGTCCCATAAAACGGATTCATTAAATCAGTAGTTCCAATGCCGTTTTTGAAACTTGAAATAAGGTCAATTACCCTAGCTAAGGTTCAGAAATTCTTTGTAAGTGTTTAATTGCAAATAACTGCCTCGTAACAACTGGACTCAAAAAGAAAACACAAACATTATAACATATAGATTGCCAGAATATCAAAACAAAAGGGAACACACAACAAAACATTTTATAAATAGTACATATTGGGTNTAACATATAGATTGCCAGAATATCAAAACAAAAGGGAACACACAACAAAACATTTTATAAATAGTACATATTGGGCATATTGGGTACACAGTGTATTCAATATGGCCTTAGTTCTGTTAGCATATATTCAGTGAAACAAATAATTGTATTAGTCTGAATTGTTACTGTATGGACAAATAATGATTCTTTGTCGTCTTTCGTCAATCCTACACAATCTTCTTGTATATATTGTTGACCACTGATGCACAAAAGCATATACATCACTGAAGTTTCATTGCACACCTTACAATACAAAGAATATGTTTTGGTTGATGTCAGCTTGGCCTTCTTCTTTNTAACATATAGATTGCCAGAATATCAAAACAAAAGGGAACACACAACAAAACATTTTATAAATAGTACATATTGGGTACACAGTGTATTCAATATGGCCTTAGTTCAGTTAGCATATATTCAGTGAAACTAATAATTGTATTAGTCTGAATTGTTACTGTATGGACAAATAATGATTCTTTGTCGTCTTTCGTCAATCCTACACAATCTTCTTGTATATATTGTTGACCACTGATGCACAAAAGCATATCCATCACTGAAGTTTCATTGCACACCTTACAATACAAAGAATATGTTTTGGTTGATGTCAGCTTGGCCTTCTTCTTTNCATCACTGAAGTTTCATTGCACACCTTACAATACAAAGAATATGTTTTGGTTGATGTCAGCTTGGCCTTCTTCTTTTCATGTTTACATGATAGGGCTTGATGTTTCATTGTTGGCTTACTTACAGACACATTTTCATTTGTCACAAACGATACTCTCTTCAGGACAGTAACTTTGCTGTTTATGGCAGATTTTCTCTTGGAAACGGCTTGCAATTTTATTTTTGGTTATACTGCGATGGGTATAACTTCGATGATTCTAACTGCGGTAGGGGCCTCGGTATTGTAGTGGTTAGACTATTCGCCTCCCACCTTGGCGAACCGACTTCGATTCCCAGCGGGGTTGCTCCCGGATTTTCGCATTTGGGAATCGTGCTGGACGATGCCTCTGGTCGACGGGTTTTCTCGGGGATCACTCGTTTCCCCCACCCTTGCATTATGGCGCTGCTCTATACTCACCTGACTTCACCCTCGTCTGCTCTCAAAATCTTGATGTTAAGAGCCGCCCAAATATCTCCACTTCACTCAGCTGTCACATCTGAAAATAAGATACCAGAATTATAAACACTAAGAATAATCACACACGATTACAAAAAAAGAGGTTGTTCATTCGTAAAACAAAATATTTCGAAAACTAGATATTGCGTGGAAAAACTGACAATTTTTTTTTAAGTTTCATGAAATTGCAATAAAATATCAATTTTCATTTATAAACCTTCTATCTTATTGTGAAAAGGTGGAAGGGCGGTTTTTGTGCTTATAACTCACGTGTACTCAAATATTTTGCCTGTGTAGGCCATATTGATGCCTCACTGAAAGGGAGAGATTTTATGTCAGAACTCACTGAAATCATTAATTTTTATTCAGTTTATCCCAGCACTACTTTAAACAGGATATTATACACTATAAAATAAACAAGTGATCTATTTTAATATTTTTGTTAAGTAATTATTACAATAAGAAACATACCAGTCGGAAATAATAACACACAAATGCGGCGCAACAGATAAACACATTTACCCTTCTCTCCAACAGCTCACAGATACTGCGCATCTGGTAAAAGAGACACGATGTTCTGTTTACTTCTCGAAACTGCTGGTGTGGCCATCTTTCGTATTAATGGTGACATTACCGAGAACTAGTCAGTACGCCATATTGAGTACTAGGTCATATAGGGTACACTTACCTTATTTGAAAATACACTGGAAACCTTGATAATTATTACGCCTGAGAAAAAGTATAAGTGGTGGAGAAAAATAACTACTATACAGAAATGTAGTAAGAAGTAGTTTCGTGTGGAAAATAATGCCAATAGTGTTGTAGAGATAATAAGCAAACTTGCATAGTACTGTATAATGAGCAGCTGGCAGTATACAGTATGAAGAATAATNGCAGCTGGCAGTATACAGTATGAAGAATAATACACAAAACAGGACGTGACACACACTAAAAATAAACATAGAAAAACCTTTAATAGCTACACATCAACTACTGCAATACACTACTAAATGATCAACATGACACTAGTGCAGCATTTTCTTTAATATAATTATAACAGTGANATACACAAAACAGGACGTGACACACACTAAAAATAAACATAGAAAAACCTTTAATAGCTACACATCAACTACTGCACTACACTACTAAATGATCAACATGACACTAGTGCAGCATTTTCTTTAATATAATTATAACAGTGAAAAAAAAAACAGTTGTAATATCAGAGTTAAAAACAAATAGAAATAACAACAGCGTGCTTCCAAACCATAAAAAATTACGCGTGCGCTTTAGCTTATTACTTTAGTCAAAATTCGGTTGCAAATAAACTTAAAAGTCCACTTCTTTATGCCTCAGCTTAGCTCAATAGTTTAAAATGGTCGGTAGAGACAAATAAAACTGCATCGAAGGGATGTGTGGGCAACATTTTTAGAAATTTAGTAGAACGTATTAAAAACAGTCTAGAAACCATAAATCGTAATGTTCCGAAGGATGAATTTACATTTATCTGCACGTAATAAAATATGTTAATTTACTGTAGAAACCAGATGAAAAACTGTCGAAATTTCGTTGGAAGTAGATAAAGTGTGACAAAACGTAGTTAAAGGACGTATACCACACGCCTGCGATGAAATAAGCCGGGTATAGACACAAGGCCCAGATGTCGGTACCAGCCCTGGGTATCAACTCTGCCATCTTGAGAAGCCTTAAATTTTTATTAAAAACCTGATTGTGGCAACAAAAAACATAATTGGCTTTCTTCTTTTGCGCGAAGAGCACTCCTTCGGCCTGAAACTCATTTTTTTCCCACCAAAATCCAACTTCAAAGCTGAAAATATATAATATTTTAATTAAAATATAATGAAGATGTTACTGAATAAAGATTAGAAAGTGAAACATTTTTTTATGCCAATAATATAAAATTATAATTAAAGTTGCTGAGATAGGGCTTAAGTGATCAATACGTTCAAAAATACAAAAATCCCTCTCGTAAATTACGTCACACGCAGTGCTGCGGACTTCAAAACTATGACATTAATCTTTAACTCTTCAAAGCATATTATGTTACAACACTTAAAAACAGTGCTTTAAACGAGAATAAATAACCAATTAACATTCTGAAAAAAATAAAAACTCACTGGAAAACAAAATTAAATTACCCTGACAAGAAATAAATGTAAAAAAAAAATACTCTCAGATAATTACATTAAAAATAAACACGTAGCGCATGAGACATAAATAGGCAAACTAACAAAAACCTCTTGAATTAACCAAAGTGTTTACGGGCCAAAACTCAACGTAGTTAAACACACAGTCAAACTGTTGACAATAAAATATGACAATATCTTATGTAACATTTTAAAACCATACGTAGCATGCCAAATGAATATGTTGTGCAATACTCCCTCCTCCATAACGTAAAACACAAATAACATCATGGTACAAGTGTGGGAGATTTCCAGATACACTGGAACATTTACATAGTTTCATGTATGAGTACTAAAATCAAGTCTACAAATTCTTGTTGCTTAGCATAGGAAATTTTTTTTCTAGAAAAAAAAAATATTGTTTCCAAGTTTTTGTAATAATTATGTTTCATCCAGTTTTCAATACATGGGAATAGCGAATCCCGAATGTACAATTCTGAGGCGGAAAACACACTGGTAAATGTAAATGTGTGATATGTAAATATGGGTTTGAAACTAATATTATTTTACAATATTACTTAAGGCATTCCTTTAATATAACAAGAGGCAAAATCGGCTCTCAAGACCTCGTTGTTAAGAGTAGCCCAATTCTTTCAACTCAACTCATAGACAAGAGAGAATGTGGACTATACTCGTTAAAATTCCTGTTTTCATAATACATCATTTCTGTTAGTTTAAATTTTTCGAAAACAATTAATTTTCTGCTGAATTTATTCTGATTTCAAGTGTAAGTTAATTTCATTAAAACTTATTTCAAAGTAAATTTATATAAACTTCATGTTTATATGTCAATGCCGCAAGTGTCATCCAGTAGTTTACAAACGTCTTACATCATCATACCTTTGTAAGAAATTACAATTTTATAGCTCTTCAAACATTATTTTAATATAAGTAGGAAATTACAATTTTATAGCTCTCCAAACATTATTTTAATACAAGTGTATTATGCCTTCTTTTATAAAATGACTTGATTTTTACGCGAAAACTTACATTTTTGTTATATGCAAAACAAACATTTAGGATTATTCATCAATTACATTTTTTTTGCATTACGAACAACATACAGTTTATTTGGACCACATCGAAGAAAGATTCCTTATTTTTTAGTTATAGTGCAAGTGTATTCTTGTCCACATCATTCTCATAAAACTAACTTCTTTGATTGGCATAAAATAAATAAACTGTTGCAAATACAGATAAATATTATTCTATAAATAATAGCTAGGTAAAAATAATAAGCTATTAAAATAATTAATTATTTATATTAATATTATCTATATTTAAGTAAGAAAATATTAGAAAAACTTTAATTGGATATTATAAACATCAATAAGCATTTTTTTTGCCAGTTTTACTTGCTGTGTTGACTGTATTAGGATGCTTAGTAAGAGGGGTAAGTCCTATATACAATTCTGTCGAACAAACTAGAAGAAATAAAGCTGAATTAAAAGTATGGAGGTCAACCCAAAAAAACGAATTAATTCTCTTATATAATACAGATATAAAATTATGTTAAGAAATTGATAATTGCAAATTGTTTATGATAAGTGAACTACCTTACAGACTATAAAAAATTAATGTTATATTATTAACTTCGATATATCAGCAAATCCTGTTACACATTGGGCTTGCTAATGGGAAAACAATAAAAATGTTTATTATTTAAATTTATTCAATGAAAAATTCTTAAAAAAATTAATAGATAATATAAAAAATATCACACACACTATTAAAAAATATCAAACACACCAACACATACTCATATATATATAAATTAATGGTGTGTATGTGTGTGCCTGACCCTATTCCCGACGTCTTGAACTTTGACATCTCACAAAATTTTTGTTTTCCAAAATAATAGTTAAAAATATAAAATAAAAGGAATTCTATGGTTTGTTGTTGTAGGAAATTTATGTAAAAAATGTTCAAAATTACGTGAGCAAAGTGCAGAACGTGTTTTTTTACAGATGCCATTCTGTCGGGACAAGGACCGTATGTTACTAAAACTACAGTACAGTATAATAGATTACCCTGTAGTCAATAAAATGAATGCTGACATCACCTACATGCATTTAGTACACACAACCATTTTACAACTGTGTTCAACCAATCGGTTTGGTTGCCGTAAACATTATAAGTACGATGATAGAATCAACTTGATATTTTGTTTGAAGTGGGTAAGAATTTGATAAACATCGTTGGAAAATAGCAAAATATCATAAACATTTACTGCATATATTAACATTTTCTCTTCAGTGATCTTATGATAGATGCAGTGATCAATCTCAGAGAGTCTCAAATCGTATTCCTTTAAGCTTTTATCGAAAGTAGTGTTCCACACTGCGCTGGTCTGTGTAAGTCCGTAGAGACGTTTATTTTGATGACAAACCTTGTTTATCTTAAAAAATTCTGGCTGAATCAAGTATATATCTTCAAGGTTTCCTTGAAGGAAAGCAGAAACAGCATATATTTGTTCTACATCGAGATCATACACTGCTGCTGATGCAAGAAGATATCTCAATGAAATGTACATAATTACTGATGAATAATATTCTTTAAAATCAATTCCTCTTTTATTTCCATAGTTTCTGACAACGAGGCGAGCCTTGTGCTTGAAAATATTATTTTCAGCACCCCTCTTTATTTTAAGGATCCTTTTGCAATTCGAAGGTTTTTTTACTTGGAGGAAGGCCTAAAAGTTTCCAGGTTCCATTTTCCCTTTGTGCCTGATATTCACATTTCATTGTATCAGTAAAGAGATTATTGTCTGGACGTTATAGGATTTCCTCTAATGTCAATACACAAATGAAGATTATGTTACAAAGTCGTGTAATGCTTGGGGCACTTTTCTGACCCGTTCTCCTCTTTGAAGATTTGCAAGCTGATTGGTCGTTACTGACTGATCAGATTCCCTTAGTTTGTTACTTTATTCAGGGATATGATTTTCAGTGGAATCACACAAATCTTCTGACTGTTTTGATTCGTTAAAGTAACTTTCAAAATCATTTTTGTCAAAAATTAATTGGCAGATCCTTCGGGCGAAATATCACCCATCAGTTTCGGAAAATCCCGTATGTTTTTATCTCCAAATTTCTTGAGGAATGAAGATGCTTTTTTATTTTCAGCAAATACAACATCTCTCGAAATAATTACATAATACTAGTCTGAGTCATACTGTCGATAACATTTTGAGTCTAGGATGTATACTACAAATATACAGGGCCTGAATTTAGAGTAAGTTTTCAGCATTTTTTGATTTGGTATGTGTGCATAAACTTTGCATTTAAACACACGAACATGCTTGACAGTTGTTTTCCTACCTGGCCAGATTTATTCTGGAGTCTTATTTGCACACATGCTTGGTGATCGATTCATAAAACAACAGTATACGAACTTCTGCCCCCAAAAAATATGGGTAGCTTCGATTCAATCAGCAGACATTTATTTCGTTCCAAAATTGATTCGTTGAGACGTTCCGCTTTTCCATTTTGTTTTAGGGTATATGGGACTGTGCCTGACGTAATGCTTTCATAAAAAAATTGTATTAAATAATTATTTGTATTACTTGAATTATATTCCTTAAACTTGCCACCTGAACCTATCCCTGTACATAGATGTACATTGTTGCATTCTTCTTATTATTTTACACTTTCACTACTGAAATATTCTATAGAAGCTTGTTTTTAATAGAGTCAGCAGTAACCTTAATTCATGAACTTTCAAAACTCACAATCATAGGCTGGTATTTATCTGGAAGTCCCACCAATAAACTGTTTCCTATGTATTCATAATTAACAACTAGTTCAATATTATTTAGTTTGTAGGTGGTAGTGACTATTTTATTTACAAATTCTTTTACTGTCTCACAATTTTACAGTTGTGTGATTATGAGTATGAGCTAGTTCATTGTGGGTACATATTCCCTTTTTGGACACATTTTATTACGTACCTCTGTTTTGAACCTCGGATCTTTCCACGGAATAATTTTATGACAGAAACGGGTCTAGCAATGTTTTCAGATGTTCACTAAATGCTTTAACACGTAAATTGAAGTCTACATGTTTTGTGGAAGCCGTTTCAGAAGAACTAAGGAAGAAATAAAATATCCCACACAACAGTTTCTACGAACTTAATCAAATGCACTCATTGATAAAAATAAGTTATGTAAAGGCTGTTCACAATAAAGTGAGCACTTTTGAAATTAATTTTAGAAAAAAGTCACTGTTCCTACCTGCATATATTTTAACTGGCGCACTGAGTGACATGCGCCCAGTAAAGTTGGTAACGATGGAAGGAAAGTAGTTTCATATCTTAACGTCGAATAAAAAGTGTTAGGTAACCATTTGTGATAACTTAAATTATTAATTCCGCTTGCTGTTTTTTTAATGCATCAAAGTGTAAAATTAGCAGATTTGTAAAATATTTAGTTTTCTAATAATTTCACAGTTTCACTTGGCCGACGCACGAATAAAGTGATGAGGCCCTTGACAATGTTAATTTTACATAAGGTGGAAGGATACACAACGTGCATACAAGTATATCTTAAGCAGGGCTTTCGAAAGTGCTCATTTTACAGTGAACAGTTTATACCTAGAAGGGGTGTGGAGCTGAGAGGTTTGGGTGGCTCTAAAGGCGGCCGCCTGGGTCGGCCGCCGGACGGCGTGCAGAGCTCCCGCAGAAAATGTTTTATTAAAAACCGCCCAACCTGTCTGAGTGAGGTCTGCTTACGAATAGCATTTAAGAAACGTTACAAGTCTGTATACGTTTTTCGGTTCCTCCATTTCTCTTGGTCATTTTTAGGTATAAACATTCCGGTACAAAACATTAAAAAAGGAATAGGGACGTTCATCAAACCTTAATTTTTATTATAATGTCATAAAATGGTAGCATCACAAATGAACGTCTCATAGAGGCGCCGCCGAAGCCTCATACGCCACCGAATGACCTTGGCGTCATGAGACCGGGAGCCTAGACTCCCATAACTCACAGGGTGTTTGTAAAACAAATACATCCCGACACATACTCAAATCACCAGGTCGGCGGTGGGGCGCCGTGTAGTAGTTTCTTTTTTGGGCACCGGACCCGTATTAAAACTGTTTATTTGGGGTTGAATATTTTAAAGTGAAATTACGCGTTTTTGTGTTCGGCGGAGGAGTGAAGCTCCCCTCCAGCCTCCCCCCGGCTGGAATGAATGTCAGTGTCGTGATGTCTGTCTGGCATGTTGGTCTGTTGAGTGCAAGTGTGCTAATTAATTTCGCATGTAATGTGAGGGTGAGTTCCTAGTCTCCCGGGGCAGCCCACAGGGTACGTTTCATCATGTGGTCGTGTAGTGATATAAGAGAGACAGGAGTTTT
>NQII01000722.1:660418-696878 GCA_002778355.1 Clitarchus hookeri
AGTAGTTTAAAGGTTTTTACCCTTTTTGACTATGTATTGATTTAATAACTTAATAAAACAAATAATATAAGAAAAATAGTTATAAATATATGCATTTTCTTATGGCATACATTTTGTTATCCCTTGGCGCTGAAGGCGCTTAAATTTATTATCAGGACGTCCCGTGGGTTGCGTTAAGAGAAAATTCAAAGTAATATAATTATTTTCAGTATATTGATTGAAAATTGAAAGTTTGAGCAATTTTATTCATAGTCTGATTTAGTTCATTTCAATTAAGATAACTTGCAAAAATGAGGGGGGTGGGGTGACATTTATTTTGCCTAAGTACTGAAGGTGCGAATCTGTGTGGAGAAAATAAGTTATTGTTTGTTAGTATGCTAGAGGGGCCCTTGGTACCAGAACCTATTCATATGCTAGTCAAAGTAGGGCTCCCCTTGTCTGCTCTTCTGTACTGTTTTCTACTTCCCAACCTAAAACAGACTATCAAGTCGGTGCGTCATTGTGAGTAATTAGTATTGATAATAATATATTTTTTTTCATCTGTTTATTTTTATTATGTATTTTGTGTTTTTTAGTAATTCTTATTATATTATTATTTAAGTAGTATTTAATTACTATCAGTTTTAATAATAATAATAATAAGACGTCTGTATTTATTTGTGGAAAGTTAAGGTGTAATCATCTTCTCTTACACTTAACCACTTTACATAATAAATAATTTATTTAGTTTAGTTTTTTTTAGTTAGCCCCCCCCCCGACCCTTACCACGACTGGCATGTGTGTCTCTCGACCTGGAACTCGAGTAGTAGTTGCGGCTATTTCCCACCTTTCATGAGTTCACACACTCCTAGAGGCGCGTTATCGACGCCAGTTCAGTGCTTTGCGCGTAGAGGCGACGAGAAAGTTGGTGCGCATGTCTCGGTCGCCCTTAGCTCCCCCACGCTTTTAGGCCTCAGACGAGCAAAATTCCTTCAACCAGGCGGCCACCTTAACAGCGCGAGGTCTTGAGAGCCGATGTGGGCGAAACGAGATGGAGCAGCACCTGAAAGCAAAGGGAGATCCCTGAGAAAACCCGCCGACTAGCTGCATCGTCTGGCACGATTACCACGTCTGAAAATCGGGGGGAGCGACCCCGCCGAGAATCGAACCCGGTTCGCTTTGGTGGAAGGCGAGCGCTTTAGTTGTTACACCACCGCGGTCCCACCTGGGAGTGAGGAAATTAAATGGAACGGCGTGTGTTGAAATGCCACATGACTTTATTTCAGTGATTACAATATCAGATTACAAGGACAACATAGTCGGCAGTGCGGGCTCTCTGCTGGCCCCATGTCAGTAGGACCTACACACCTTCGGACCTAGTAGAAAAATAAAATTTCATTTATTCGTATTTTTATCTTCTCTCAATAAGAAAATACCACCTGGGATGAAAATGATTTTTAATTTCATATTCTATATACCGTCGAAACAAATTTGAATAAATTTCCATACAAATATATTGGCATACGGCATATTGCAGTGAGCATGGAATAAGTTATCTTAAATGGGTAAATGGCATATTTTGAAAGTGACTAACTAGTTATTATTTTTATAACATATTAGAGCTCTTGCAAAATTAAACCTATTTGAACAAATGATAGAATGCAGACAGTTATTATCGTTTGCACTAATAACACTAGTTTGACTTATTAGTGTTGTATTCTGATTTATAATGCCGCGTGAAATTATATATTTCAGTAATTGCTAAACAAATTCACATAACATTTTTTTTTGCAAGTTAGAAGTTACGTGGAAGGTTACCAAACATTTTTGTAGAGTAATCTCTTATTTTCAAGTAGCGGTTTTAAATTCGTTACATAATAGCTTCAATATTCCGCTACTACCAAAATTACAGCCATAAAATTTATTTTTATGGTGAAATCATATCTCGGGAGCAACTGATCCGATTACCATCACATGTGGCGAAAAATTACTTCTACTTAGAATTTTTTAATTTACGTGATCCTACCATCGCTTTGTTTACCGTATAAATACTATTTGCCTATAAGTGTAGAGGAAAGAAGCTAATATTTTATATCGCTAACTTCATATTATTTGATGCCTGCCTGTAATCACATAATTTTTAAATTCATTTTGTAGTCGTACATAATTACTTCTTAAAATGTGTTTCCACTTGAGCAATTTCTCTTAGATTAGTTTTATTTTATAAACATGCAATGAACAAAGTCCATTAAAAATCGTTTCATAATTCAACTACACCATTGCTATTTTATGACAGCGACTCGAATTATTAGAAATTATGGGATTTGGAGTAATGATAAAAAATTAAATTTTTACGAATCTCCAATATGAATGTTAACAGGAATCGATTGGGAAGCAGCATGCCTCAGCATCATTAATGAAGTGTCACAATTACAACACAAAATCATTTCATGAAATAATTTAATATCAGTTAGAGCAATCTTTTTTTCTGATATTCTTTTAGTTACTCTTTATACAGACACTCAATTTTCCACCTAAAAGTATACATATTTACAATATTTGTCGTACGCCTGATCCGTTTTCAAAAGTGAATGTCACGAATAAGAGTCAGTTCAGATTTAAGGAACGTACAGCTGCAGTTCGACGGTTGTTATTTAGTTGAAGTACACAGAGGGGGCAGTTAAATCGTAGGGCCACAGTGGTGTCGTGGTAAGACCAATCGCCTCCAATCACGGCGAATCGGGTTCTGTTCTCGGCGGGGATGAACCAAGATTTTTGCAAGTGAATGACGTGGCAGAAATTGCTGTTGGCCCGGCGGGTTTCCCGGGGTACTCCCGTTTCTCCCACACTTGCAATCCACCGTTATTCCGTCTCCGTCTTATTTCAATCACCTATGCATTTTTGAGAAGCGCCCTTAAATACTCTAAACTAAACGTAAATTTAAGTTAGTTACATTTTACAAGCCGCATTCCATTAGACGGCCTTCATAAAGCGGGTACGTTAGTAAGCAACAATTAAAAAAAAAGTAACCTTAGGGTGTATGCCTAACAAATAGAAACAAATAACGCACAACGCATAAACCACAACAGACACGTTCCTTGTTAATGTTGCGCCGGCTTCCGCGACGAGGAAATTTCTTTTCTGCGAACACCTCCCTTTGCCAGCTAAAAACTCCAGGGGGCGAAACCCTGATACGGATTTACGCCGGCTTGAAATATGCAAAAGCGCGCGGCAATATGTCATCCCACACTGAAGCTAGGGCCGTATTTTGTTTTTGTTTTGCTTGCTTTTTTTTTAATGTGTTCGCATGGAAAACACGTCCTTCGCGAAACACGTTTTCATCGACTGTCGGAGGCAGAGGAGGGGTACGGGATGTCAGGGGAAAGTTGTCCAGGGGATAGGAGGGAGTCAGGAGCGCGGCAAATGGGAGGGGGAAGGCTGAACAAAAGCCGTCTCGCCGCCCGGGGCGTCGCGTGGCGTGCAAAGAGGAAGCGAAGGCGGAGCAAAAACCATAGAGAAATCTGTGTATATATGAAAATGGCGGGTGAGGGTAGAGTGGGCGCACCCGCGCACGAGCGCGACGTGCCACATGATTTATTGCTCGATCAGGGAAGAACGGCGTGGAACGCATACGCCGCTCGGGGGTAGAACAAAGGACCCCCTGGCCTCCGGCGCTGACAATTTCCCTTCCCTTGCCTCCCTTCTTCCCCCTTCATCAACATCCAAAATCCTAAAGGACATGTGCACGTTCTTCGCACGCCCCTGCTTTGCGTCACGTTCCTTATGATAAGGGGTGCGGAGGGGAAGGACTCGCGCTTGGGATTCCGAGCACTAGAAAAACGACAATTTAACCGGCAATATGCATCTCCCATGGGTGTCAACTTAACCTGTTTTACGTGCAGCGTAGGTAACAGTCGGTTGAATATTACGCTCGTAAGTCCCAGGACGATGCGCAAGCGATGCACAGAGCTGTACTTGGCAGAGACGCAAGAAGAAGCGAAGTCACTCCGCTCACAACTCCACCTTCTTTACTGTCAAAAGGTGGATGGAAAATAAAGTAAGGAATAATCATTTGCCAATATTAACATTTACTTATATTAATATGTACATATCTACAAAATAAAATATTGTAATTTTTTTTTCATTTTGTTTTTGTATTCTTTGTATATGCTAATCGAAGACTCGCTAAATAAAACATATGCTCATTTCTTAGGGCAGCACATATAGCTATGCCTTACCAGATATTCACTTTATATATATATATATATATATATATATATATNTATATATCAGAATCAATAGAATGGGACATTTTGGAACGGAGATTAATAGAATAGAATATGTACCATATTAAAATTTACTTAGGTAGTTAACAGTACAGAGTATGCCGTTGTTGATTTTAATAACGAGGATTCTGGAGAGCTTAAATACCGCTCGGAGATTCCTTCCGCTTTTGTTTAAATCCAAGAGTGGCGACTCCTGAATCAGCACTTGAGTCGCCTAGGCGGATAGAAGTAATGTATGACACTTCGTCCATCTTTCTAGGGACCGCGAGTGGTTACCAAGTTCGGATAGAAGGACCTGGTACCTACTGATCCGACACATCAAGCATGCAAATGTCTTCCTTAGCAAGGGAGAATCTTGCCATGGGATTCCACGGTCCCCATTCCCTCACCACAGAACACTGCATGCTTTTGGCAAGTAAAGGCTGTTCACAGTAAAGTGAGCACTTTGAAATCAACCTCTGAAAAATGTCACTACCCTTACCTGCGTATGTTTTAACGGGCACACTCACTGTCATGTGCCCAGCAAAATTGGCAACGACCGAGGGAAAGTAGTTCCACGTCTTATCAATGAATTAAAAATATTATGTAAACATTTGTGAATACGGAAATTTTTAAAATATTTACTTTGATAATATTTCACAGTTTCTCAAGACCGACGCATGAATAAAGCGATCAGACCAGTGGCAATGTTAATTGTACTGTACATATGTTGGAAGAATATGCAATGTGCATACAAGTAGGTGGTAAGCAAGGCTTTCAAAAGTGCTCACTTTACGGCGAACAACCTTTAACAGCTGGCGATGCGTATTTATTTTTTCTCTGCAGTGATGTCTGTGTCTATGCAGCGAAGTAAACTTCTGTATTCTTTTAAAAGCGTCCTCACACGAGGCTGCGATCAGGTCAGCGGCAGCAAACTGCAACTCTCGTGTTACTGTTGCTTAAGCCCTTGTTATTCGGAACAGCAAGAATCTTCCTCTGGTGGTCGACAGTCGAGTCTCGCACTGTGCAAGTCACCGGCGATGTAGGGCGTAGTAACCATAAGACTGAAGATGAGGTAGACCGATCTCGCTGGCTGCGCACAACCAGTCTCCGTGTCCCAACACTGAACTGCTTTTCTGCCAACGCGTCTAGCAGAAACGGCATGGATCGTAATTGAGGTCAGAACACAAGTGCTTTTGAGATGCATGTGTACTTCCTGTAAACAATTTCTGATGCAGATTGATTAAATTCAATTCGATTTATTATTTTATCCATATAAAAGTGTTTGTATTTTGAAAATTTAGATATAAACAAACGCGTTCATCACTGTTCACAATATGACTTTGAGAGTTGTTTTGCGTTGGGGTAGGTCAATGTTGGGTACATGCGCAGAAGATGAATAATCGGTCTACCTCATCTTTAGTCTATGGTTTTAAAACAACGAGCAGCGTCTAAAGCCGCTGTGACGGCATGGAACAGGTGCGTCGATCGCCATAACCGACTACTCAACTCAGTCTTCGGCCACTAACGACTGATCTTCTGGAATTTGTATAGATATTTCACATTTTCTAGTCGTCTTTCATAAATTATCTTTCATTCTAAAAACCGCATGAGTTGCTTTATCAGTGCCATGCCAGTGACGAAAATCCTAATGCAGAATAATGCAAATGAAATAATTTATTTTTAATAAACCATAACAATTACTGATATTTCGGGAATTTTTACAGCGGTGTATTCAGTGTGGCACAGAGATAAAACATATATAATTTGTAAATATAACGAATAAATAAAAAAAAATTGGGGTGCAGCTGTGTTTTGGACACGGTCGATGGTTTTACATAAATACGTCTGCGTTAGCGTGTAACATTTTCTTTGGGATGTAAAGTGGCTACTTGGTTTTATGACTTAAATCGACAGATCTGGACGAGATCTTTCGTTTCGCACCAAAGTCAGCGCGGTAGCACATCGAAGACGCGAGATGTATACTGCCCGGGAATTTTCGCCCACTCCCAAAACTGTGGCCAGTCGCCGCGGACCCCCACCCACACCTCGCGTTTTCTTGGCTTCAACTCACGGCCATCATCTCCTCGGTAGTCGTGTACCCAGTCGAAAGAGACCACATGTATTTCAATCGTGTAGTTAGTCACTAATTTATAATGTCGGAATTGATCAACCTGCAAATGTTGAGAGTGGTGATATGATCCACTTTTAAAGCTGTACTACCAAGGGGAAGGGAGTCTTATCTGTTGCAAACACTTGATGACAAATGGCGAAACTTTCCACTTGCTGACTTCCCCTCGCAATAAAAAAAGGATGATGGTGTGGATATTTTCTTGACCAAACTAAACACGTGGGAAAATGCATTAATGGAGTGTCACATGAAAACAATAGCGAAGTTTGCTTTGAATATACTAGTGCTTCTTCATTCAAATGCAGATTGTGAAAGGGTATACAGCAAAATGAATCTCAGCAAAACAAAATCCACAAACAGACATGGGATATCAGGACAGAAACGGCGATGTAACTCACGGAATGCTGAAACAATATTCCCTTCAGGGGAACACTGCAAACTCGGCATTTTGCTTCAAAAAAGTCACTATCTGATTCCAATCATGACTTAAACTCTGGTTTACTCTCCCACGGTTTTGTGTATTTTTGAGACTTATGTTGACCAAGACTTTAACTTGAAACCCGTTTCAATGTTTTTGGAAGATTATTGCTACTATTGCCGCCCATATTTTTGAAAAAGCAGCAAGACCCCCTTATTAAAACTGTGCACACATTGCTGCTAATTGTGTACATCCCTCCATCTAACTACCGGCAAGCAGCAACAACATAGAAAAGCTTAGAAACTTCTTATAAAAAGTATAAACATGCCACAATAGCACTGCAGTTGAACGTACAATTCATTGCCCAAGTTCATAAAACATCTACACCAGTAATAACTTAAAGTGTTTAACGAACTAATACCAATCGTACTACGATATTTACTTACACTCGCTACGTTGAGGTATAAAATATAGTTGTGTAAGATAATGTGCGAATATGGATCTGTACAACCAAAAGTTAAAATATGTGGTACAAATAGCTTAATATAGTATGGTTAATTAATATTATAGTACTTTGGCATATTATAATTAATTTCCTGTGATACATAGATCATAGCTGTAAACTATAGTACAAATACTATATTATAGTACGGTTCACATCCCTGGCCAGCACTCGTGTACATGGAAACTGCTGAGCGCGACCGCATGCGTCGTCACCTTCAGAAGTAGACCGTGTATCTCAACTGGCCCAGAGAGCAGTCTCTCTTGCTCTCACTCTCGCGAACACGTCATTATGATGTCATAGAGAACGCCTTATGGTCGTCTCAATTCGTCGGAGAGAGCGCGAAAGTGCGAGTGCACAGAAAAAGCACGAAGTTGTGCTCTCTCTCTCTCTCTCTCTGACCACGCCCCATATTTGTTTACAGTGTTTCAGCGTTTAAACGAGGTTATAGAAGCTTTCCTGACCAAAAGTGGGTCGCCAAAACCTACAGGGGAATAATTGTAACCGTTTTAGTCATAGAAATAACCTACATGATAGGTATATTCAAATATATAGATAAGAATTTCTGACAAAGTATATTTGTTGTAACATGCAGGTTTTTTTGGTTTTTGTTTATTATAACGCCCATATATAATTGCTATACTATAACGGAAATGTATTGAAACAGAAATGCTACTATTTCATGCCCTAACAGTATTTCTGGTAGTGCTATAATTATTTGTGATTGTGAAACCCTCTGAACATTTATAAAGTACTTCCCATAGCTGCACACACACACACGCGCGCGCGCACACACACACTTACACACATTCACACACAGATAGAGAGAGCGAAGTAGTACTTTCTCCAGCTTGTGAGAAAGAGTGCTCTCTCGAAATAGTATTCTTCAAACTGAGACACAGTCTTGGCTGTTGCTCACTTCCTCTGGTGCCAGCTTCTGGTGTGACCTACAGCTGCTGACAATATTTCAGCAACGCTTAAAGCTGATTGGCGCACGTGGCACTGTGATGCAAATTTCCTTGTTGCTAAACAGTGTGAACTATACCTGGGGAGGGAAGTGTAAATGAGGTGGAAGTGTACTTACTCCTCCCGTGGCTGAGTGCGTACGCGTTTTGACCGAAAGCTATTCGTCGACGAATGTTTGATTGATTACAACGAATTTCACTGGCATAACTTCTCGAGGCTTCTAGGCGCTGTTTTGTCAAGATGTGACTCAACTGACGTTGCAGCAGGTGACTATTAGTGAGGGCGGGACCCTGGTATGCCTATACCTCGCGTTTCTGTTTGAAAACCAAATTTATCATTCATACTCTAGTCCCTGTCACTAAGCTTGTTTTACGTTTTGCAGTCGTGTGGATAACTGGTTGAATTGTTTGAAAATCTGAAAGAGATCATAATCTTTCCTTAATAGTTACAATTTGCCGGCAGTGTTTGTATCGGATTGTATTTCATTTGAGATTCTGCACACAGAATTGGGTCCTCAAAGTTTTTTTTATAATATGAGAGAGATTAGCGATTTGGAGCATCTTCGGTACATACGAATCTTGTTTGGTAAGTAAATGTTTGGAGATACATAACCACGGGGGAAAAAAAAAAGCCCGTCTGTTCAAATTGCCTATTTCGTTTGTTAGACAACTTGACTTTGTTGCCAAGTGTTAAGAAAAGTAATGTCGGTGATTTTTTGGTTCTGCTTGCAAAGGAAATCAGAGATGTATGAATGCCAAAAATGGTTTTGAATTTTGATAAGGAAGGGGGGGGGGATCAGAGTGAGTGAGTAAAGAGATTATAGCGGCTCTTAACAGCGAGGTCTTGAAAGCCGATGATGGTGTTTGAGGCGAGTATGGAGCAGCGCCAGAACGAAGGGACCGGGGAAACGAAAGATCCCCGAGAAAACCCGCTGACCAGCGGCATCGTCCGGCACGATTCTCACATGCAAAAATCCGGGAGTGACCCGGCCGGGGATTGTACCTGGTTCGCCTTTGTGGGAGGCGAGCAGGCTAACCGCTCAACCACCGCGTCCCCGTTGATGGGAGGGGGAAGGGGGTCGGAATAGGAACGAATAGAGACAAGCCTCTCAATGAAGCAAAGTTAATCATGTTAATTATAGTAATAGGTACTGAGCATAAAGAAAGTTTTTAATGGTCAGCATAGAGTTAGAGAGCCAGAGCAAGAATTTCTGAGGCAGGCTATCGTGCCAAAATTGCACTAATGTTAGTTTGTTTGGAATGATGAAAGTTAGGTGTCAATTTATAGGCACTGTCGTTGTCGTACACTTTAAGGAGGAGAGTTCTGAGTTAAGCCCGTAATGTGGAATTAATTACGGCTCAAAAATAGGAGTAGTGCCCATTTATTACTGGAGACTTTGTTAATTTGTAATTCAACTTCCAAGAAAGTGTAAGTATAGTCTATTCGCAGTAATTCTAGACTTTTTGAGCCAAAACTTTGAAAAATCACCTCATGTATGACGTGTTTGGTTTTTCCCTAAATATGCCATGTATCACAAGCAATTTATGCGTCTGTTAACATAAACTTATCTTAATTTTGGTAAAATAAAATTTTCATTTATTTTCATCTATACATTTAAATATTTAATTTATAATTAACATGAGTAAAACAGAGAAAATAGGTATGTTGGTAATGCTTAGTAAGAAAATTTTCTCACGCAAAACATTATTTTACTGGCTTCGCACGAATGCGGTGCGTTGTCCCTTTGGCGCAATTTTCTAGACTTAAGCTTTATTTGCCTGAGGTGGAGAAATAACCTGAAAGTAGAACTTTAGCAGGGCTTCGGAGAAGTTGGAAGTAACCATGAATTAACTATATATAATATGTTTACGTTATTATTTGCCATCAGAAAATCACAAAAGTAGGTTTTTCCATCTTGGTAACCTAGTTTGTGGAATTCTAATGGAGTTACGCTGCCTCGCGTCGATTATGGGTACTTACGTTTTCGAAGACGTTGCCCATGACGGCAGCCGAGTAGGCGTTAGACTCTATTGTTTGTATTACCGCAATACTTGCCTTATGTGGGAAGTATCCTTGCCATCTTGGCATTACGTGTTTTCCTCAATTACCTAATTTTCGGAGTTAATATTTTAAAACCAAACTAGTCAAGGTATAGAAAACATCTTAACAGTTATTTATAAATCCAAATAATTTTTCCTACATGATTAGTTTTACATATTTAACCGTAATAAAACATTACCTAATTATTTTAATGCCCATCGGACATGGGTAAATACAAATTTAATCGAAAAGGTAAAAATTAAAAAAAATCGTTACGTAGTCCTCTATGTAATGTCTAGTTTCGATTTTTTGAATGTTTGGTCATAAATTTGCATTACGAAGACTTGTAAGAAAAATCGAAGATGGAATGGGTACTTCCACCAATTTTTTACTGCCGATCAAGCACAGAATACGGTGTTGGGTATTGCTCGCGGTATAGGCGAGTGTTTTATCGAGACGACCACAATTCTGCACTAGAAAGCTGGTAGCTCCAGCACCTAAAGTGATGAATTTATCTACTGGCTGAAAGGGTTAATATGTAAGCGGGAAGGGTCCAGGCCTTTTTGAGAACGAGCGAGTCGCGATGAGGTTCGCTGGAGGGCAATATCTGCCAGGAAATGGCAGTTATCACTTAGCGACACGCCCGCTGTTTTTTTGTTGCGTCACTTTCCGCCCGTAATTTGCGCTGACAGTTATCACTCTCCACAAAAAAAACGTCCTGTCGCTTTTTATTTCCGTTTTTCAGAAATGTGGTTATGATGGAAGGAATGTATTTATGGAACCAAGTGAGACTCTCTCTCTCCCTTGAACCATGCTCGTGTGGTTGTGCGGGCGGACAAGTCCATATGCGCAGTAACAAAATGATTGTACATCTTACAGCCTGCTTTACTTTTCGATATGAAGAGGGTGGCACAATTTTCTTTGCGTACATTTCCATAAATATTTATATAATAGTTATATATATATATATATATATAAATGAATGCCCATTTAGGTGACTTTACACAGTAGAGCTGGGTAATACCCACATGGAGAAGGGCTCCCAAGCGTAACTCGTAGGCGTCCGTCATCCCTGAAGTGTAAAATATAGTTAAACCTACGAAACAGATTGGTAAACAGAAATGCCATGAGAAAAGCCCACAGGCCTTCGGTAGTGTTCGATATGTTTCCCACGTGTGGAAAAACCGGGCTGAACCACCAGGAGTCGAACCCGGTTCGCAGTAATGGAGGGCTTGAGAGCTAACCGTCCGATATACGCATGTGTGTGTATATATATATATATATATATATATATATGAATATACATACACACACATTCACACATATACACCAAAGGCCATTTATTTACACTGAGTTTTCCTTGTCTTGATTTCCACTCTATATTCAAATTAGCAAATAAAAAAAACTAAAAAACGAAATAAAAGGCACGGCATGCAGAAACAATCAGTGATTTATACCCCTTCATAATCCCATATTAACTCATGCTTCAGAAATGTTGGTTTTATCCTTCTCGACACAAGCTGCTTAGATTACTTGCCCACGTAATTTAGGCCGAACGTTGATTACAAAGTAACAACAATTTATATTTTATTATTTTGCATCTTTTCACAACACACACGCCCACGGCGTTTCCACGAGCCATTGATATCAGTGTGATCAATTTCAAGCTCGAGTAGCTTCTCGGATCGTTGCAGGAAGTAACTTATTTCTAGGTAATGATTCATGATGCGCATAGTAAAGGAGAATGGGTGGGCCCAGCAGTTGCTCACAGAAGCTTAATAAAAAAAAACTCACGTTTTTTTTTACAATTGCAAAGCTTAGGAAATTTCCGAACTCATTTACACACTCATTCCGTTATACGTACACATTTCACTGTTATGCGTAAATAGTAAAAAAAAAATCATAAAATGGTTTTGCTAATTCTAATGCACACGGTAAGCCAACATCCACTTCAACCATGAAGCGCTGACGTAATCTGCTACGCGTCGCGGCGCTTCCTCTGAAGTTTCGCGACTTCTCGGGAAACCATTCATTCTCCTCGGCGCCGCGCCACGCTGCGCTGTGGTTTGCGAGGCGTGACGGAAACAACCTGCACCGCCGTCAGTCTTCGTGCCCCTTCGGGTGAACATCGGCAATCTTCGTAGTAGTGACGATTTCTACTTGATCCCTTGTCGTTGCCTGTGGCATGATTTCTTTGTCGTACAATTAGGAATCTAATTGTTGCTGGCACTCAAGATTCAAGGTATGTACACAGTACTTTATGTCTTTAAGATAGTTTAATTTGTGTGCAATTAGTTAAAAAAAATGAAGTGTTAAAAAATTCCTAGTAAAATCTCATGGATAGCCTACTAATTATTCCTATCGTGAAAAATGTACTGTTATGAAAGACATTACGTATTTCAAATTATATGTTGTGATCATATAAAAATACTCGTGACCCCAATAAATAAGGAATTTGTATTATTTATTTTCATTAAAATTAATATTTGAGGTACATCTACACATACTAATTACGTTTGATTCTTCCAGGACTATATGATAAACATTTTGAACTTATTAAACGCATGGTAACTTTAAACATAATAAGCATATAATAACTAATGCAATTTAAATAGTTTTAAATGAAGAGATACGTTAAACCTTGTGGTGTAAACTCACTGGAAATCAATGACAATCCGCTTATTATACTCAACAGTGTAAGAAATATTTGTGAATGATATCCTATATCGTATTTATGGATATTTGTTTTTTATTTGCAAGGAACACCAATAGAATACGAGAAGCTAACGTTACTTGTGCAAGAGTACAGACATCTGTATGACTTGGAAGACGCAAACTACCACAATAAACTGATTTAGAGAAAATTCGTGGGATGAAACTGGTGAAAAGATAAATGCTAGAGGTAAATTCACAATTTATGCATTGTAAATAAAACATAGGTAGGTATTACAGACGCTAACGAACATAAAAATATATTGTTGGGTTAACTTAATTCAGTATCCTACATTGAAACAAGGTTTGTAGAGTAAGCATACTGTATCAAGATTCTATTGTTGATTGAGCATTATTAACATGCATTAAATACTGACACACATAGCATTAATACTCGTACATAGTACTATATACATAATGACAGACTCAAATAGCTATTAAATGGGATGCGAACTAATTGTTTGTTTAATTGAAACACATTTTTTAACACTACTTTAATAACACAAAACATCAACGTACTTTGTAAGGTATGTTGCTGTCTGTTACATGCCTCAAAAACTCCTCAGTTCAGTCACGTATCCCTTTCTGTATCACTCTTGTTTTCCAGTCTACACTTCCAGTGGGAGAGAAGAAGTAGTCAGTGAACGTTTGTCGAACTAGCAACGCTGTACCTGAAAACGAACCACCGAGACCTTTCATACTTTGCAGTGCGGTGCACTCTGTATCGTTATTTTCATTTTCATGCAGGTCTGCAAGTAACGAACATTCGTCTAGCAAAAAATTGTGCACACAGCATGTTGCAGTAACAAACTTTTCTAGATGTTCGGGGGTGAACTGTAACTTCCGTTGGTAAAAGCCAAACCTGTTAACACAAATTCCGAAAGTATCTTCAGACGTGTTCCTCGCTCGGCTCAACCTGTAGTTGAAAATATTTTCTTCTTCTTTTTGCGCATCCTCTTTGCTAGGGTAGGGCGTCATCATATGTCTGTGAAGAGGAAATGTCTCGCTCGTCACCTACTATAACATGAGTCATGGGTAGATGAGTTCCAGGAAGTGGCTTGTCATAACGAAAATCCAGCTCATTTCTGAGTAATCGTTTACCAAATGCACTGTTTGCAAAGATTCCTCCGTCACTGTTATTTCCACATGCTCCTACATCAATAATAATGAACTTATAATTAGCGTCTACAAGAGCAAGAAAAACAATACTGAATGTTTTTTAATAATTAAAATACAATGACCCACCATTGCCAGGCTTATCAAATACCACATGCTTGCCGTCTATGGCCCCGATGCAATTCGGGAAATTCCACTTCACTTTAAATTCTTCTTCGATTTCTTCCCACCTCACTTTATCTGGTTGAGGCATGACTATAGGTTCAAGTAATTCCCAAATTGCGTCACGAACATCATAAACTATATTTTTCACTGTCGTCTCACCCAGTCTGTAGCCAAATGTTATCGTTCTGAACGAATCTCCAGTAGCAAATAACCTGAAACAAACAAATGTATTCATTATAGTATTGTCTTAGAAGTTAGCGATAAGCAAGTCAATAAATTGCCCTACTTGAAAAAAGCATTTTACACTATGACAGTTATAATTGCTCTTACCTGTATTATTTTTCACATTATTTTTAAACATTATGTGTTTACTTGAAGTAGTTTCTTTAATATTATTATTTGGTATTTACATCCGATAGAAATGATTAAGACTTTATATGTAGGGATTATAACATATATGTAATAAATCCCTAATAGTTGGTTTACTTTATTCGACATTTTATTCTATAAAGCAGGAATGTAATATATGTATATATATACACACATATATATTTAACTTTCAGGAGAAGAATGCAAGAAGAGATGGAAGTCTCTTAGAGAATGTTTCCGAAAGTCTCTTAAAAGTAGGGAAACCAAAAGTGGTCAGGCTGCTGCCAAAATTAAATTGGCGCCATCATGCGCAAATGGAGTTCGTCAAGCCATTCATACTGAAACAAAGAGAGCATACTACAAACTTCGATCAACCGGACGACCCAGCAACGCCTACCCAGGTGAGGTTGATGACGTCATCAAGACAATTCGTGTAACACTTCACCGACACGTGACCAGCAAGAGGGTTTTATCGGACTGAAAATATCAGCGTCAAAACTTACACCGTCAGCCGCTGTACTTCAAGAGTACATATCTTACAAGAAACAGACACACTCCAACGACCACACAAAAGCAGACCATCTTCCAAAATATTTCCAAAGCATCGATATAACAGTGCGAACATTCCTCGCACATCTTCAAATCAAAGTAAAAAGTCAGATTCCACAGATCATTCATGCAAAAGAATTTGAAGCAATGAACCAACTTAATCCACCCTGTACTTCACAAAGAACTGATTTTCTATGTTTTCTCAAGATGCTTCACTAGGAGTTGGTTCTTCATTGTTTTCTTTACCTACTTCGCATTCTGTTCATTCTCCAGGGCTCTCTCAACATCTACATACTCGCCAATAGCCGTATCCTTATCCACATCAGCCGCAGCCAAATATTACCGCCTCACAGATGCCTAACCAACCTCATTCCCACAATCCATCTTCTTTGTTTTCCCATACTCTACCCGACTCGTTTTCTGGTCAAACTAGTACGTCTTTTTCACATTTTCTGATTGAACGAACTCAAGACCCTTAGGTACGTCATATAGCTTCTCTGGACAACAATGACATTAGTTTATATTTAAAGCTATATATTTTCTATCTAAATAAATAAAACATTTCATAATATAAATAAACTTTTTTTTACCTGAGACAAACAGCAAGCCTCTCTTCACACGGTACAGTACGTCAAGATCGGGTATTCTGACGTCCATTCATATGTCTTAATAAATTCAGTAACCCATAAAATTTCTCTTAAGTCATCCGAAAATACTGCAAAATGTTTTCCTGCCCTTTAGTAAAACAGGGAATAAGTGATAGATATCTCCATAGATATCTCTGTTCTTACTAATGTCATGCACCCACGCTTTATTTTGACTATTCGTCTTCACTTGCAAGCAAAACTAATAAACAAAGTTCTTCCTCCAAGCTATTTGTACTAGAACCAATTTCCTGCAGTACAAAAACAGACTACAAGTTTAAGACTCGGCAGCAAAGTTCCCAGTGGAACAGGCGCTTTCCTCACCAAACCTCCCCTGCTGGTGGCCGATACCTAATAAAAGGTCATACCAGGAGCGCTTCTTTCTACTTTTACGTTATCCCCCACAAACAAAAGCTAGATCGGCTCTTTTGTTTCGCAGGGTGCCACCGGGAATCTTGAATTCTGAGTCCGTCATACTGGTCCAAAAAGAATTTAAATACACACAAATCTAAGATACTTACACACTGATTACATTTTCACACTATCACGCACGCTCTTGTCCTGCTCTCGAGTAAAGTTAATATGATGTTTCTCGGCCCAGTGCGACCAGGCTGTGTCGGACTTAGATTTGGGAAACAGCTGGTAACCAGAATTGTTTCACGCCTCCTCGCCCCTGGACGCAAAGAGCTTTGTTCTACACCACACTGCAGACGTTCGGAATCATTCACACATTAAATTACACTCATTCAGCTTCCATTCCCAGGCCTTTTCGCCTTATTCATCCCATGAAAAACTCTCATCTTCCTTCAGTTTGCCGTTATCTCGATCCAGCGCCATCACTGGGGTCGTTATCTCTGGGTGCTCCTGGAACAAACAGAGTTGTATCCAGGAAATGGTCATGATCGGTGGGTGTCACTTCCGGTGTTTTGGTAAGGTACCGCCCGAGGAGAACGACTAATACCTGACCACAGTATACCCCGTGAAGGGTTTACTGTAATCGAAGGTAAGCCTCCCGTGTGTGCGAGCGGCATCCTTGTAGATCTTGGGCGGTTTGAATTCTTCCCCCCTTGTCCAGAAGCACTCCTTGAGACAGCTCAGAAGTGCCTCCATGTTCGTCGGTAGACCCACCTGGGCGACGGTGAGCCTGTCAACGCACTCCATGTGGGGGAAGAGGATCTTCTCTTTCCCGTCCATAGACCTAACCAGTAGGGCTACTGCTGCCATCAGGACTTTTGGATCTTCCAGTCTTGCCTGTTGGGCTTCTCGTACGACCTCGTTGTAGAGTTCCCAAGGTTCCTTCGGGTGGGCTCCTAAGGGCCAGGCGATGGTAAAAATTCTATCAGTTCGGGGCACCATCTCGTTCCTCCTTAACTTAGCTTGGAAGAGAGAGACTTCTCTTTCTGCTCTTTCCTTTTTAACCTCTTCTGTGTCTCTTTCCTCGATTACCCTTATTTTCTTGATAGAATGAACTGCTCTTCACCTCTGGTTCCTTAGGAGTTTGCTCATATTGCGAGCGACATTAGCAAATACCTACCTTATATACAAGACCAGATTCCAGGCACAAGGCCATCCATCATTTGGCCCCTCTGCATTTGTCTCATCTGGTGTTGTTGTTACGTCCGGGTTGTCTTCCTCTGGGTCAACCAAGTGCAGGATCGACCCAGTCATTTTGGGCACCTGTGCCTGCTGCACAATTGGTGCCTTTTGTTCTGGTGTTGGACTTGGTACAGGTGTAGGGCAGTCTGGTTGGCTGTTCTCCAAAATTACAGTAGGGAATAGATGACTAGACATATTTGGTTTCTGAGTTCTCCGAATCATCCCTTCCCATACCTAGTGATTGGTTGAGGCTCTGTCTCAGCCACTACACGTCAAAGTCTTTATTTCTTTTACCTGCCTTCGTCAGGAATTGCAGCACTTTTGGTGCCAGAACCCTGTCCGAAAGCATAGCCTGGAGGTCGATTTGGCCATGACTAGCCTCAAAGGAGGATCTAAGATCCTCGATTTTTGGGCAGTTGTGGAGTAGGTGGGCAGAGGTATCTGGTACCCCGCTCACCACACAGTTCGGGTCTTGTGTTAGGGCAAATGAGAACAACTTCACCTTGTAGTTTCCATGTCTGGTCAGGAACTGCGCACTGTAGTGGCCTATATTAAGCCACCTCATACGCAGCCTCAACCTGACATCTGGAAAGATCTCGAAAGTTATTCTGCCTTTTTCCGAGTTCTCCCATCTCTCTTGCCAGGTATCAAGTGTTCTTTCTTTGATTACCTTTTGATCCTCTGGGGGATAGAATCCACCCATTTTCTTCTACTAATTTCTCAGCGTTCTTTTATAAGTAGATCGAGTGGGAGCTCTGCTGCCAGAACTTGCGAGGCATCATTTGAAGTTGTCCTGTAAGCTTTGGTAGTGGCCAGTAGTGCAGCACGTTGCACACTGATCACCTTTCTCTTAGCGTGTACTTTATCGACCTCCAGGTACCGTACACCAGCAGCATATGTTATCACTGCCAAGAAGACTGATTTGTACATTAACTTTAACGTGTGGTAGCCGAGACCCCAGTTTGCAGGTGCCACAGCTCTGAGTCGATGGAACATTACGATGGCCTTGTTCGTCGCATAGCGAATGTGACCCTGGAATGCGAGACGTGTTTGCAGTATGACTCCTAGGTACTTCATTTCTTGGACGAGTTTCACAACTCGCCCTTCGAAATGTACTACAGACTTTCTTTGGAGGTTTCCTTTGATAAGTATGCTATTCATTTTTTCTACCGAGAACTTCAACTTGAAGTTCTCAGCCCATGGTGTGATCTTATTCAGGGCACTTTCAGCTTTCTCCTCCAACTCCCGCCGTGACGATGCTGGTACGAGTAAGAGTCCATCGTCCGCGTATCTGTAGATCACGCAGCCATCGGGGAGGGTTAGCCACAGCAATCCTTCGAAGATTATATTCTATAATATTGGGCCTAGGACTGATCCTTGCGGACAACCTTTGTGAGTACTTTAAACTCAGTGTGTTCCCCTAGTCTGAGTTGGCACGTTCTTTCATTTAAGAAATTTTTGATGAGTCCGTATAGGTTCTTAGGGCACTCTTTCAAGCGCAGCTGCCACAATATTTGCAGCCACCACGCATTGTCAAATGCTCTCGAGATATCCAGTGAGGTTGTTAAGATGTACTTGTGTTCATACTGTATGACCTGATTCACCATGTCTATTATGGCCTCGGTGCTCATCCCTTTTATAAAGCCGTACTGTCTTGCATGAATACCTTGGACAACATTCAGGTACTAAATGAGCTACCTGCTCACCAGGCACTCCAAGACTTTCCCCATCACTGGTAACAGTGTGATGGAGCGGTACGACTTGGCCATTCTCGGGTTTTTCCCAGCGCCTTTAAAGATGACCTTTAAAAGTCCTCTCTTACAGCACNGTAAGCCTCCCGTGTGTGCGAGCGGCATCCTTGTAGATCTTGGCGGTTCGAATTCTTCCCCCCTTCTCCAGAAGCACTCCTTGAGCAAGCTCAGAAGTGCCTCCGTGTTCGTCTGTAGACCTACCTGGGCGACGGTGAGTCTGTCAACGCACTCCATGTGGGGGAAGAGGATCTTCTCTTCCCCGTACGTAGACCTAACCAGTAGTGCTACTGCTGCTATCAGGACTTTTGGATCTTCCAGTCTTGCCAGTTGGGCTCCTCGTACGACCTTGTCGTAGAATTCCCATGGTTCCTTCGGGTGGGCTCCTAAGGACCAGGCTTGTACTGAGGCATCGGTAGTGTTTCTATTCAATGGCCAGTCGATGGTAAAAATTCTATCAGTTCGGGGCACCATCTCGTTCCTCCTTACCTTAGCTTGGAGGAGAGAGACTTCTCTTTATGCTCTTTCCTGTTTAACCTCTTCTGTGTCTCTTTCCTCGATTACCCTTATTTTCTTGCTATAATGAACTGCTCTTCGCCTCTGGTCCCTTAGGAGTTTGCTCATATTGCGAGCAACATGAGCAAATACCGCCCTTACATACAAGACCGGTTTCCAGGCACAAGGCCATCCATCATTTGGCCCCTCTGGATTTGTCTCATCTGGTGTTGTTGTTACGTCCGGGTTGTCTTCCTCTGGGTCAATCAAGTGCAGGATCGACCCAGTCATTTTGGGCACCTGTGCCTGCCACACAATTGGTGCCTTCTGTTCCGGTGTTGGACTTAGTACAGGTGTAGGGAAGTCTGGTTGGCTGTTCTCCAGAATTACAGTACGGAATAGATGACTAGACATATTCGGATTCTGAGTTCTCCGAATCATCCCTGCCCACACCTAGTGATTGGTTGAGGCTCTGGCTCAGCCACCACACACCAAAGTATTCATTTCTTTTACCTACCTCCGTCAGGAATTGCAGCACTTTTGGTGCCAGAACCCTGTCCAAAAGCATAGCCTGGAGGTCGATTTGGCCATGACTACCCTCAAAGGAGGATCTAAGATCCTCGATTTTTGGGCAGTCGTGGAGTAGGTGGGCAGAGGTATCTGGTACCCCGCACACCACACAGTTCGGGTGTTGTGTTAGGGCAGACGAGGACAACTTCACCTTGTAGTTTCCATGTCTGGTCAGGAACTGCGCCCTGTAGTGGCCTATAGTAAGCCACCTCATACGCAGCCTCAACCTGAAATCTAGAAATATCTCGAAAGTTATTCTGCCTTTTTCCGAGTTCTCCCACCTCTCTTGCCAGGTATCAAGTGTTCTTTCTTTGATTACCTTTTGATCCTCTGGGGGGATAGAATCCACCCATTTTCTTCTACTAATTTCTCAGCGTTCTTTTATAAGTAGATCGAGTGGGAGCTCTGCTGCCAGAACTTGCAAGGCATCATTTGAAGTTGTCCTGTAAGCTTTGGTAGTGGCCAGTAGTGCAGCACGCTGCACACTGATCACCTTTCTCTTAGTGTGTACTTTTTCGACCTCCAGGTACCATACACCAGTGGCGCATGTTATCACTGCCAATAAGACTAATCTGTTCATTAACTTTAACGTGTGGCAGCCGAGACTCCAGTTTGCAGGTGCCACAGCTCTGAGTCGATGGAACATTATGATGGCCTTGTTTGCCGCATAGCGAACATGACCCTGGAACGCGAGACGTGTTTGCAGTATGACTCCTAGGTACTTCATTTATTGGATGAGTTTCCCAACTTGCCCTTCGAAATGTCCACAGGCTTTCTTTGGAGGTTTCCTTTAAGAAGTATGCTATTAATTTTTTTTACCGATAACTTCAACTTGAAGTTCTCAGCCCAGGTCGTGATCTTATTCAGGGCCCTTTCCGCTTTCTCCTCCAACTCCCGCCGTGACCATGCTGGTACGAGTAAGAGTCCATCGTCCGCCTATCTGTAGATCACACAGCCATCTGGAAGGGTTAGCCACAGCAATCCTTCGAAGATTATATTCCATAATATTGGACCTCGGACTGATCCTTGCGGACAACCTTTGTGAGTACTTTAAACTCAGTGTGTTCCCCTAGTCTGAGTTCACACGTTCTTTCATTTAAGATAAGACAAACTTGTGTTCGTACTGTCTGACCTGATTCACCATGTCTATTATGGCCTTCTCGGTGCTCTTCCTTTTATAAAGCTGTACTGTCTTGCGTGATTACCTTGGACAACGTCCAGGTACTACATGTTCACCAGGCGCTCCAAGACTTTCCCTATCACTGGTAACAGTGTGATGGAGCGGTACGACTTGGCCATTCTCGGGTTTTTCCCAGCGCCTTTAAAGATGACCTTTAAAAGTCCTCTCTTACAGCACTCGGGAAATACTCCAGTTCCCAGACAATGATTGAACAGGTCTNGTCCTCTCTTACAGCACTCGGGAAATACTCCAGTTCCCAGACAATGATTTAACAGATCTAGCATCTCTTTTCTCATTCGTGGATATGCTCGGAGGAGCATTTCCCCTGTCAGGCCATCCATGCCTGGGGCTTTTTTGAGTTAAACTCTTTGGACTATCAGACTGAGTTCTCCCAGTTGGAATGGTGCTGTCTCCTCAGTCCTGACCTCTAGATCTGTATTTTATCTGATTTCCTTGTGGTAATCATTCTCCCCTATATGAGAATCGTCAGGCAACAAGACTTTCATCCAGTGCCTGGCATTCTCTTCGAAGGATTGCAATAATACTCCATCTGACTCGAGAGATGGCAGCTCCTCATTGCTCCTGATTTTACCTAACACCATTCGGTAGACCAGGCCCCATGGGTCCTCGTTTTCCTTTTCTGTGACAAGCGTTCTCCATGCTAGTTGTCTCTTTTTCCTTAGGTTTCGCAGGTAGTCCCCCCCTAAGGACATTGTACTGCTGAACGGCCCTTTGTCTGAGATATGGTTGATAAGTTCTTTTAAACTGTTTTCTGGCTTTATTCACTTTCTTTCTAATCCCTTCCAGTTCATTATCCCACCAAGGATGATGAGGGACTTTTCTGGTGACCTGGGGAATTGCTTCCTTACAGGCCACCATTATACAGTTTACCAGATTTTCAGCCCTTTTGTTAGTAGACATTCCGTCTAGGTTTTGCCTGTATTCATCCAGTTTCCTCAGCAGCACTTTGTCGAAGAGGGTCCAATAGGCTCGCGCTGTTATGTATCTTGGGCGCGCTGGTCCACTTCCCTTACCTCCTTTCAACCGGATGGTGAATAGTATCATTCTATGATCGCTCTCTACCTCGTCAGAGACTCACCAGTCCCCATTACTTCCGAGAGCATGTGCTGTCGCTACCGTCATGTCTAGATACGATTCTGTATCGTGGGCAGGTGACAGGTATGTCGCTTGATGACCAGGTGAATTCACAACATGCAGATTATTCTCGGTCAGGTACCCATTTACCTCCTCTCCCCGGTCGTCAGTCACAGGGGAATTCCATAGTTCACTTTTGGAATTGATATCCACGCCGAATATGATTTTATTTTCCTTGGCTCTTTGAACGATCACCTCCCACTGGGAGAGGTGGCGATCAAGTGGGTCTCTTGGTTGGAAGTATGATGATATAATCGTCACACTTCCTCATCCCCGTTTCCAGTTTAAAACACGCATGATGCATGCTTGATAGAGCCTCCAGTGGGATGTAGCATACCTTGGGATTTCTAACCCAAATAGCAGTCATTGGTGTGTCCCCAAACATGACAAAACGACCAGGAAAAATTCGGTATTTTCCCATGAAGCAGGTAGGGTTCCTGCAGCAGTACCAGGTCCAGATTTTGCTGCTGTCCAACTCTGTGAAGTTCCATTGTAGGAACTGCTCCCCTTTGCAGGTTTATATGCCCGACGTGTAGCAGCGCATGACACTCAGTCATACAGGGTCCTTTCGAGCTCTAACGCGAGCATTCGTTGGTGGACAGGGCAGTCCGGAGAACCAACCTATGATTGGTTTCCCTTTTCTTGTCACGAACACAATTAAAGCACTTAAAAGTGTCCGTAGTTTTGGCACATTCACTGTATTTATGCCCAATTTAGGCACATCCTGAGCAGACCAGAGGGGATTTGCACTTATCTTTGACATGTCCGTAGCCTTGGTATTGGAAGCATCGTGCTGGTACAAGATAGTCACGTACTTTACATCTCTGGAACCCTATATACAGAAACTCCCCTGCGATTGACATACCATTAAGTGTGGGTGTTGTCTCGAGAATCACATTCACTTTGTCCTTATTGCTTCTAGGACCTGTTAGGAACTTATAGTATCGTTTCTTGGGAACTCCTCTTTCCCTATTCTTGATTCCCTGAAGTTCTGATCACACAAGGTTTCCAGAAGCTCCGGGGTATCGTATTCTCGGGGTATATCAAACAAGATGACCTTCGGGCCCCTTCTTTTTGGATATTCTACCCTTAATTCGAGTTCCTCCATTTTCTTTAGATTCTTGAGCTTGAGGAGAGTTTCCTCATCCTCAGCCTCTAGCAACACTCCGCCTTTGCTGACCTGTCAGTCNCAGCCTCGAGCAACACTCCGCATTTGCTGACCTGTCGGTCATTCCTGATTTTTAGTTATTCCTGCACTGGGTTCAGAGATTTCAACTTCCCTCTGGTCTCCTCCGACTTACCTTCTCCCTCTTTAGGATAGATCAAGACAGTTTTCTTTAGTGCCCAATCTGCGGCCCTGGACCACCTGCCACTCTTCAGGCTGGTTTACTACCTTGGGTTCTCTTCTCCTATTTTATTTTTGCTCTCTGACTATGTCAGAGAACGAGAGTCCCTTGGTCTTTATACTTTGTACTTGCAATGGATTTCCTTGGGTAACTCTTTCAAGGGTATTCACTTTTTCTTTCAGTCCCCTGTTCTCTGCATGCAGTGTGCTGTTCTTCAGCAACTGCGTATCCAGCAGAGCTTTTAGCCTCATGATCTTAGGCAGGAGAAAGTTGCCACACTCCTTGGTGACCTTTTTCCTATCGCCCATAACATATTCAGTGATGTTTTCCAACATCTCGGAAGTTTCTGTCTGAATAGACTCATAGTCTATTTCCCCTTGTTCTTGTTCTTGTACTGTCTGTGTGCTTTCTTCGGGTTCTGCACTCCCGCTTTCACCACCACCTGGTCTGATTGTGATGAGGTGACGGCGTCGCCCATGCTGCTCCTCTCATAGCTATCTTAGACGGTTTTAATCATTGTCTTTACCTCTTTTCCCCAGACAAGGGGGAACACTTTACGGATCCAGTCTGCCTCCTCCTTGGGGGGAGGCAGTACCCGATCCAAAGCTGTTGCGCCATCCAACAACCTGTTCAGGTAGTAGATGGCTTTTCCTTTTTCTACTTGTGCTTTTTGAGTAGCAGTTCCTAGGAAAAGCTTCCTCTCTAGTAAAGGTCCTCCATATGCCTTTTCTGGGAGGGCCCTAGTACACAGTGTACCAAGGTGCCATGATACTAGTCTTAAGGTCTCAACCTCTGGAGACTGGACCTCAGGCAGGGGCAAGTGGTCGGAAACCACCTCCTCACCCAGGTGCTGTCTTTAACCCTTTACTAGTGCTGCCCTCTTTGCCGATCAAGGTCTTGTAGCAGCACACTAGTGTAGAACATTAGACTGACTGATNGCAGGATCTTCAACTTCCGTAAAAGGGCAAAGTTCGCAGGAGCCAAATCTGGCGAGTAGAATGGGTGCGGAAGCAAGATCATGTTGTTGCCGGTGAGAAAATCATGTGTGAGGAGTGCTCGGTGACAGGGTGCATTGTCATTTCGGAGCATCCATTTTCTCAAGCGTCACAACCCGTAAGCTTTCGCCTACTGTAATTCTCTCCCTCAGATGCCTTAAAACCTGCCAGTAGAAAGCACTATTGATGGTCTATCATGTGAGGACAAATTCTCGATGCAAGTAAAATGTGTGGCATCCTCTCTTCGATTAAAATTCTAGAATCATATTAAGCAAAATCTGAACGCAAATCACAGGTCGATGAATGGTACAATGGGCGTTGCGAGGAAAAATTGAATTGCCGGTACTTTGCAAGAACCAACTAGAGTCTGATGAGTTACGTATTGTAGCAAACAACAATCAATGCTTTTCAAATTTGACAATGCTACGATTTGAGGCAATGCACCAGACCGATTTAGTACGTACAGTGACGATCACAAGTTTTCATACGCCCTGCTCTTTTCATGAAGTCCGTACAATAAGCAGTTATGTTGACACACGTCTGCGTCCAGCTGTAATTTTGTATTAAATTCCATAAAATACAACAAATAACGTTCCTCATAAAATAAATAAAACAATATGCTACACAAATGTGAATAAAATCACGTTTCAGAATCTGAAGTGTTCATACAACTTCGTACGAAGAACAAAAGTTTTCGTACATCAACATAAAAAGTACAAATTCTCTATTTAATATTTAGCAGTCCCTTTTGCTTCAGAACGCTTCCCAGATGTGCTGGAATGGACTTTACTAGTGTTTCGGTGATACTGGAGGGATATTGTTCTATCATGAAGGATTTTCTCCTTCAAGTCCCTCATACTCGAAATAAGATCTTTTAGTAGCTTTTTTTTCTTGCCAAAGTATGCCCAAGGATGTTCTATTGGGTTTAAGTCTGGGGATTGAGGTGGAGTTTCTATCACACGAGGATAATTATACAGCAGCAACATTCGTGTTACGTAGAATTTATGCTTAGGACCATTATTCTGGTAGAATTTAAATGTATTACATCAAGTTGTATGTCACTGTGTCGCAAATAATGTTTCAACAGGTCAATATATTTATATTGATCCAATCGTCCTTTAAACACCAGTTCACCGACACCACATGCACGCATGCATCCCCACATTATAACGGAACCCCCACCATGCTTGGAGATAGGACGAAGATGTTGGGGATTCATCTCCTCACTGGTTTTCTCCACACTTTTGGCGGACCGTTGAATTTACTCTCATCCGCAAATATAACATCAGTCCAGTAATCAATGACATGCTGTAAATATATCTTGTTCTGATTACATTTTCTTATGTAAGGTTTCTTCTGCGGTGTTCTTGCGTTGTAGTCACTATTCCTTAGCACTCTTCTCACTGTCATTGATGACACACGGACTTAGAAAATATTTCTTATGCCCTTTGCAAAAGCACAGGCACTGGTAAAAGATCTCTGACGAATTTGTTCCACAATATATATTTCCTCTCTAAACGAAAGTACTTTTGGCCGCCCACTCTTCGGTTTGTCCGTCAGCATGTTTGTACTTTTACATCGTTTTACGATACATTGCACAGTCGCCTTGATGCGAAGTACTACGGGAATCATATGAGCTTATTAACATTTTTTACTTGTAGCAGGGTGCATTAATTCTTTTGGGTTTCATTATTGTTTTTGTAAAATGTTTTAATGGGTTTCTGTTTGTATATAAACTCATCATATTTCTCAAACCTACAATTTATTGGACGGATACACAAAGTTTGATTCGCTTTGATGTTTTTCAAAACTTCCTGCAAAAGTCTGTGTAGTATACAGAATGACGTGGTGTTTGTAAACTATTGTTCTACACTGTAGACGTCGAACATTCCAATAACAAAGATACCACGTTAAGGTCTCAGAGCATTATCTAACCACTTGTTCCTCCGGGTTTCTCGTCAGGTATATTCCCCAGTCGGGGCCGCTGTGTTCTCTGCCATCTCATCAGTCGGAGTTCTGTCATTTCGTGTCGTCTTGTCAGTCAAAGCTGGCATGTTAGGCGGATTTGTCGCAGTTGCTTGGACAGACATTTGCTTAATTCGAAACTCATCGCAAAACAGCCTTATTACGCAGCCGGAAATCTTTAAGGTTATTAAAGATCATGGTCATAGATCAAGGTTAAGGTCACTTGGATTTAATATGGTGGTTTGGTTACGTCATATCATGGCGGCTGGTTGTCCTATCCCATCTAAACAAAAAACATTAGAAATTTAAATTTTTTATAAATTTTTAAAATGCATTTTTTTTAAATTATTAAAATAATTTTTAGTAGTTCTTATAAATTTTCTGGGAGATTTTTAAAACAATTTTGAGATTTTTTGGATTCATGGTTATCCAAGGTCATAGGCACGATGTCAAGTTCAAAGGTCAATGTCACCTATACCCAACATGGGGTTCGTAGTCAGTAATGTAATATGCTAGCCGACTTTAATGAATTTATTCGATTCTTAATATTTTTCTTAAGTGTTTGTTTTTAAGGTCATTGAGGTCATCGTCACTGGCATCCAACATGGTGGTCGAAGTCATCGGTGTAATTTATTCCTCGGTTTTAAAATTTTTTTTAATTTTTTAAATTTTTTGGAATTTTTTAGAATTGTTTGGTTTCAAGGTTATCCGAGGTCAAGGTTGAAGGTCAAGGTTATAAGCAGCTAACATGGTTCACGAGATGGTCACTGGCCGACCTGGTGATGGCCGGTCGTGTCCGGAGCTTAGTCGATCCACCTGTCATCTAATCCTAGACCTCCTACATGCACATCTTTAAATAATTTTTTTAAATAATCTATTCAATTTTTTTAAATAATTTTTTGTGGGATTTTATAATTTTTCTCGGATTTTTTTGTTTCAAGTTCATTAAAGGTTACGGGCACAGGTTTAATGTCAAGGTCACATGTAAAAAAAACTAGGCTCCCAAATGTTTCCAATGGCTCGTTTTTATAAAAAAGGGATTCTTTCTTTGAAAATGAAGGGATCGGTGCTTTTTGAGGGAAAAAGGGAAATTTTAAGCAATAAATGCCCGATTTCAAGAAGAAAAAAAAATTTTTAGACAAAAAAGGAAAAAAGGGAAATTCAAGATGGCGATGGTCAGCGCCTGTCTCCTACTCCGGGATCCGTTTTGCCAGACTCCCCATAATTATTCTACTACTAATAACAAAATTGTATGCACATGGACTAATCAGGAGCTTGTTTTACTGAGCGAGGGATGGAAAAGGCTCATATAAAGCCAAAATTCCGTTATTCTTCTAGAAAATTGAAAACTAGTTTTGGAAAACTCTCATTAGTGCTGCCCGGCGGGATTAATCCAAGATATAACGGGTGCGAGCTAGACTTACTGTCAAAAGAGTCATAGGCTGTTCGTGGTTTATTGAGTTCTTTTCAAAGCCATAATTATTGTATACTTTTCGGCTCATTTTGTGTCATTCCATCACGTGTTACACTTTTCTAAGCACCCTATTACATTATTCATGCATCGGTCGAATGTAACTGAAATTATTACAAGTTTATAACTGTTATTTTTATGCTTTGTATAAAACTATCATAAATTAAATAAAGACATTCGGTGCCCACTAATTTATACATTACACTTTAAATACGACGATAAGTGCGTTCAAGAAACTAAATTTATATATTAAATTTTTACTCCATCACATATTTTTTCGTCGTAATATAAATCGATAGTCAATAAAAATTATGATAATAAAGGAAAATTACTCTTAAAAACAAGTAAAACCAAATATAGGAATTTGGAATTTAGGTATCTTTTCTTACAATTCACAGAATTAAACAAATTAATATGTTAGTCTACAGCTCATAACAAATATTTATATTGTAATACAACGTAAAGAGAAGAAAAATAGTTTCGAGATAATTGAGATAATTTAATTAAATTTAGAAAATTTGTTTTTACGAGCCGCAAAGTGTGCAGTTCAGTTTTCTATATAAATATAGATTTGGGCGCCTTGATAATAAAAGCCGAAGATAATATTCGGAGTAAACTCTCCCCACGAGTCCAATAAACCTGGAAAGTGTAGAACGCTTTCTCCGGCAACCATGTTAACAATTTTTTTTTTCATTAAGAAAACTTTGTGACAACTGCAGAAAATGCACTAGATACTCTCTAGTGTATATGACTGCAGGTCGCCCAAATTCCGTAAAAAATACCGTTCAATACTGCCCTCGCAAATTTAATGAATTTCATACTTAATATACAAGAAAATAATAACAATAGAAATGTGCCCAGCGAGACACGCCCTCTAACGGGTAAATTGGCCAACAGATACAAACTCTAACGTGGCAGAAAAACAGCAGTTGTCACCTTTATGTCCGACGTTAGTGTCCCTCCCATTTACAAGTTATTAGAATGTTATGAAGAATATATGTTCAAAATCTGTGTAGCGATTAGCCCGTATTTCAATTTTAACATACGAAATTATATTTATACTTAAAATAGCCAGCAGTTAAGCCCTTGCCACAGTTGAAACAAGGACTATATTGTAACAAGCCACTTGTGTGACTTCAATAACCACTTCAAATCAAACCAAAATTTGTGTTAAAATAACTTTTAGAAATTTATGCGAATAAAGATTTTAAGTGAAAATGCTTGTATTTGCGCTTTAAAAAAATGAATACGATGTCGTTTCATAAAACCTTAAAATATTCTCAAAATCTAGAAAATAATTTGGCTCTTGAAGAGCGTTAGGATAAAATACCACTTTTCTATTTAGTTCCCAACTTTACTGAGAGAATGCTGGTTAGCGCGTCCGTAAAAATACGTGCAATTTCGAGCAGGGGTTTTCCGTTTCAGAGGTTGATTTCAGAAGTGCTGAACGCGGAGCCAGCTACTGCACGAGCAGCGAGAGCACAGAACTGGTTGTACAGACGGCCTGCGCGAGTTATGAGGGAGCCGTAGCAATAGATCCACGTCGACGGCTGGCTGTAACACGAGTCTGCATGCGGCGCGCCTTCTCTCGCGGCGGGCACACGNCAGTAAGAAACGTGCTTTAAGAAGCTCTATATTGTCGACTTGTATGCGAGATATGAAATGGGAAAGATAGCCGTTTTTACCTAGTTTTATCCGCTTCTACATTATAATTTTCTTAAAATGTGTTAAGGCAGAGTTATGCCACTGTCTGGAAGAGGAAACGCGTAGCAAAGTGCTTAAAACACAAATTTTTATAAAAAAGAAAATACACTGAATTTATTTGCAATCGCGTTCACTCACAAAAGAACGAACATTCTGACGACCCTTACCACAAAAATATCAAGGCATTTTGTTACGATCACCATTTAAATTGGGTTACTTGCTCACAACAACAGAAAAATTAGGTCGTGCTCAAGTTATTTGATTTTCGTGTATAGAGTTGATGGGACTTGTAATGTGCGTAAGATAGTCGCCCTTAGCAGTTCCTTGTTTACGTGTTTCAAATACAAAAATTAGATTAAATAGAAGAGCACATTACGAAAACATATACTGTGGATCACAAATGTGTGTTTATTCGAAATACTCTAGCTTTATACATACACGTACACATATTATACACACAGTGTTTATTTACAACGTCACNAACGTCGCCGCTAAATGCCTTTTTACAGCAATGTTTATAATAATTGCTCAAAATTGCTACCACCGACAGTAATGCAAGCTTGGTAGCGTCGGTGGAGTGATGCTGATGCTGATGCAGCAGGTCACTGGCGCACCGTTTGACTGCCCTCAACTATCGCCACCATTGTCAGCCAATCACGCCATATGTAGAGGTCGCCAAGCATTCGTGACTGTTGGTGGATGCATTTACAGCAACTGTTTTAACATTTTCTGTACGGAATTACTCGTTACGTATGCTGCTAATGAACATTTTATGTTTCCGTTAATGTGCTATGTTTTTGTGTTTGTGCCTCAACGCGTCACTTCCGCCCATATATTCATAAACAATAATTGTTTGTTTTAGTGAGCTCTACCACCCCTCAATGTTTGCCCCATGATTTTAGAATCATCCGGTATACACAAGTAAAATCTATTGCAAAATACCCCAATGTTGTATATTTAAATTAGAGCACAGATCACATTCTCCGTTTATTTCTACTCGACTGTAGAATATTTATGTAAATATACATATATGCACCTTAAAAAAAGGAATATTTTGTGACAAAATTGTAAAAATATATAACTTAGATGAAATTTGTAAACGTGGTAGACAGTAGTATGATTACGAGAGATCTAGGAGAATGTATTTTAAGTGGTAGCTTTGTGGTTTCATGATTCGCTTGCTTCAGCTNGGGGTGCTCGGAAGCCTTTGACTCGGGATCGCTGAACGTACCTGAAGGCGCTGAGCAGTTACGATCACTTACATTTAAGCATGTAAGTCTATTTATGGAATATAAGTATGTTTATAGGAGTCTGCATCTGTATTGTAAACACAGTCTATAACAAATCGAAATTCTGTATTTATTACCCGATTACCTTTTTTTTTTTTTAAATTCGCACCAGAATTGTACTTAGAGTATTGCGAAACCCTGCCAAAGCCTCTATTTCAGTTACTGTAATTTTAGTCTCCTCTATTTAAGTCACATACTCACGCAATGTCAGAATCTACAAATCATTCATCGCCTCGACTGACATGTAGGCGTAAGTATGCTACTAGAATTTTTTTTTAACATATGGTATGTATATGTGACCAAACCAATCCCATAATGTGGAGTGATCACTCTGCCCAAGTCATGTAGTAATCATCATGGTATGTAACATCTACTAACATTTTTATAGACATAGTTGGTTATGATTTAAGAACCAATATTAGTAAGCCATTGAGACTTGGAATGTACAAGGTCAGCTGGGGTGATAGTAAGCCTTATCTTCCATACTTTCCTTGACAGTCAATCAACTATTCCATCGATCATTCGATCAATCATTCGATCTTTCAATCTTTTGTCCAGTCCTTCGATCAATCTTGCAATTTTTCATTAATCTTTCAATCTTTCGTCCAACATGTCAATCAGTCTCGCAATATATCCATTAATATTTCAGTCTTTCGTCCAATGCTTCGGCAAATCTTCCTATATTTCCAACAAACCTTCAATCATTCAATCAATTTTTCCATCACATTTCAATATTTCCGTCAATATTTAGATCACTCGTGCAAATTTTCCACCAGTCTTTCATTCTTTCAATCCATCTTTCATTATTTCAATCAATATTTCATTCTTTCAATTAATCTTCCAATCTTTCCATCAGTCTTTCAGTCAGTCTACCAATCTCTCCATCAATCTTTCGATAAATCTTCCAATCATTCTTTTCATCTTTCGATCCATATTCCGATCTTTCCATCCATATTTCTATCATTAAACCAATCTTTCCATCAATAATTCAATGATAAATCAATATTTCCATTAACCTCCCAGTATTTCCATCAATATTTCGATAAATTTCAAAATCTTCCTGTTAATCTTCCAATATTTCCACCAATCTTTCAATCTTTTGTCCAAGCTTTCGATATTTTCATCACTGTTTAAATAATTTGTCCAATGCTATGATCAGTATCTGCAATCTTTCCATCAATATTTCAATAATTCAATCAATCTTTCCATTAATCTTCCAATCCTATCAGTCCTTCAGTAAATATTTCAATCTATAGAACAAACATCAATCCATAATCAATACTTCAGTTTGTCGTCTGTTGCCCATCCATACATGTAGAAAAAAAACATGCATTCACCGACTGTCTACACACATTTGTACTTGATGACTGCATTAATGTTTAGTATGCAGTCCATTATCCATGCATTTTTATACTCAAAGTCTTCATTAATATTCTGTATGTATATCTCTATTTTAGTGGTCGGGTACTCATAGCACCACTTTAAAGTTGAGAGAGGAACAAAGATATGACACACGAAATAAAGAAAAAACAATTATTAATAAAATTATGTTCTTATTGTGCACATTATAATCTCAGAAGAAAGCAGTTAATCACACCATACAACATAAATCCTGACCTTCAGTTCACTAATGATTTAAAATATCTTAATGTGTGACAAATCTCCACTTTGTTGTAAATTGATTAAAATTCTCAGTGTATCAACAAGTTAATTCGGGTCTTAGGGAAAAATCTAGCCAGTGTTCTAAGCGTCTTATGCCTTCTTCATACTGCTCATTGCAGGAAAACATGGTGGAGAAATGTGTCAGAGTATCGAGAAAATCGACATTGTCTTCAGCAACAACACTGTCATCATGTTTATTTTCATCAATGCTGTTTTCATGATCATCTTCTCCTGTTTTGAATTTGATATCAAGTTTACCTTTCTTTGTAACATGAGTTATATGGTCATCATCAGCATTTAGAGCTAATAGCTGTTTAATTTTAATTTCATAGATTTCATTCGAAAGTCGTGCATGTGTGTATTTCGCGGAAACCGACTCTTACTGCACGATGCATGTCACTCATTCCGTCTTTAGTATTAACTGTCTTATCATAATCGCATATGGAATCAGTACCCATTGATGCAGCAAGAGTTATTGCCACGGCAATCAGGCAACGATGTTACAAGTCGCGGCTCCATGTTCGTTGAGATCAAAGGCAAGCCTTCGTATTCAGAACACAATTAATCTTCGCTGTATGGCGAGAGAACGCTTCCAAATCGATGTTCACCTCACAGTATCAAAATGTAAACTGAGCTACTGATCACTGTCTTTTGTATATGTAATATGGATATTTTTAACGTGTGAATTTAATACTTATAACATAAAAAACCCGTAATGGATGACAAAACAATTCCATCGAGCTAATTTGTTTTTACCTCAGACCGGTTCCAAACAATTCTTGTTTAAGTTTTAATTTTTCCATGTATTTTATACATAATAATTTATTCTTAAGCACGCACACATACACACATATATACATACACACATGCAACAGTATGCCAGATTTTTTAGGTCAGAAAATTATATATATAACTTTATATCAGGTCGTATGAGCACCTACTCAATCGGAATCTCACATACGATAATCGCTAAAAGGTTCCAAAAATAGAGATCAATAATCGAAAAGTAATTTTATTATCTCACTCATATCCCTATATCCAATGTCTAAAACGTGCGTTTAACCTTTATTTTTGGTTCCTAAAAGCATTATGTGAACACTGGGAAAATTCATCAGAATTTTGCCAAGTCAGAAAGCGAATTAAAATTTTTTATATGTTCGAGTTTCAAACCCAGGCCCATACACCATACTTCGTCTTTGTAGATTACTTTAATCTATATATCAGGTGCATATAAGCATGTAAATATACAGAAAATCATGTACAAACATTGTTAAAAATGATTTGAAACTCGGGTCAGTTTTCGAACTGTGAACCCTACATCTCACTGCAACAACTTCATTCTTCAGCCAAAATTTGTTAAACAGCCTACACTATGTTTCATACACCATGTATTTATCTGGCATTTATTCCAGAATTTTTCAGTACAGTGTCATGTAGGTGGTTCTTGTGTATAGACTAGCAGAATGATTATGAAGAATTTTGGCAAAAGTATATGGGGTTATGACATGAGTGCACGGCCTGTGTTGGAAGTGATCTATACGAACTTCATTTAACTTGGCCTTGGTCACCCTCTTGGGATGACTTTGGTATTGAAGGCTTGCAAAAATCATGCAAATTTATTGTATTTTTTTCCTAAAAATATTTAGAACATGGATAGTAGACTGCACACAAAACATGAAGGCAGTCATCAAGTACAAATATGTGTAGACAGTCGGTAGGTAAATGAATCTTTTATCCATATGTATGTATGTATGGGGAACAGACGAGAAACCGTTGGAATGACTATGGATTGATTGCTCGAAAGATTGATTGAAGGACTTACCAGAAGATTTGAAGATTTATATAAAGATTGATTGAATTATTGATAGATTAATGTAATATTTATGGAAATATTGGAAAATTGATTGATAGATTTGAAGACTGATCGAAGGATTGGACGAAAGATCGAAATATTGATGGAAAGACTGCGAGATTTATCGAAAGATTGGTCGAAAGATTGATGGAAATAAAGAGAGATTGATCGAGAAATTGGGAGGTTGATCGAGAGTTCGGGAGGTTGATCTAAAAAATGATATAATGGTTGAAGGTTTGATCTAGAGAATGAAGGATTGATCGGAAGATTGATGGAAATATTGCTAGATCGATCGAAAGATTAGGTGGAAGATGCAAGATTAATGAAATATAGCGAAATGATGGAAATATAACTCTTGAAATTCGATGAAAGATTGATAGAAGGATTGAAAAATTGATCTAAAGAATGGATGAAAGATTGATGGAAAGTTTGTGACATTGATAGGAAGGTTGATGGAAAGATTGCTAGTTTGATCGAAACTTTGATGGAAAGATTACGAGTTTTATCAAAATGTTGATGGAAATATTGTAAGACTGGATAAAATACGGAAAGATTCATCGAAAGAAGGGACGAAATATTGAAAGAATGGTCGTAAAATGGGACGAAATATTGAACGATTGATCAAAAGTTGGGACGAAATATCGGAAGATTGATGGAAAGATTGGAAAGTTAATGGACTGATGGTCAAGAAGAGCACAGATGATGAGAATATCACCCGAGCAGGTCTCATACATTCCAAGTCTCAAGGGCCTACCTAGCACTATTGGTTCTTAAATATTAATCAACCAAGCATATGAAAATTGTGGTAGATGCTGTTCCATACTATGATTATATCATGACTTGGGCAGAGTGGTCGCTACTCATATGATGGGCTTGGTTTAGTCACATTTACATTAAATAAATAAATAAAATAAAAAATACGAGTAGCATACTTGTGTCTACATAACAGTCGAAGAGATTAATTAATTGCAGATTCTGACATTGTATAATAATTTGACTTGAGAGGAGACCGAGAATGTAGCAACTGGTATTCTTGCACATACCGGTTCCATATAAGGCAATTATTGTGAGTAAGAGAGATTTGGACGGCACTTAGAGAGTCGNAATGTAGCAACTGGTATTCTTGCACATACCGGTTCCATATAAGGCAATTATTGTGAGTAAGAGAGATTTGGACAGCACTTAGAGAGCAGAGGCCTTAAATGACAACGGGAGTCAAGCGAGCTTAAGATGGAGTGGCAGTGAACTGCAACTGGGGAATTGGAGTACACAGATAAAATTTTATGTCCAATGGCAATGTCTGCTATACTCTTCACATGAAAAATCTGGGAGTTAATCTAACTGGGAACCGAACCCAGTTCGCTACGGTGGAAGGAAAGGGGTCTGACCACTACATTACCATGGCCCTCCTAGAATATTCTTGTAAAATAAATTGTTGCTACACAGAACCACCCTGGTACTTCTACTCGCATACGCACGCGTGCATACAGTATATACAAACAATACTCGCGAAGCAAATGGGAGACGATGTGTCTACAACGCGGCCTGCGCAATGACACGAAACATTTAACACACG
>NQII01000723.1:0-29700 GCA_002778355.1 Clitarchus hookeri
TTGGAGGCTTAATGAGAGGAGAATCTGTTCACAGTATTTCTGCACTCTGGGTAATTGCACAGAACCGCTCATCGGTTGGACTTCTTTTGAAAAAAAATCGAGAGAGGTTTTAATGACTTGACTCTTTTTCAGTTTTTTTTTTTTTTTTTTTCAAATTAGATATTTCAAATCGTGCATAAAATCACCTCGCCTGTGCGCGTTTGGACGAGCAAACTTTCATTTTTATATATTTGATTATTTCCGGTATTTACGATGTTTTATCCTGTAAATATGCTACTTTAATTAAACTGTTGCAAATTACTAAAATGCCGTGGGTATTAGCCAAATGCTATTCGTAAATTTCCGATTTTGTAGATAATTAAAAAAATTTAATACATGCTTTTCGATGAAAATAAAAAAAGATGCCGCATTATGCAGAGCACTTAGCAAATTTTTTTTTATACAGGTTGACATTACCAAATGAGATATATTCTTTGATAATATTCAACGTTTTCCACAATGTGTGTATTGCACACATTAAAATGTTATTTTATTTTTTGAAAAGCGTAAATATGGCCCTGTTGCTAGGAACAGGCAATAAAGGGACTATGCCACTATATACCCGTATTTCGATTATTACGTGTGTTCAGCGATCATATTCCTGTATGACTTTTAAAATTGCCCTTTGAAAAATGTCACTGCTCCTATCTGCATATATAATCATGGGCAAGCTGACTGACATGAGCCCAGTAAAATTGGTAACGATGGCAGGAAAGTAGGTCCATCTCTTAAAATTAGATTAAAAGTGTTAGGTAAACATCAGCGAATAATTAAATGATTTGTTTTGTTTTCTATGCTTTTTTTAATGCATATGAGTGTATTAATTAACGCATTTGGCAAACATTATATTTTATAATAATTTTACAGTTTTACTTGACCGACGAAGAACTAAAGTGATGAGGCCTCATATATTGCTCAGTTTACCATTAACATCCTATATAACTACTTCTTAACAAGTAGCAAAAAAAAAAAAAAAAAATATTTCTTTCAGTTCTGTCTGTGCACGTTGACCAGGGCCATGAGAAGTTTTTTTACGCGTGTATTTTTACTAACATGTAGAATATCTTATACGTAAAGGCCGGGAAATTTTGCGAGTTCATTTGACGGTTGCGCGATATTTGGCAGATCTGTAAACAACCTAGACCTTGCCACTGGTACATTGGCGTTTGCCTTCACGCTGAAGGCGTTTATATCTTATAAATAACGCCCAAAGTTTCAATATCAAACGAAAAGAAATTCATGATTACATAACCACAACTCCTAAGTTACTTTAAATACCCTTGACTGATTTCCAAAACCCTTTTTGAAAGTGGAGTGGGTTCGTTAACTTTAGAGAGTAGTGAGTGAAATGTATACACTGTGGTGTTTATTAGTCACCCGACAATGTTCGTATTGAAAAGTGGAGGAACGAGAGAAATTGGCTGTTAAAATAAAAAGTTAGGAGGGCTTTAAAAAGTGCTCACTTTACCGTGAATATCCTATAACCTGAGAACACGGTACTGAACTCTTCCTACTAACTGATCGGTAGGAACAGGTGTTTGTCACGAAAATATTTCAATATCCTACGTCCACAACCACAACTTTCTTTGGTTGCTGGCCACGTGCCTACGTGAGAAGACCTGCTATCATATGACTGGACCTGTCGGAATGAAGCACTCCGATACCGAACGTCAATGATTCGGGGACAGACACTTGAAGCACGTGACATTTAAAATCATCCAACCACGAAAGTGCACATGAACATAAGTGTTTTTGAGTACAACTGGTCTTGAAATCTTTTCGCGAAAAAACAACCTGTTGATACTGATCGGAAAATATTAACTCCTTCAATAATGTACAGCAGTGCGAAAGTAAATGAGTTTTTAAAGTTCGAAATATGTGTGAAATAACAGTAAATATATGTAGTTTTAAGGGCGCTGCCCACAAAGCCAGTTGCCACGGAATTTAAATGATGGAATCGGTGATAAAGAAATCCCTTCATATTGCATACATTTAAAAGATAACTGTTTTAAACTAAATATATTCTACGTGACATTTCTTAAGGAATAATGGCACGATAAGAAATATTGCAGATTTTTATGTTTAATATTTTTTTCTAAAATACAACATTAAAATTACAAAAATATATAAATAAATACATACATGTTTTTAAAATGTTTTGATGTGGAAGTATTTTCTGAAAATTCGCAGTGTGTGTGTGTGTCTATATATATATACACACACACACAAACACCTATATTTTTTGTTTCAAACGGTTATCTCTAAAACTGATGCGTTTAGAAGGAATTCCATCGACAAAGATTCCTCATTGAAACTCCATGCTTGCAGGCTCGGAAGACAGGGCCATTTATAGTGAAATGAGAGACGATAATGGTGCACTCTCATCGAAAGTAGTGGGTGGCTTTGAAAATATGAAGGTCTATGGGCGAAAATCGTTCACCACAGACAATGTTTTCTGTTATTCTTCACATAACTTGATGGGCTGTAATCAGTTCTGCTACACCCCATCTCTTGCACGCAGTGTAATATGGATCCCAGCAATCCGGAGATGCATATCGCCTCCTTGAGACGCCGCCCAACATCACAGATACCTGGCTCTCAGTGTGCAAGACGTATTTACCTAGGAAACAATCAACTCCCCCCCCCCACCCGACAAACCTTCGTCCCACCTTCCAATGCAGCGTCAACGTGTGACGATAGGACGCTGGCGCCAAGTGAGGCCGACTGCCTTGTGGTCGCGTGTGAGACAGAATAATATGGTTAACTGGGACGAGGTAGAAATGGAGCAGGGGCAGAATAAAGAAGGACAGTAAGCGGGAGCACCCAGAGAAACCCCAACACACTTTTCCCGTGTTAGGCTCGGGCTGTGTTCATGGTGAAGTGAGCAATTTTGAAATCAACCTCTCAAAAATATCGCTACGCATGGTTACATACCCGCTACAGTGCAGACCCCCAAGTTAAGTTGACAAAGCATTCATAAAAAAATAGTTCTAAAGCTTCGCACTGTAGTGGGAGTGGCCACTGAGGTCAGTGTTTGTTCTATATAGACTATTATCTATTAACGGTTTCTTCACACGTTTTGAATCAAACCTTTAAAAGAATCACCCCGTGTATGACGCACGTGCTTAGTTGTTTCCGAAATATTTTAAGCATGACAAGAATGTTATACTTGTGTTAACATAAAGTGCCTTATTTTTTGTTAATTCGGACTTTTAATTCTATTTTATTTATAAAATTACAATATATTATTCATAACTTACACGAATAAAAACAGTGAGAAAATGAGTGTGTTGGTAATGCTTAGTAATAAATAGTTACTATGTAAAGTATTATTACACTGAGTGCGCACGAATGCGGTGCGCTGTCCCTTTGGTGTAATTTTCTAGACAGCTTTGTTTTGCATGAGGCGGAGGAATATCCTGGAAGTAGAACTATAGCAGGGCTTCAGAAAAGTAGCCGTGAATGGACTATACACATAACACCACAAATTTCCATAATATTAACACATTTATTTTCCAAAAAATAATTCCATTGTTTTAAATTGATGGCGCTTGAATAAAGTGAGACGGTCCACGGCAAAGTTGAACTTTTGTTTAGCGGAATGATACAAACTGAGGAGAGAAGTAGGTCCTAGCCAGGGTTTAAAAGTTTCTCGATTAACATGGACAGCCTATACATTTAAACCGCGGGCTCACGAGTGGTATCGTGTTTATTGCGAATTCGTTCGGCAGACATGTTTGATCACGATTGCGAACGGAACTCGTTTCTATGGACACACTTCTGTAACGGATTTCAAGCAAAAGGGAACCCTAATCTAAAAAAAAACAATCTGCCATAATCATTTACAATCGCCCTCAACAGGTATTAGTGTTGAGTATGTTTCAATTTTAATAGAATTTGGATTTTTTTTATTGCAATATTAAAAAGAATATTACTTTTTTGGTATTCCTTATAATTTATTTGAACGGATGCAGAAAATCCAACCAGTTTCAGCTATTTTAATAACACCGTTCATTTACTTCGTAGGAGCCAGTCGGAGCGCAACACACAAAACGTCATTCTGATGTACCTACACAACCAGTTCACTTTGAAGAAGAGGCGATTGCGATCGGAACAAGATCGGAGGCAATGTAAACGTGTACAGAGCTGAACATGTTTTATGTGAAGTAGTCTTAGTTCTTTGTACTGTGTGATATCGGTTTTGTTTTACTTAAAAGTTCGCGTCACCCGATTTGATATACTATAATGGCAACGTAGCTGATATTTCAGTACTTTTGTATGTGGCAGAGTTTGCTGAAATGTTAACTAACCAAATAACGATAACACCAAATCGCATCCACCTTAGCTTAATATACAACTCAAACGTGGGATTGGATAATTATGTTACTCTGAAATAAATAACTGCTTTTTTTTTATCGTAACTAGGGTTTCCAATCATAAGAACATTTTTAGCTTTGTTTACAATTATCTTGATATATTCTAAAATTTAGTGCTGGTATTGGAATTTTCGAATTTAAAACATCCAGGTCTTATTGGGACGATATAACATAAACAATTTTTTTTTGTAACATTACATTTCCTTAAAACATATTTTTCAGTTATCATTTTGATGTGCCGTTGCGAATGCCGAAGAAGCGTCTGCCGACAGCATCTGAAATGAAACCTATTCAATCGCAAATTACTAAACAACACAGTGATCAATTCTAACACGGTCCCAGTAAAATCCTTATCTAAACGATCCCAGCTCGGCAGGGCACGGCATCGAACTAGGAACTATCAGCGGTGGAAGACAAATGGCGAACAGCAAATATTGGTCAGCGGTGCGAAACGTCGTTTAATTGCCACTGGGACATACGAAAGTTTCTACACGTGTAAAAATAAGTATGTAAACGAACGTTATATAATATTATAATGTCGTAACATAGCTTGCCGTTAGGCTACTGGGATTATGATGTATAAATCTAAGTTGAAATAAAATGCCCTGGTCCATAAGCACGTTTAACTACTGAACATCTGTAAAGAAAACTGCACAACATATTTTAACAAGTTCTTTAAGACAATCACTGGTATTATATGATTGAACTGATTTTGAGGCAATAAATAAATTAATTCGGCAGCATCCGAGTAATTCTACAGCGATGACTGGAATGCAAGGCGAGATGGGCGTTTTCAAAGGCACTCACAGCTTCGCCCGCCGTCTGACGAGCAAACGAGATGACCTCTTTCTGTCGCTGTCAAGCGCGCGGATGCTGTGACGAGATGGGGGGGAGATGCCGTTAGAGGCAGCTCTCATTACCGCTGGACTGGCCTGTCATTACACAGTCGTTACGCGCCTGAAACCCTAGCCGTGCCGCGCTGATTACCGCTGGGCTCAGCTCGGCACGGCCCGGCCACGCGCAATATTTACAACGCAGCCCGACAGAGCGCTCTTAGGGAAAAATGGCCTTTTAAGCCCAGCACACGATATTAACCGCCCGCGTTCACGTCAGGTCGTAACGAAGTATTGCGATGGCGATGGGAAATACCATAAACAACCTTCAAGTGTGTTCTGCCTGTTTCCCCAGAACTTACAGCTGTGACTACAGGGTCTTAATACGGAAATATGTTCACAAAATATACATCGTTGTCGCTATTGTTTAAAACCCTGTTTTACAGAAGAAAAATGATCGTAAACAGAGAGCTACTTACAGCTATTTTTTTTGCTGACTTTGAAAACTTTCTAATGATCGCATTTATGTTTCAAGAACCAAGTACAAATTGGCAACGAAATAACGACTTTAGTTTCTGTCCCGGGAAAAACATTGCTTTGATTTATTTTGCAGTTTTATTTTTAATATAACAGACACAACTGCTTACAAAGAGAATTGTATGACGATTAAGGCATGGGACATAGATTAGCTCCAAATACGTCAACTGAAATCCATAGGGTTTTATAAGCCAGTGTTGAAAAACAAGGAAAGGGCGTAACTAGATAACGGATTTTGCCAACATAATGAACAACTATTTTCACATACCGGTGCATTAATTATGCACATCATCTTGCGCTGCAACAACATATAAATGTATTCGGCGCCAGAAATATCTCGACAAAGATACATCACTCTGGTAAAACATTTTTGTTCACAATGCTAGTAAAAAATGTTTTTAATATTGCCCTTTCTTAAATCGTCTATATTGGCTTCCGTAAATTTGTAGAATACGATCAACATTTATAGGAGGAGTCACATTTTACATAGGGAAAAAAAGTTGTTTGTAAGGGGATTGAATTTCTTCCGTCTTGGATTTATTTTCGTTAGCTTAATTTTTAGATCAAATATTTGAAAAATGTGGCTATAAGGGCAAAGGGCATATCTTAACATATACTTTAAGTCCACAACATTTAAGCCATTTTGTTGCATCTATACGTGTAATAAAGATTAACTCATTATTGTTTATTCTTCCTCAGTTCCACGTGAGAAAAAAACAGACAGAAATCAGCCCAGTCAGTTTCAGGAATTTTGTAAAGTAGTTCTGTATGTAACAACACGGTTTGTAATTTCACATATAATATTAACAAGTTATAGAGAGATATAAATACACACGACATGGCTGGTGTGAAACCCTCTTTAACATACCATTCCAGCGTTTCAGGCGCATTACACAACCCGCAACAATCCTATTTACTTCAAGGCTATTTTCGTTAAAACAATACCAATAAAAAAACGTAACAAGTGAGAAATAATTTTTGCATTATATAAAACATGCAGCCTCTCTTGTTTGAAATGCGTTTTCATAAATCAGGCATAAGGCATCATTTCATAGTTATTATTTGTATAGCCCTTATTACTCAAGTTTGTGATGAAATCTATGGCTGATCTCAAGCTGAAGCGAATGCACTTCTAATGAAATCAAATATAATTTCTAAAACGTCATTACACTTGAATTAAAAGAGGCTGTTGCAGGTTGCTTACCGCCCCTGAAGTTCTGGAATGGCCTCGTAAGTTCCGGCTTTGCCTAACGCATCTTCAACGCTTGATGATTTGAACGGTTCACTTCACTTTCAGAGCTAAACTACGCTGCTACAAGGTAGAGGTCCCGCCAGGATGAGTCACGGCGCGTGTTGCTTGCTTACAGCTGTGAGTACAGATCCACTGCCCCCATGCTACCGGCCCACCTAACTTAATCATATGTGCACATTATTTCTTGGCGTTTCTGTATTACTTTCCATCGCATATGCTATAACACTGAATTCCTCTTTGCACGTACTTTCAGATGCCGCTGAAGTAAATGTATGATTCTCAGGGGAAAATTCATATGTGGTTTAATTATTTCTGTCCATACACGTATTACACTTAGTCTCTTTGCACCAAATTACTTGCCCCCGTAAGTAATTCCATTTAACAAAAACAGCATTTCGTGATCTGCAACCGTTCCGGAAATTTTGGTGATGTCCGCGTTAGGCGGTCCATTCTGTATATATAATGCTGCTTTCTTCAAGAACGCACATAAAAAACACTTCCGAATTAACATTTTCTCCTCAACACATTGGAACTGTGTGTGCTATGGACAGACTTCACTGGTGGTGATAATTAACAAGTACTTTACAACGTATTGTTTTATACATTATTTTTATAATTACCTATATTGGTTTGTGACAGGTATATATATTATTTTTTGAAAGGTAGTATTTTAGTGTGATTTAATATTTTGATTATTTTATGAAATTTTTATTTCTATACATAGATTTTTTTATATTTTTAAAAAAGTATTTGTTTTTGTTAATATTTGTGGTCTGCCATTTTTAAACCTCATAAAAATCTCTCAATAACCCTGTTATTCAAATTCTGATTAGCGGAAAGTCGTGAATAGGTAACAAAAGACACGAGGTGTTCATAAACATAATGGAGTGCTGAGCAACGTATCTACAGCAAAAAAAACTATCTAGGACAGACACGGAAGCCCAACTTCTTCGCTACTCTATGCACGTAGCTGACGATGGGTTCGTTACCACTACCTGCCACCGATCCACTCGACAATCGAATCAGCTTCAATTTACGTGCCCACACTTGCAGCGTAGTCGATAACGGTCGCGGACTCTCTCTCTCTCTCTCTCTCTCTCTCTGGTCGAGTCGTCGTCGCCGAGCTGCAATCGCACGTTCATCGCCGAGGCACTTGCGTATTCCCCTAACCACTTACGTTGCAATTCCGCAGGGACACGTCGCAGGAAAATGGTTGTCAAAGCAGGGTTACAATTACTGAGGCTCGGCTTCGTCTATTATGAATAAATTCGTATCATAACTTCAGTTCCAGAGATATTATTTTGAAATATCAGATCATAGGAAATTTACAATTTACTAGTTGTCTAATAGTTCTGTATCTAAGTTTCACTGTGTGTTTTTTTTCCTGCTTGAACAAAGGCAGAAAACTTATTGATAAAATATAAATATGTTCGTGATTTTTTTTGCAACTAGTAGATAACACATAATAAAAATTAAACACAAAAATATTTAAACAGTTCATAAAATGTAAATTTTCTATAATCGTACATTGTCAGTAATTACTGTGAATCCGTAATTATGACGCGAAAACGAATAATTTCTGCAAAAGAGGTGGAGCCGAGCCTTAAAGGCTGCTCGCTGTTACCTGAGCGCTATTAAAGCGAACTTTTGAAAAATTTTACTGCCCCGACCTGGATGTATTTTAACGGGCACACTGGCTGGCATGCGCCCAGCAAATTGGGTAATGACGGAGGAAAAGTAGTTCCATATCTTAAAGTTAAATTTAATGTGTTTGGTAAACATTCCATAATACTGGAATAATTTATCACGTTTTCTGCCTTGTTAACGCCTATAAGTGTAAGAATAAGTCGATTTGTAAAATATTTTATTTCTAATAATACTACAGTTTGAGATATCCGACGCATGAATTAAGTGATCAGGCCGGTGAAAATTTTAATTTTCCAAATCGTGTAGGAATATGCAATGTGCATACAGTAGATCTTACGCAGGGTTTTCAAACGTGCTCAGCTTACTGTGAGCGGCTTATGACAGCCAGACTGCAATTGGCATGCAGGGGCAGACTAGAGAGTAATGAGTCACCGTTCGAAACATTCGTGTATACAGGCTTAAGATTTTTTAGTGTGGAACAAAAAAAAAGGGGGAGGGGGAAGCTGCCGAGAGAATTGAAGATATTGAATACCCCGGGAATTTTTTTTTCGAATTTAAAAGTTAATAGCAGATTTTTAAGTTTAACCTGGACTTCTGTAAATAATATATTAAATCAGCGTTTAAAATTGAGCCAATTTAACATTTCTTACTCATTACCTTTCTTTGCATCTCTATTGGCCGGCACCACGGTTCTTAACTACGCCCCCAAGGGATATCTCAGGGCTAACAGTTTCTGTTAAGTACCCCCTTTCTTTCTTCTTATTTTCGAGCAGATCTAAGGCCACTCTAGTTGTGAGAGCCTCAGTGGCGTTTCCAAACTCCCAACCTTAGCATCTTCGCTCCCGGGTCGTCGCTATTCATCAAGTCCGTTTCTTAGACTTCGAATGACGTGTCCGCCAAGGGTAACTAAAACGCCGTAGTGGCACGACCAAGGAGAACCCCACGGTCGAAATGTCAAATGGCACGGCCGTACTAGCCCAGTCAAATGCAGTACGAGTGGTCATATCCTTGCATAGTCTCTCACCAAAAAAGGTATCTCTATTTTGCTCTCGCCAATTTTGGTACCAACATTTTGTCACCAAATAAAGTTACCTTGTTTTAAAAATTACATTTATTTATTACTTCATAATATTTTGAGCAAAATGTACCAAGATAACAATAATGGATCACATAAAATTTCGTTTTTATTACATACATTTTAAAACAATTTCCTTTGAAATTAATTTTGTATTTATGTAAATTTCTGCTTTATTATTTTCATATTTGAAATGTTTTCGTAATAATAACATTTTTCTCGCAAAATGTTGTTATGAAATGTAATTTTTGTAATGTTTTTTATGTTTTCAATGTTGTAATGCATTTAATTTTTCTCTTTGCAATGTGTTGTTTTCAGATAAACGTAGACATTAGTTAATTAATATTGTGAAATGTAAATTCTTTTACGCTTTTTGTTTTTGATGTATTTGTATGCATTTAATATTATTTCATTGCTATGTGTTATTTTAAGGGTGGAAGAGAAATACGTTCATGCATATTGTTAAATGTATATGCTTAATAATTTATATGCATTTAATGTTTCTCTTTCAATAGTCTATGTTGAGCGTGACGAGGAAATCAGTTCATTATAGTAAAATGTGAATTGTTTAATGTTTTTGAAACTGTTACTGTTTTATATGGAATTAATGTTCCTCTTTGCAATGTATTGTTCTCAGAGAAGCGTATAAATTATTTTATGGATATTGAGAAATGTAAAATTGTATAGGCTTTTTTTTATATTTTATAAAAAGTTAATGTTTTTCTTTGTAATTTTTTATTTTAAGAAAGTAGTATATATTAATGCATGGTTATATTACAATATTAACTAATGTGTTGTCAATTTTATCATTTATTTTAGAATATACCACATAATGGACTGCTGTCGCCAAAATAGGTCCTTTACCACCAAATTAAGTAGAAATGGCAACGGTTTTGTATTTACATTATTGTATGATAAAAAGAAAAATATAATTCAAAATGTTTATAAAACGTTTAAGGCAAAATCTTAGGATAAAGATCAAAATTTAAGCATTTGGGAATACTGTATCAGGACATGGAGAATTTGATTAAATGTGCCTATTATCACCATATTAGGCGACTTCACCCCTATCACAAGCGTTTTATAGTTGTGTTAACATAAAGTATATTATTTGTGGATAAATTAAATTTTTACTTGTATTTGATATATAAGTTATAATGTTTCATTTATTATTAATATGAATAAAACGGGGAGAAAAATTTATGTGTTGGTAATGAGTAGTAAGAAATAGTTCTCACGCAAAATATTTTTTAACTGAGTGCTATCCAATACGGTGCGTAATCTATTTGTTGCAAAATTATAGACTTGGTTAAGCTTTGTTTGCATGAGGCGCAGAAACAACCTGAAAATAAAACTATAGCAGGGCTTCAGTTGGAAGTAACCGTGAATAGACCATACATTTGGTTTTCATGGCTTAAATAAACAGATCAGAATGATACATTTAGTTCGGCACCTAATCAGCGCACTAGCACATTAGTGTCACGAGATATACTGTTCCTGAAATTTCCGCCCACAACCAAATGCATGCGCGGCGCCAACTAAAAGTCATGCTCCCATCCCAGACATATAACCGATAGAACGACATCACATTAATTTCAATCGTGTTGTTGGTCAAAAAGTTATGTAAACATAACGCAAAATTTTTGTTTACCATTAAGTGAACATTAATAATCCGCAAGGAACTACCCAAAAATACAAAAGAGTTACTTTTTTTAATGCACACCTACTTCTTTGTGGAAAGGGCTTCGTACCGGCATCCAATTTTATTTTGTTTGTTTGCACTTATTATTTAGAAACTCAAGATAGTAGAATGAAATGATGATAACTGGGACAGTTGAATGGGGCGGGGGTGCCAGAGTGCCATGGCGGCCATCTTGGATGACGTCACGCCGAAATCTTCTGCTCGATCATTCCTCGTCAGCAGCAGCCATCTTGCATTTTCCCTTTTTTCCCTCCTGCACTATTATTCCGCCACGGATCTTCACGCTCTTGCATTCCGATTAGTTTTCTCACGCTCTGTCATTCCTTCCGGCCTCTCTCGTCCATTCTATACCTTAGGGTTTTTTTCTCATATTCCTTCCGGTCTCCATTATTTTCATTCTTGTCATCCTTTCCTCTCTTTCTTGCTTTTCATATCCACCTCCATAATTGTAATGACCATCGTCTGATGGTCATCTTTGATTCCCGCATCCACCACCAGATTGTGCTAACTAAGCCTTCTTTGATTCCCGCGCCTGCCATCTTTGATTCTTGCGCTTACAACTAGAGTGTTTGAAGTTCTACAGTTCGCGGCTAAGGGCGTTGGTATCGGTGCGGCCATTTTGTGCATGTGTGTTGGTTAACTCGTCACCTGCAGGGGCGCGCTAGCATCGGTGGAGTGTAGTTCAAATGGTGGCTGCCAGGTGTGCATGGGGATTTTTTTAGTTGTTTGTGAACTCAAATAATGCAGGAGGCGTGCGATTTCGATCTGGCCACCCTTCGGTCGCCAGTCCGGCGTCTAGACCACACGACCACCATCGCATGGGAAGTGTTGGGAGATGAAATAAAGCAAATGCACGTATCGGCCTTCGCACTATGCAGGTCCACGCGCGCACCTGGCTGATGGTTGCGGTGCCACTGCATGTGGTAGTGTAGTTCATTGACTGCTGGCCCACAACCCAACATCCTCTGAACATTGTCAGCAGATGATTACATGCACCACATATGGCAAGTGTAGTGTCTTCAGCATGCAGGAAGATACACCACTGCCGAGCTGTGAGGAAGCGGTGTTGGCATACGAGTGCCCTTATACGACTGGGAAGGAGACTATTTTATTCTATTAACCTATATATGCTGGGTTCTTCATCCTCGACCTCTCCAAAACATTAATATATCGCTTCCACTACGACGTGGTGAGACGATGGTATGGAGATCGATGTGACTTGGTATATACAGATACCGATATCTTCATCTATTCTTTCCCCAGTGAGGATTTTTAACGGGACCTGGCTACTGATCCTGTATTCAGTGCTGAATTCGACATGACCTTCTACCCTATCTATCATCCCTGCTACTCCCCAACCAACAGCAAAGTGTTCGGGAAGTTTATGTATGAGCGCGGAGAAAAGTCATTATGAATGAATTTGTTGGGCTTCGGGCGAAATTGTATAGCTACAAGAGTAAGGGCAAAATAGTTAAGAGGGCCAATGGAGTGCTGAAAGGCATTGTTATAAACAATATTTTCTTTGATTATTATAAGCGTGTCCTGCGCCAGCAGTGTACGATGCGAGTCAATGTACATCGCATTCGCTCTCACAACGAATGTATTAATAAGTTGGCTCTGACATGGAAGGATAAGAGATGCATTCTGGATGATGGAATATATACTGTACCATTTGGATATACTAACTGAACTATGAGTATTTATTATTAAGATCTCATTGCTTCCACTCCCACCCTTTTATCTTATGGTTATCATGGATGACGATGTTCTGTACACGCATCTCTGGGACAGGCATGTATCATCATATGTGAATATGTCCCCAGGAGAGCAATAGGGGTCGGGATGATTAGTAGGAGGCAGTTACTCGCCCTGGTGTTGTCGAAGCTGAAGCGCTTCCATTCCCTCCCCACACAACGACTGATATGCATGTGTGTGATGATTTGTTCCATTTATGTGTTTTTTTTTTCCAGCAGCATACTATAGCTCATGCAAGAGCCATATTCATCTTGCTAGGTATGCTGTTGTTGTTGATGGATGGTGACACGCTGTAGCCTGTGCAAGATGTATTCTTATCTTGCAGGTGTGTTACCGATACGTCATGGTGTGTGTACTATTTCATGTTCTAGAATCACTCATTCACATATTTGTGCATAGGATTTGGCATCTATGTTGGGTCTCCAACCTGGGGTTTATAGTCATTTCCTGATAGACACAACGATTATCCTAGCGGAGGTTTTGAATGTGAAATGGTATTCGTATCATACTAACGCTGTCGTAACTAGCGATTGCATTGTATTTGCATTTACTCTTCTTTAGAGTGCTGTCCCGCCGTTTTCTCTTCATCTACATCCCCCAGATCACTATACTTGCGACGCCACTGGTGTTTTATGTGTATGCATACATGTACACGACTTGTTTGCGTGTAGGGAAAATTCTCGGTGGTATGTTTGCTGGCGTAGTGTACTGCCCCTTTCCTAATCCCGGGAGCTGTCCGCATGGTTATGGCATGCGAACGGTAAAGCGTGAGGGCGATGATGCGAACTTCATCATCATCCTTGCGAGAGTTGTGAAATAGCGACCACTCTTCTGCTGACGCGGTCGTGTAAGAGTGATTAGTGTTTTTATCCTACTGCTAGTTGCTACAGAACAATAGGAAATAAATGTTTCCCACGCGTGAGTGTACGCTACGTCCCATACCGCGCACACAGACCAGTTGAAGGTACAGCAGTGCATGTGCTCTCTCGAATGCCCGGACAAGTTGGAGAGACAGACGTGCGCACATGATCGAGACACACGTACGTTGCTGCGCAATTGGCTCTGTACCGATGCATATAGCTTTCATGTAGAGAAGCGACGTGCCCAAATGTTTTTATGTATATATAGATATATATAATTACTTTTTTCTCAATGTTAGAATAACGTTGTTTTATTCGGACTTTTAATTTATATGTACATATATCTTTTACACATATAACACACGTGTACATGCACGGGCAGTGCTTGCAGTCTTTTATGCGATGATGAGTTTAATGTCTGGAGAGTGTGAAGGCCGATGCGAGTATTTAATATATTTCTTCCCATAACCATGCAATGGCCCCGTAGCCAGCAGCTAGGTGCGCGCGTGAACCGANTTTAATTTATATGTACGTATATCTTTTACACATATAACACACGTGTACATGCACAGGCAGTGCTTGCAGTCTTTTATGCGATGATGAGATTAATGTCTGGAGAGTGTGAAGGCCGATGCGAGTATTTAATATATTTCTTCCCATACCCATGCAATGGCCCCGTAGCCAGCAGCTAGGTGCGCGCGTGAACCGACATAGTGCATAGACCGATTCGTCTATTTACTTTATTTCGTCTCCTAACACTTTCCATGCAATGGTGTGCGTGTGGTCTAGACACCGGACTGGCAGCGGANTATTTACTTTATTTCGTCTCCTAACACTTTCCATGCAATGGTGTGCGTGTGGTCTAGACACCGGACTGGCAGCGGATGGATGGTCGGATCGAAACTGCACGCCTCCTGAATTTTATGAGTTCACAAACAACTAAAAAAATTCTCAGCGCTTCTGGCGGCCACTGCTTGAACTACACTCCCCCGATGCTGGCGCGCCCTTGCAGGCGACGAGTAAACCAACACACATTGACAAAATGGCCGCACCTATACCAGCGCTCCTAGCCACGAACTGTAGAACTTCAAACACTCTGGTGGCGGAAGCGAGAATCAAAGTTGGCCGCCTGCAGCAGCCGACTGNGCCACGAACTGTAGAACTTCAAACACTCTGGTGGCGGAAGCGAGAATCAAAGTTGGCCGCCTGCAGCAGCCGACTGACGGCAGGCCCTGGAATTAAAGATGGCTTAGCACACTCTGGTAGCGGATGCGAGAATCAAGGATGGCCGCCTACAGGAGACGACGGTGATGACATTCAAGATGGAGGACGCGAGAGAAAATAAAGGAAACCGGGAGGAATATGAGAAGAACCCCAATGGATTGAATGGATGAGAGAGAGAATAAAGAAGGAATGACAGAGTGTGAGAAAACTAATCGGAATACAAGAGCGTGAAGAGGCGAGGCGGAATGATAGAGCAGGAGGGGAAAATTAGAAATGACAAAGGAAACAAGGGAAAATCCAAGATGGCCGCTGCTGACTAGGAATGACAGAACACGAGATTTCAGCGTAACGTCATCCAAGATGGCCGCCATGGAACCTCGGCACTCTCCGCCCCACGCCTCTGTCCCAGTTATCATCATTAAATTCTACTCAAGAGATTAATATTTCATTCTGGTTATTTAACACGCACGTCTGCTTCAGCTACACTTTCAAGGGTGGCGTGGGGTCGCAAAGGTGTAGTGGCTAGACTACTTGCCTACCACCTAGGCGAACCGGGTTCGATTCTCGGCGGGGTCACTCCCGGATTTTCGCATATGGGGATCGCACTGGACGATGCCGCTGATCGGCGGGCTTCCCCGGGGACTTTCCTTTTCCCCCGCCCTCTCTTCCCATCACAGCTTCATACTCACCTAGCTTCACCCACATCGACTCCAAAACCTCGATGTTTAGAGCCGCCCAAATCTCTCCACTACATTCGAGGGTGGTTGCACCCTTCCGAAATAGGCATAGGTTGTAAATTATGTTGTATATTACTTCTAAAAATCTATTGACAAGGAATCAAATGTCAAATATTGTCTATAGAGTTCAGTTCCCCCTGAAAATCCATTTTCTCCACTTCCTTATTTCCAGCGCTGTAAGTTCTTTTCATGCTCTGCCCCAAGTCACCAACACGAACCACACCCAGTTAAGTTAATACATCCGAGTTGAAACAAATGACGTATTCATGTTTCGAAAATCGACTCTACAGGTAGGGAATATGCCAGAAAAATTACAAGTGTCTGAGAGAGTTGGTGTTTATTTGATTTCCGCGTGACGTATGCTGTTTCGAAATTGTTCGTACAAATCGAGTTTATGCCACTGCTACCCTCCTTTTAAAACATAACTCCATCATATCCATATTTTTCACGTTTTTCTAGCACAAGAGATCCAATTATCTTTTCTCCTCGTGTCTTATATTCGTGTTGATTCAACAGCGCGAGCTACGGAAAAAAACGGATTCAAAAGATACGTTTTCTCTATTTCACTAGAAATATTTNTTTCACTACAAATATTTTTTTAATCGATCAGGTGAACTTAAAACGTTTCAACGTGTACATAAAAACGAAATAATTAAATAATTATCCATCATCAGGATTGCATGCGTGCAAGTAAATTTACCTACAGTATGGACTGAAAAAATAATCAAAGAAAAGATGAGGCAACATTTTAAGAAAACAATTACTATGACAAAAGGTTTATTGGGAAAACTAACAAAATATTTAGAACTACAAGAGACGAAATCTGTTACATAGAAACGTTATTTGATCCGATACATATTTTTTAATGGCAATACTCTTTGACCGAACAAAATCTCAGTTTTTTTTCCTTCCCCATTACCTTAGATTTAAAGGCTCCCGTTTTTAAGCCGGCAGACTAACTGGAGAGCTACTTACAAACTAAATGTCCCTTAACTTACATCTAGAAAGGCACACACAAAAAAAAAACTTAGCCTGGATTCGAACTCTAAAATAATAGTAAGAAGCAGTCTACCCAATCAGATTATAGAAGTCGCCTTGAGAACCATCTGCATCTGCTCTATCAAATATCTCATTACTTTTAAACCGTTTAAAGCCGAAAATTGTTGTACATAATACGGCTCATAAAAATTAACTGTTAACTGATTTGATTCTAAATATTCATAGCGAAAATACGAAAATAATAAACTTTTTATTTATCGATGAATATTCCATGAACATATAGGAACAATACAGTGCTGGGTTTGATTTCCTATCGTTAACAGTTTGTAACTGATATTTTCAATGCGTGCATCAACAAGTGATGTTTATCAACTACAACCACAAGCACCATAAATTAATTTTTTTTTTCAACATTCAATAGAAGATTTAACGGAATTGCAGGCAACAGGGCAGAAACGCTACAGGTATCCACCCGCCACATTAGTCGAGACTTTGCAATACGACGCAGTTCGGTCAGCACGACGAATAAGATTTCAAACACTCCGCTTTTAGCAGTGCTGCCATAGTATAACATCGCCAAAGCGCAGAAAGGTCCGTCGAGGGAATACGTATAGGATGTTCACGGTAAAGTGAGGACTTTCGAGGCCCTTGTTGCTTTTTTTCTAACAGCAATTTTCTTATATTTCCACCATTAAAAAAAAAATTCTTTGTAAGTAATAAACGCAGAGTATATTATTTCACCTGGCTCAAAACTTAACGCCCAAGGCTACAATAAAATATGTATGTACTGACTATTATACCAAATGAGAGGGATTCAAAAAGTGCTCACTTTACCGTGAATAGCTTGTAGCAGACTGTGCGTGCCAGCTGGTATAGGCTATTAACGATAAACTGAGCGCTTTTGAAACTCCTGCTTAAGATCTGCTTGTATGCGCATTGCGTATTCTTCCGCCACACGTCAAATTAACATTGCGATGGGCCTGGTCACCTTATTCATGCGTCGGTCAACTGAAACAGCAAAATTAGTGGAGAAGTGAATATGTCAAACATTTGCTCATTCTTACACTCACGTACCTACATAAAAAATACAGACAGCAAAAAAACATTTATAATTTCAGTATTAATAAATGTTTACCTAACATTTTAATTCGACGTAAAGCACGGAACTACTTTCCTTCTGTTGTTACCAACTTCACTGGGCGCATACCCCTTAGCGCACCCGTTAAAATACTTGCTGGCAAGAGACAGTGACATTTTCCAAAGGCTGATTTCAGAAGAGCTCACCTTAACGTGAACAACCTATACCAATTCTGTAGTGAACGGACCGGACGTGGGAAGTTGGGAGAGCGACTTGCAAGCGATAGCATCACGAGAATACGCAAGTGGCCATGTGAGGGGGCAGCAGGTAGGGATGGTGAAAAAATATCGATATATCGAAATGACGACATTTTATGACGATATATCGATATACAAAGACGATATATTTCAACGATTTTTGTTATCGGTAATTAAATATATTTTTTCCAGGTATTGGAAATAAATATTTTTAAAATGCTCTTTAAATTAGCTCTGTTTTGAATACAAAAATTGAATTCAAAAATTACTATGTTTACTTTAACAGCACGCACCAAAAACAGGTGCCACATCTTTCTGCAATGCTTCGTGTCCTCAACGTGTAATATTCCAAGCAATTTTACAGTTGTCAAGTTCTTTAATACATAAAACATTAAACTCCGATGTATTGAATTTATAATATTTTTCTTTCAATAAGTCGTTCCGTAAAACGATATTTTTGTTAATAATAAAAATTGATATCATGGAATTTTTTCGCCCATATATCGACATCCCTAGGAGAAAGGAGGTGACTTACCTGCCGCCGACGAGCAGCGAGCCGCCGTCTCGCAGCATCAGCTGGAAGTAGTCGACGTGCGTCTCGTTGCCGACAAACCGGAACACGTCCTCCGCCCCTGAAACACACACAACCCGCAACGTTATACCACGCTGTACACTCACCAGCCAGCTCTGGATGAACTAGTTTCAGCCAACGAACAGAACACTCGCTGGCACATAGCGCCGAGACCAAAGCAGCGGGGCCCCCTTCACCTACCCCCCCTGACAAGTCATCAACCAGCAGGAACCTTGCCTCCCCCCACCCCTGGGGTTAAACCCTTTCATGCCTGTTGTAGACAATTCTACTGTAGATCACACGTTCCATACGGTGCGGCCGCGGCGGTTTGGTGGTAGGACCACTAACCTCCAACAAAGGCGAACCGGGTTTATATTCCCGGATTTTCGCATGTGGGAATCGTTCCGGACGATTCCGCTGGTCGGCGGGTTTTCTCGGGTGTATCGCATTTCCCCCCGCTCCTATACACTCACCTCACTTCGCCCCTCATCGGCTCTCAAGACCTCCATGTTAAGAGCCGCCCAAATCTCTCACCTCTCCACACACAGTGCACAGTAAGATATTTTGGACACCTTAATTTAAATGATAAAGTATCAGTTAAGAATATACCTAACTTTTAAAAAGTAATAAAAGCTAAACGTCTCGTAGACAACGACTTCATTCGAAACGGAGCCAATTGCTCAGACGAGAAGGAATGTGAAAGGAACTGACCATCGCCAGTTGTCAGGAACCAGCTCAGTATTCGCCTGGAGTGATCTCGGAAAACCACTGAAAACCGAAATTAGGGGCGATCACTGAATCTAACCTCGGTCCTCCCGAATAGTTCAGTGGTTTACAACTACGTCACCTCACTTGGTTACCAGTTAAAAATAAGTTACTGCACTGTTATGTTAAATAAGTTTTATGATATGTAGCGGAAATAAAGTACTCATACTTATGGCGGTAACCTTCCTTTTTAGAAGTCTCCATTATTCATTCGCATAATACTATGCACAAACACAGAAGTATTTAGTGGACTCCAGCACTATCACAGTAATTGCTGAAATTCCGAATGTGTGTAGATGAAAATATTAACTCCTCTGGAAACCAGCGTAACGTAAAATGTTCTGTCGTTAATTGCAACGAATTAATATAAAAATACCTTATTTTTAGTTAAATAAAACTTTTTTACTTACATATTATCAACTAATTATAACATTGAGTTTATAATTAATATCCAATAAACGGGGGAAAATACGTGTGATGGCAACACCTAGTAAGAAATACTTCTAATGCAAAATATTATTACGCAGTATGCGCACGAATGCGGTGAGGTGAGTTGTCCCTTTGGTGTAATTTTCTAGACTCGGTTAAGCTTTGTTTGCACGAGGCGGAGGAATATCCTGGAAGTAGAACTTTAGCAGGGCTTCACAAAAGCTTGAAGTAACCGTGAATTGGCTACAGCTATCAAGTCTGCCGCAGCCTACGGATTCGCCGCGACAGTTCTCCCGAGCAGCCGAAGTCGAGAAACTCAGTTAGGGTCGTTGACGGACTGTAAGATTACAAGCTATTACCCTGCCCACCCGCCGACCACCCTCTGGGACATACGTCCTTCCGGTCTTGCTCCAGCGCGCGAAGTTCCTACCACATTCCCTTGCGAGTCCCAACTTCAAATGACCTGTCGAGGGAAGTAGGATGTCATGAAGGACGAGCAGGAAGAACTAACTAGGTCGAAGCCCAGCAGGGATGACGTTCAGACCTACGATGAGTTCATCCGGAGGCAAAGGACCGCTAGTCGTGAGATGATTCCATCCAACACCACGACTGCTGGATGGCTCTGCTAAGGTTAATTCTACTCAGGTTAGAAGCAAAACGTTATTTCTTACGGGACAGTTTGGCATAGGGAAAATATACGCCACACGGTGCGCAGTGTTCCAAAAGATAACTTCTAATTAATATTTTAAGCTACGCGAATAATAAAAGAGAAAGATTTTCGTTAGTAACAGATTTAAAAGAAAATATATAAAAATTCTGGTACATTGCCGACACTAGCGCTTACCTAGTGGCGGAATTTTTTAGTTGCCAAACGTTTAACATTGATCTTCCCAACCTGTAATAGAAGTAAGCTTAGCTCTGCACAGTTGCGGGGAGTGTTGCAAACTTGAAGACCAGCAAGTCATTTACATGCATTCAGGAATTCGGTTACAAACAACAAAACTGAGCCACGCTCCAAACCTGAAGAATTCACAGACTGCTATAAAAAAAATGCTCAAAAAAAACTTTTGCATCAAACGAAAAGTCGTGAATGTTCCAACGCTATTACACAGAATACATTTATAAAATAATGTTTATGCATTTTTTCAAGCCTTTTCGTCGGGATGCATGTGTCCCACTTGACCGTAGTTCACTTTTGGTGCGCTGTCACTGTGACGGACTAATGTCAGCTTGTTCTCATTCAGCGATGTGGTGACTGTTAGATAGGACTTGGCTGCAGAAGTGATCGTATCACGCCACGGCACGCAATAACACAGTTGCGACGCGCTAGGAGCGTTTCTCTCGCACTAAGTGGTGTTGTACAACGTGCGATTGCTGGAACCGTGGGTAAGTCACAAAGTGATGTGTCTATAATCTGGAGGCGATACATGGAGGCTGGTAATGTTAATGATCGACCACGGACCTGGTCGCCCAGAGGGTCACAATACCTGCTCAGGACAGCTATATCAGAATTACTGCAAACCTGCAACAACGCATCAACAGCAAGGGAGATACGAGATCGTCTCCGAGTAGCCTCTGGTTTACAAATCTCTGACCGGAGAGTGCGCAATCATCTTCGAGAGGGAGACCTACGTGCTAGGGGGACCTATGAGTCACGCGACAGACAACATCGGCAGAACCGCTTGCAATGGGTACGGGTCCATAAAGAGTGGGCAGTTGAAGAATGGCCCCACGTTCTGCTCACTGATGAGACGAGGATTTGTTTTAGGCCAGATTCCAGAGGGTATAGGGTGTGAAGAAGACGAGGTGCACAGGCACGGCGTCGTACTGTGCAAGAAGTCCATGCGTACCGAGGTGGAGGAATCCTGTTCCGTGCAGGAATCATGCTTGGACGTCGAACGTCTTTAGTTCGTATTGAGGGCACAATGACAGCTCGGCGGTACATCACAGATGTCCTTCAGATCGTTGTGTAACCTTCAACAGGAATTAGTTGAAATGTTCCTGCTTGCGGATGATAATTCCCGCGCACATCACGGAAGAGTCGTAGATCAATACTATCAGGATGCCAAGAATGTGTTGGCCAGCCGTAAGTCTAAGACATTAACTGCATTGAGCATGTCTGGTACCTTCTGAAAACTGTCATTCAAGCACGCCATCAACAACCTAACAAGCTACAGGAGCTGATATTAGCCGTGCAGACAGAATGAGACAACTTGCCACAAGAGGGACAGGATAGCCACATTCTCAGTATGCCTCGGCACGACAGGGATCTTGTGAGTTCTCGAAGAGGTCACATGTGGTATTGATCCATGTGGATAGTGACAATTAAAGAGAAGATAAAATGGTGTTACCCAAACACACCGACAGTTAGCGTTTTTTTTTTTTTTGTTATGACACAAAAATATTTTTTTATGCAATATTCGTGCTGTTTTGTAAAACATGCATTTGCAACATGCTTGCATGCAGGGAAAATGTTATGTTATGGTATTTGTGGTACAATAAATCTGTGATGCGAAACTTCGTTTGAGAAGTTTACAATATGTATAATAATACTTATTATTAATGTAAAAACTTAACACTCGTTTAGAAGCGACTTAGTCATGCATTGTCAGTGAGACACTTCTAAGAAGAAATTCACGTCTTCCTCAAAACACTGCGAAGAAATTGTGTTACCATACTATGATATCCTTTTTCCTGAGAAATGTACAGAGTGATGATATAAATATAAAGCTAAAGGGCCGGAGTGCTAGTTGTATCTTTTACTAGCTAAAGAAAAAATTAATGCCTACATATGTTACGAAAAAAATTATGGCTAAAGCAAACCTCAATTTGAATACATTTTGACGTTCTTGCTACACTCATTCTGCTACAAGCTACATGGGTCTTCGGATTGGGGGGACCTGACCCCCGGGGCTCGCCAGGTGTGGCACCATATGGCGAAGCGGTCTAAGCCCACAAACATGTTGACCCTAACAGGTTTCCCACATCCCGTCGAACCCACCGGTTCGCTACAATCAAACACGACGTAAATTTCCTGTTACGGGATGACAGCTGGCCTTCGGTAGGAGCCATCGCTAAGGCGTCGCTCGAAGGTTTGCTCGACTCAAGTTAGGAACAAAACGAGATTCCTTATGGGGGAGTTTGGCATGGGGAAAATTTCTGCAGCAAGGCGCGCTGCTGTTCCAAAGTGGTCGCTTTCAAGCTGGCGGTAAATGGAGAAAATCTGTTTATTTGTGCTTAAAAGCTCGTGTTTGACTCGAATTGTGATATACACTTGCCCCAGCTAAAATCGTAAGTATTAACGTTTTTTCGTAACTATTATTCACGTCCTCCAATGGTGTCTACAACAACTAACAATAAAAATACGACTGTGTTTGGCACTGAGCGTTCATAAGCAAACTTATTTCAATGGAAAAAAACTTTATGAATTTAAGTGCGAAACGAATATAGACGTCATAAAAAGTATCTTTATACTTTTTCTCCTTTCCCTTAAGTAAACTGCGCATGAAACCCTTAGTTATATTTGTAATCATTTTCCACTATTTATTATAATCAGTTGCCATATGTATGTAATGAAATTATGCAGCCCAAAGTTTTGCTTAATCAAGTTTTACGACATAATGTTATAGATGTAGACATGTTTCGTTATATTTACATTCCAGTGCGATGAACAAAGTTTAATATTTACGTAGGTTATAACACGTTACAAATATGAAATTGTTACACAATTATATTTTATTTGAAAATTTAAATTACCCATACCATTTACTTTTACATACAAGACGGAAAAATGCAGCACACACGCGACGCCAGTGCAACCTGGCGGAGATGATGCTAAATTAAAAGCATCGAGCTTCCCAAATTGACTAGAATAAACAATTATCTGACGCAGCGAGTAGGCCAATCCGCAGATGGGTCGGGCCAAGCAACCCGCGGATCACAGGCGTTCAGTACCGGAGTAACCCGATTCCGATTGGCGCATTCAAAAACAGCAGCGTCCTCTTACCAAGTCACGCAGCTAGTGAGCAAAGGAAAACTGCAGGTTAACGCGGACGATATTTAGGTATAACCTGAATGGAAATCCTTTTTTTTTTTTTTAGTAAAAATAGGAGTTCTACTTGTGAACAGCGAGTTAAGGGTACCACCTGCCCGGCGCTTGAACTGCATTGCAGTTTGTTTCAAACCTTGGTTTTTTGACGAAACTATTAAACGTGCCCCCTGTATGTTAATCTACGAAAATACATATCGCGGACGAAGAAGTAATTGTACTTTAAAGTTACCACGCATGCTATAAATATTATTTTGGAGCCCTCCGATATAGTTAAAAAAAAAGGCCTTTCCAGACTGCCGTAACTTAAAAGAAACTAGCAGGACATGAGCCAAACTGCGATGGAAGCCTGCATTGAATTTTGCTGCAGACTTTCCATCAATAAATTATAGGTTCACTGCTGAAAAGTCCCATACGTACACGCAGCGCTACGAGAACACTGCACGCCAGTTNCATCAATAAATTATAGGTTCACTGCTGAAAAGTCCCATACGTACACGCAGCGCTACGAGAACACTGCACGCCAGTTCAGAGCCCTGCGCGTAGCGGCGATGGCACCCTTGTAGCGCGTGCCAGTGTGACCCTTATAGCTCCCGGCCTTCTCGGCCAAAAAAGAAAAAAACATTTTGCAGCCAAGCGGACACCTTAATTCCCACGTGGTTACGAGCCAAGCACGTTCTGCTGAATAAACTTCTACTTAAAAAAATACTATATTCAAGTCTTTCACTTAAGAATTAATTCACGAGTTAAAGTGTTGCAATTTTTAAAATTTCTTGATGCGCGCTGTACTCGTGACGAGCGAGCTTCTCGCGACCAATGAACAACGAACTGCGTGTTCGTTGACGTCGGCTTTAACCATTTAGCAAATCATATTTTTCACAAGGAAGGTGGCCAAAACACTGGGCACTGGTTCCTTGTTGTGTACAGTGCTAACCATAAACATTCTTCATTTGGAAGATGTCCTCATCATGGACGNCTGGGCACTGGTTCCTTGTTGTGTACAGTGCTAACCATAAACATTCTTCATTTGGAAGATGTCCTCATCATGGACACGGGAACGAAACGGCGTAACGCCGGACCTTTCGCTTATTTTCTGCTGCACGATTTGTGATGTTGGATGTGAATATTTTTTAATGTATCCAAAAGCGAATTCAGTGGATAAAAAAAAATAAAAATAACAATCGCAAGGGTAGGCAACCACACAAAAAAATATTCTTTTATTTCATGCGCATTCTTCAGTCGTTTGCGTGCATGTCTCACTTCCGACAGCACTGTACGTAGCGGACGTCTCACTTACAATAGCGCCGNCATGCGCATTCTTCAGTCGTTTGCGTGCATGTCTCACTTCCGACAGCACTGTACGTAGCGGACGTCTCACTTACAATAGCGCCGTGCATAATTCCATGAACAGCGAAATGTGTACTCATTACTCGAACTATCTTTGCTCTCCATCTGCTGACTGTCACCTTCTTGCAAACGAGCATTTTTTTTTTTTTCGCTTTAACCGCGCTCGCGAGCGCTGCATCGCAGCGGTTCAGCTGAATGACACGCAGCGTTAAACGGTACTACACTTTGCTCACTGAATACGTCAAATATTACGAAATGCAGTGGGGTCTTTAATGTTTTAATACGCACTCAATCTACCTATCAGAATGATGTGTTAAATGATCCAAAGACGCCACAGCATCCGTATGTCCCGACCAACTTGAGATGAACTGAAGAGGACGGCGTGAACAGGAACTAATCCTAACATACACCAACGCAGTAACCTCTCCAAGTATACTCTCTCTGATACAGATAATGCACCTTTTAATAAGAGAATGACAAATAATACGATACCGCCACGAAAGGCTTTGCGTTTATGCGTATACAATAATACGCGTGCGTGTATGTCACATTTATTAGAATTTATTGAACGAGCGAACACTACCGGGTAAGACACGACCGCATAAAAATAATAGAAATGGATCATCTCGGTAATGCAAAAAAAAAAAAAATTCCTTCAAATACAATTGTTTAACTAAATGTTAGAACGTACGTGTTGGGAAGTGGTAAAAACAGGTAGAACGTAATTAGTTAAACATTCGACTGTAATGAGGAAGACATGCTGGAAAACAAGGCCGCGTGCAGCATGTCACAATTTCATCAGTGGTATACGCCAATGCGATACAGAGACATCTATGGCGTGTGTGTATGCGTCTGTACTTAAGCCTATATCAACAATATACAAAAATAAATGTTAATTTCACATTCGATTTCGATTTCAAATCTACAGACTACCATTAGACTTCAGGCCTAACTAATATCTTACAAAACATCAGCAATAATGTAAAATAAATCTGATATTGAAGTTTTTACCATCATACGTAAAACTGTATATAATGCTGGTGTAATTATTCCGTCGAAGCTGGTAAGCCTGGGCTACAATGCATCGGCATCCCCACATTTCATTTCGTAGTTAATGTTTACGACACACATACGAATGCCGGAACGTCAACATTGCAATTTTACAACGAGGGCGGTAACTACCTTATAATAGCTGCTGTGCAGCGAACGACTATCAAGTTACGCGAGGCGGTGATATAACGGCCGTGCAGCGAAGTTCGCAGGACGGTTAACTTGGGATTTGTCCGTGTTGAAAACTACAACGTTACCAACACCTGGGACGTGCCAAGGGGGTGTCCCGATGTGTGTAAACGAGAAAATGTTTCTCCGAGGACGGCCACGTCCAGATGGCGTTTGTATCAAACTTGGCCATCTTCAAGTTTAATAAGGGTCTTAAACAGTGGCGTCGCATGCTGTGGGAATAATGGGACCGTGAAACTGAACTTAATAGCTTGTGACCGAGTTACAGTCTCGTCCACAGCATAACAGAACATTTTTTTTATACGCCATAGACCTACAAACTGGCTTTTGGCAATAACAATATACAGTATATGGGAAATATAGGAATGTTTAGCAAACGCTAAACTCTAAATTCTAATCAGTGGAAAACCACTTATTCGCAGTGAAATACAACCACTCGAATCAGTGAAAATGACTCCACTTATCATCAATGGAAAACCACGGGTTGTTTCGGATGAAACAATTTCACTGATTGAATACGTGACGGCCAACTGCGTGTGGCGAATGAAATATTGTTTTTTTTTATTGAGTTCAGCGAAACAATTACGAGAAATGAACATGTTTCCGATATTAATAGTTTGTGTGGTGCAATTGTAAGTTATTTTAAAACGGTATGAACATTTCGGGACGTCCATGATTTTAAACCACAACACGCCACTTTTAGACCGTTACACTACGCCGAAGTTGACTGCATTATCAAAAATATGTAGCTTTACATTTTATGTCCTTTCTATTCGTCTTGTTAGTAAGATTATTATTTGTATACAATTACACTGTAAATCCGGAATTGTCGAAACTGCTCTAAGTCGGTGAATTTCAATGCAGATCTTTCGAAACTGNTACAATTACACTGTAAATCCGGAATTGTCGAAACTGCTCTAAGTCGGTGAATTTCAATGCAGATCTTTCGAAACTGACCACTGTAATCAGTAAATTTTTACTGATTGTCTTAGTTACTGGTATTCAATGACAATAATTTTTACTGATTCTTAGTGAATTACACTAATTAGGCACCAAAGACTCACTGCATTCCAATTACTCACCAGCAGGTAAACTTTCAGATTTAGTAAGAATAATTACACTAATTGATAACACTGATTAAGGTTCAGAATGTACAAATAAATTTGGTTAAGTTGATAAAATTAGAATTGTGGCAACAAACAGTAGTTATGAATGCACTCACTTCGCTGCATTTAGTGCAGTTTAATCCTAAACCTTTAACCAGAGCGCTATGATGATAACGTAAAAACGAAATGAAAGACGTAAAAAGAAAGGAAAGACTGAATTTTCATGTTGCCCCATACAATGGTATTATAAAAAGCAGAACTCGCATAAAAATTATGAGTGTTTTAGTATATGCATTGTTATTTTATTTAATACACGTTGTTTATCTAATGCATCACCCCGCGCATAACAAGTTTGGTTAAATTAAGTTTTTATTATCATTTTATTAATAAATTATAATATTTAATTAACCATTAATATGAATAAAAACAGTGAGAAAATGCGTGTGTTGGTAAGGCCTAGTAGGAAATAGTTCTTATCGAAAATATTATTACACTGAGTGCGCACGAATGCGGTGCGTTGTTCCTTTGGTGTAGTTTTCCAGACTTGGTTAAGCTTTGTTTGCATGAGGCGGAGGAATATTCAGGAAGTAGAACTTCAGCAGGGCTTCGGAAAAGTTGGAAGTAACCGTGAATGGACTATATTATTTACAATGTGCACAGAAGTAAACAATGTCCGCTGGGGAGGTAAGTCCCTCACGATGTGGAGACATCATTCGTTGTTGAAACTATACAACGCAGACTCTTAAAACAGCTCATGGCAATAGCATCATAAAGTAGAAACATACTTTGTATTGGTTCGAACGTAAGACAAGGGTGTTGTGCTGATACCTGTGCAATACTGAACTACATTTTGTTTATTGGTACGCCGAAATACACACACGCATATATACTGGTGATTGAAAGGGTTCAGAATAGTAGGGACTGAAACATTTTCTGTGGAGCCGTTGTATCCGCGAAATAAATAAATTNGTGATTGAAAGGGTTCAGAATAGTAGGGACTGAAACATTTTCTGTGGAGCCGTTGTATCCGCGAAATAAATAAATTAGTTAGTAAATGTTCTTGAAATACGCATTTTTGCCAGAAAAGGTAAAAACAATTATCTGTGTCCCATCCATTATTTTAATTTGTTCATATTACGTGTATCCACGGAGAAAATAAAACGTGAAAACAGTTGAATATAGCATTATTTTAAAGTTTCGTGTGCATTTTCCTTAAGCGGTACGAGAAAAGCACGACTATACGGGTGTAGTTTAACTTGCGTGTTTTCATCGCGTGTAATGAAGTCCCACTGTTACACCTCTAGTCTGCACAGTACAGCCTCACGACGGAAACACTGCACGCCTCGTGTGTAGAGGCGATGATACGCTAGGGATGCGTGTAATTGTCGCCCGTATCGCTCCCACGCTTCTTCGATTTAAACTGAGATGTTAAATTAGTATTAGATTTTGTAACATGTTATCCATCGTTACGACTAAGTAACTTTCAACATGTAAGGCCGAGTGTAGCTTACAAAGCACGCCGCACTCATTGAGAAAGGCGTGGTTTAGCACGCTACGAGAGGTTATTGAGGACAAACCGCTTGCATACCAATTGATTCCCCGCCACCCCTTCCATGTCCACCACACATCCTCTTTTACAACACATTTTCTCCCCTGCCATAAACGTTTGCAAGCGTCTCGGGAGAAAATTAGGTTTAAAATTTGCGGAATTTCTAAACGTCTTTTTGTCGCACGCCAACAGCGTCACACGTCCATCCGCAGTTTTACAGATTCATCTCTCTCTCTCTCTCTCTCTCTCTCTCTCTCTCTATCTATCTCTCTCTC
>NQII01000723.1:29742-41551 GCA_002778355.1 Clitarchus hookeri
CAACACTCGGCTATCACTGCCACCACCAACACCAATGGCCGCCGTGTACCCCTGGTTATCGCGTGCTTCATAAACATTTGTTTGTTTGTTGCGTTTCGCGTGTGTGTGTGCTCTGCTCTAGCCAGCCTACCCTGGCGTCGGGCGGGATCACATTAGCGTCCATCCAGCCCAGGACGTGGTTAACTGGATCGCGTTTCCCGACTGAGGGCAAACTGACGTTTCACTAACGCTTTGGAGTATCTAACTTCAGAGTTGTAAAATCTGCGTTGACTTTTTCTCTCTCACTACATTACTTCGTCCTTTAGAAATAGAATGCATATCCTTTTTTTAAGCGCCTTTTCATTTTATCTCACCCCAAAGACCCATCAGTGAACTTCATAACCCAGTTTATGATGATTGTACCATGCCAGTGGAAATTTGTTGAGCTATGATTCTCTCTGGCCCGTAATATTAAGGGTATTTCGTTCTCCCATTTTTTTCCAGCTGCCTTGAATTATAATAAAACATTTAAACACACGCCAAACGTGCTTGTCTTGAAGCAATTAGCCATAACTCGTCTTTCCCAGCAGCCACTTCCTCTAAATTATTTTGTCCTAAATAATATTTTTCAAAGCTGTCTCTCTTAGTTCTGTATGTTCTAAATTTTCGATTTAAAATGGTTTGTTCTAAAATATTTTATCATAAAAAGTGTTTTAAAGTCACGTGTTTTAAACGTACTGTCCTAGAATATATTAACGTATACGAATAAATATATTAACATAATCGCAACACTGTATCTGTATTGCACACGAACCAAAGTTATTAAATCCTGCCATATATTTTAATTATTATTTGCAAGAACATCTGTTCATGATGAAAATGTTGCCTAAGTATTAACAATTTCCTATGTTACACAACTTAATGACATAAATTGTTTTTATTTAATACAGTCATAAACTTTGCGTTAATCAGTTGTCTACACACTTCCAAATTGTCCATGTTAAAACGAATAACCAGCCATAAAATAAAGCATTCCGATGCCTCATATCCAAGAAAATTGCCTCAACAGCTTCCAAATTCTGATAGAAAAGCGAACGTTGTAAATGTCGTCGGCCAGTTGATTACCCACGAAATTGATGTTTTTTCAAACTAGAAAAGAGCCTAGATATTTTATTGTTTTAGTACACTCAGAAACACACATTCCACGCGTGTTTTAGTTGTACTGAGAGGGAGGCGAAAAAGTTAATTAGTTGGATGCGAGGATCAGATATTTGCACAGCGGATAAAATCGTAAATACGTCGCTGTGATAGACGCCTATTCCGCGTTCCGATCGTTATTGCATCTTAACGAGCGTCCAAAGTTCAAAAATTATTCTGTACGTTTTCACCATATAATGTATTATTTGTATTATGAAAAAATAATCTATAAATACACGACAATGGCAAAAAATTACTTTTTAAAAATTAATGAAATTAATTACAGAAATTTTTTATTTGTATCTTTTTCCGTACAAATCTGGAATTGAATAAAATTAGTGCTCTTTAGAATGTCATGGTAATATTNGTGATTGAAAGGGTTCAGAATAGTAGGGACTGAAACATTTTCTGTGGAGCCGTTGTATCCGCGAAATAAATAAATCAGTTAGTAAATGTTCTTGAAATACGCATTTTTGCTAGAAAAGGTAAAAACAATTATCTGTGTCCCATCCATTATTTTAATTTGTTCATATTACGTGTATCCACGGAGAAAANAGAAAAGGTAAAAACAATTATCTGTGTCCCATCCATTATTTTAATTTGTTCATATTACGTGTATCCACGGAGAAAATAAAACGTGAAAACAGTTGAATATAGCATTATTTTAAAGTTTCGTGTGCATTTTCCTTAAGCGGTACGAGAAAAGCACGACTATACGGGTGTAGTTTAACTTGCGTGTTTTCATCGCGTGTAATGAAGTCCCACTGTTACACCTCTAGTCTGCACAGTACAGCCTCACGAAGGAAACACTGCACGCCTCGTGTGTAGAGGCGATGATACGCTAGGGATGCGTGTAATTGTCGCCCGTATCGCTCCCACGCTTCTTCGATTTAAACTGAGATGTTAAATTAGTATTAGATTTTGTAACATGTTATCCATCGTTACGACTAAGTAACTTTCAACATGTAAGGCCGAGTGTAGCTTACAAAGCACGCCGCTNGTAACATGTTATCCATCGTTACGACTAAGTAACTTTCAACATGTAAGGCCGAGTGTAGCTTACAAAGCACGCCGCTTTCATTGAGAAAGTCGGCGTGGTTTAGCACGCTACGAGAGGTTATTGAGGACAAACCGATTGCATACCAATTGATTCCCCGCATCCCCTTCCATGTCCTCTACAAATCCTCTTTTACGACAAATTTACTCCCCCGCAATAAACGTTTGCAAGCGTTTCGGGTGAAAATTAGGTTTAAAAATTGCGGAATTTCTAAACGTCTTTTTGTCGCACGCCAACAGCGTCACACGTCCATCCGCAGTTTTACAGATTCATCTCTCTCTCTCTCTCTCTCTCTCTCTCTCTCTCTATCTATCTCTCTCTCGTGATTCCAACTTGCCAATATTGATATTACAGTCCCGCCAACACTCGGCTATCACTGCCACCACCAACGCCAATGGCCGCCGTGTACCCCTGGCTATCGCGTGCTTCATAAACATTTGTTTGTTTGTTGCGTTTCGCGTGTGTGTGTGTGCTCTGCTCTAGCCAGCCTACCCTGGCGTCGGGCGGGATCACATTAGTGTCCATCCAGCAGAGGACGTGGTTAACTGGATCGCGTTTCCCGACTGACGTTTCACTAACGCTTTGGAGTATCTAACTTCAGAGTTGTAAAATCTGCGTTGACTTTTTCTCTCTCACTACATTACTTCGTCCTTTAGAAATAGAATGCATATCCTTTTTTTAAGCGCCTTTTCATTTTATCTCACCCCAAAGACCCATCAGTGAACTTCATAACCCAGTTTATGATGATTGTACCATGCCAGTGGAAATTTGTTGAGCTATGATGCTCCCTGGCCCGTAATATTAAGGGTATTTCGTTCTCCCATTTTTTTTTCCCAGCTGCCTTGAATTATAATAAAACAATTTAACACACGCCAAGCATGCTTGTCCTGAAGCCATTAGCCATAACTCGTATTTCCCAACAGTCACTTCCTCTACATTATTTTGCCCCAAATAACATTTTTCAAAGCTGTCTCTCTTAGTCCTGTATGTTCTAAATTTTCGATTTAAAATGGTTTGTTCTAAAATATTTTATCATAAAAAAGTGTTTTAAAGTCACGTGTCTTAAGCGTACTGTCCTAGAATATATTAACGTATACGAATAAATATATTAACATAATCGCAATGCTGTATCTGTATTGCACACGAACCAAAGCTATTAAATCCTGCCATATATTATTATAATTATTATTATTTGTAAGAACATCTGTTCATGATAAAAATGTTGCCTAAGTATTAACAATTTCCTATGTTACACAACTTAATGACATAAATTGTTTTTATTTAATACAGTCATAAACTTTGCGTTAATCAGTTGTCTACACACTTCCAAATTGTCCATGTTAAAACGAATAACCAGCCATAAAATAAAGCATTCCGATGCCTCATATCCAAGAAAATTGCCTCAACAGCTTCCAAATTCTGATAGAAAAGCGAACGTTGTAAATGTCGTCGGCCAGTTGGTTACCCACGAAATTGATGTTTTTTCAAACTAGAAAAGAGCCTAGATATTTTATTGTTTTAGTACCCTCAAGTCTATGTGTATGTACTTGAAACTCAGAAACACACATTCCACGCGTGTTTTAGTTGTACTGAGAGGGAGGCGAAAAAGTTAATTAGTTGGATGCGAGGATCANACTCAGAAACACACATTCCACGCGTGTTTTAGTTGTACTGAGAGGGAGGCGAAAAAGTTAATTAGTTGGATGCGAGGATCAGATATTTGCACAGCGGATAAAATCGTAAATACGTCGCTGTGATAGACGCCTATTCCGCGTTCCGATCGTTATTGCATCTTAACGAGCGTCCAAAGTTCAAAAATTATTCTGTACGTTTTCACCATATAATGTATTATTTGTATTATGAAAAAATAATCTATAAATACATGACAATGGCAAAAAATTACTTTTTAAAAATTAATGAAATTAATTACAAAAAATTTTTATTTGTATCTTTTTCCGTACAAATCTGGAATTGAATAAAATTAGTGCTCTTTAGAATGTCATGGTAATATTNTTTTTATTTGTATCTTTTTCCGTACAAATCTGGAATTGAATAAAATTAGTGCTCTTTAGAATGTCATGGTAATATTTTCTTGGAAACCATATATGAGCTTATTTCAGTATTAACTTTTGCAATAAAATTTGAAGTAAAAAAATAGTTCAAAGTTAAACGGTTACCGCAAACAAACCAAATGTTCAATTGCAAAGAAAATGAAACATGCCACTTTAGCTGAAACCAAACTTTGTGTTAAAAACTGATACATTTTTTTTTAAGAATCAAGGTTTTTCGCTAGAAATATTCATAGTTATGGTAAAATATAAATTATCTCTGCTATTATAAAAAATATCTACGCTATTTATTTAATTATTTACTATTATTACCAACAAAACATTGAAATCATATTGCGAAACCACAAGATATTCTCAAAATCTAGAAAATTAATTTTCATATCTCGAATCCAACTGCCTTGAAGACTCGACGTCGCGTCGCTCACTATACAGGATTATTTCATTTCATGGTGGTTGAAGTCTCTTTTTGCGACGTGAATGATGCGACTGTAGTATTTCAGCTTTTCGTCTGCGGTACAGGCATGATATCCGAGGCATCGACGTAAAATTTTGTCAGGAACAGCAAAACGTAAACTTTAAAATATCAATATTTCCCCAACAACATGTACAACGTAAATTTTTTATAGTCAGGAATTCCTGAAAATTACTCTGAAACTAAAATTATGACACAAAAACGAATAATTTCTGTGTAGGACGTGAGGTCGAGCCTGGTGAAATCCTCGCTATCAAAATGTGTTTATATACATGTATCTATTTAACATATTTTTAAGATTTAATATTAAAATTCAAACATTATCATTATATACAGATCAACTTTACAGAATTATGAAACCGGAATGGGCATATTTCGATGTGTATTTTTNCAAACATTATCATTATATACAGATCAACTTTACAGAATTATGAAACCGGAATGGGCATATTTCGATGTGTATTTTTTCTCACGCGAAACTGAAAAAGAATAACTGATGAGTTAATATTTACAACGGTTGCAGATGTATCAGAAACTGTATGGGTTGACCTAAAACATATATTGTTACATGTTGCTGCTCTTCATCGCTTCNCAAACATTATCATTATATACAGATCAACTTTACAGAATTATGAAACCGGAATGGGCATATTTCGATGTGTATTTTCTCACGCGAAACTGAAAAAGAATAACTGATGAGTTAATATTTACAATGGTTGCAGATGTATCAGAAACTGTATGGGTTGACCTAAAACATATATTGTTACATGTTGCTGCTCTTCATCGCTTCCCTTGCCCCGTCCTACTCACGAGAGAGAGAAGGAATGTCAGGCGAGTGTAATATGAGAGGCGGGCGGCGATTTACAAAGACAAGCCTCCGCGTGCCGCCGCGATAAGCCCATCGCGACACGCACGCTCCTGACCTTCAGCGACTTGAATTTCTGGAATTATCTACGAAAGAATGTTCTGGTCAATGCCACAGTCCTTCTCAGTGAGTCTCGGGGTACGGGGTACCTTCTAGATCGCACCTTCGAGACTACCTAAGCCGCGACGGGCCTACGAGCCGATAGTCCTGACAGTTGAGGGTTTAGGGGATTGCGCGATCTCAAACGACAGGCGCGCGAAGACAACGAAACGAGTAACCAGCAGAGCGCCGAGTGGCGACGAAAGTGACCAGCGGTAGTGAAGTCTGCGGACTGCGAGCATCGGCACAGTGAAGAGTGAAACTGACAGGCGGGACTACTGGACTGGATTCGTGAGTGTGAGACATTTGGAATGATGGCAACAACGCAGATTGAACGTTTGTCAATAGTGAGCGTGAATTAAGTGGCTACAGCCAAAACAGAGACATAGATAACTACTTTAATTGAGATAGACGTAACATATCATGATCACCGAGAAAATAAATGTAATCGTGGAGATATATAGTATAGTACTGTAAACAAGAGCTGTGCGAATAAATTAAAAATTGTTTCCTACAATTATGATTGTACAAAGCCCGCACTCCCACACCAAGAATAAAAAATTTAGACATACACCTNAACCAACACAAACAGGAATTCCAGAACCACTCTATGAAAAGAAGCTTGAACTGGGTTGCAGTGTGTTTGAAATACCTTTTTTTTTTTTAAAGAAACTACTTCACGTGCATCGTACGAAATGATCTGCGAAAAGGAAATATACTTGTAGCGAGGTACAAAGACTACTTTCAAGACACCAGACACATTACGAACACTATTTCCGAGCTCTTCAACATAGCTAGAAACTGCATTTTCCACACTGCCTTGTCACAAAGTGTATTGATCGCAAACGCTCAAAACTAGTATAGTGACACGTAACAAACTTCTCTACAGACTTTGCACTAAACAAATTACAGGGCCGTCCCCTTAAAGTATCTTAGTTCCAGCAGCAGAACGGGGACACTGAACGCCGGTTCCCGGGGCTTATACTCGACTTTTCATTCATATACGAACCGCCCGCCTTGCCGTTCGAAATGCGCTTTTGCTGTGTTTGAACACTTCCCACGCCTTCGCGTACGAGCTTCGTATACGAACCCTTACTCGTCTAGTGGCGGGCACTCGAATTGGGACTCTCGTATGCGAACAACAAGGAAGATATGACAGGAAAATACGCAGAATATTCATGGAAATACACATAAACGTTCAAAACAAAGAAGTATTTGTAATAATTTACATTTTGGAATTGTTGTGAATAGGTGGCCATTCAAATATCCGCCAAGGTTTCTCAACTCGAGCGCTTATTTCATATGTGAGCCCTGTCTAGTGCAGCTTACCTGTTTTCCGGGAAAACGGAATTAGTATACGAGAATGACCATTCAAATTTCGTTCGAATTCGAGCGCTTGAGCTATATTTTCGAGGATGGACCCCCAGACTTTCGCACGGAGATGCACCGGGGCGATAGGTACGCATGTCAGTGTCGCCCTTATTGCTCCATCGCTTCCGCGTGCCTCGAATAGCCCAATCGGTTCCAGGCACGTAAGACTCTCTTAAGGTGGTCGCCTGGTTGAAGAAATTTTGCACGTCTAAGGCCTAAAAGCGTGGGAACGCTAGGGGCGACCGAGACGTGCGCATCAACTCTCTCGTCGCCTCTACGCGCAAAGTTCTACTGGCGGGCAGTCTTGCCGTAGATAACGCGCCTCTATCAGACTTTCAGCGGTGACCCTACCATTTTATGACGTAGTATTAAAAATAAATGTTTGGTGTGCGTCCCTATTCCTTTTTTAGTGTATTGCACCGGAATGTTTATACCTAAAGTGACCGTGAAAAAACCCATTTCAGTCATTTTCACTATCACAAAAACATGCTTTAGAGAGAAATGGAGCAACTGAAAAACGTATACAGACGCGTAAAGTTTCTTAAATGCTGTTCGTAGCAGACCTCAGTCAGACACGTTGGACGGTTTTTTTAAATAAAACGTTTTCTGCTGGAGCTCTGCACACCGTTTGGCCATTTACCCAGGCGGCCACGTTAAGGGATCTGCCTACCCATACGGCAGCCACGTAGTTTGAATGGTGAATCAATGATAAATAGTTTCCTTCCCAGTGGATCAATTTCGATGATAATATTTTCAAACAAAAGTTATTCTACATGAAATTTCTTAGGGAATAATGGCACCTTAAGAAATCGTGCCAATTTTTTTGTTTAATATTATTTTTCTAAAGTTAAACATTAAAATGTAAACTTTACAACAGACAATAAATAACATATTTTTAAATTATTATTTCTTAACACGGTAGTATTCTCTGAGAAATTTTGCGTTGAAAAGTTTTTTTTGTTTTAAACAGTTATCTTTGACACTAACGCATTGATTAATTGTTTCCGGTGTTACAAATTAGAAACGTTTTAATGCGCACTGTACATAAGGTGGCAAAGAACTTGTTACNAATAACATATTTTTAAATTATTATTTCTTAACACGGTAGTATTCTCTGAGAAATTTTGCGTTGAAAAGTTTTTTTTTTTGTTTTAAACAGTTATCTTTAACACTAACGCAATGATTAATTGTTTCCGGTGTTACAAATTAGAAACGTTTTAATGCGCACTGTACATAAGGTGGCGAAGAACTTGTTACGGTACGACTACCAATAAGCTGTAGACTTCGTGCTCTGTGTTAGTGATATGAACCAATCATAACGCAGAGCAGTAACGCAGCTTATGAATCAGTTACCCCCAGGAAAGATCATTGGGCAGTGAACCCCGCAGGGTAGATCAACGGTCAAATATAATCTCCCTGTGCAACAAGTTGACAATGGTCTACAATGGGAATGAAAGGGTTGCAAGTCCATTCACGGTTACTTCACACTTTTCTGAAGCCCTGCTAAAGTTCTACTTCCATGATATTCCTCCACCATATGCAAACAAAGCTTAACTAAGTCCAGAAAATTACACTAGAGGGACATCGCACCGTATTCGCTCTTTCAGTGTAATAATATTTTGCATGAGAAATATTTCTTACTAGGCATTACCAACACTCCTATTTTCCCTCCGGTTTTATTGACACCAATTGTAATTAAATATTATTATTTACAGATAAATACATAGTATAAAAGGAAGTCCCTGGCGCGTGTCTGTTTGTCTGTATGTCTGCGCTAATCTCGAAAACCACTTAACGGATTTGGGTGCGGTTTTTACTGTAATGATCTGCATTTATCGAGGAAGGTTTGTGTGTATTAAAAATTGACCTAACACTTATAGGAGCTGAGAATTAACGGTATTAGTGTATGCTGTCGGGAATAAAGTGTGCCGGCAGCGCGCTCTCGTGGAATACGCTGCCTAATCCTTTAGAGATATAACAAAATGTGGTGCGAAAGAATTGTGTAGAATTAAATGATCTACAAAAACGTTAGCAGTAGCATATTTTTATATTTAATAGATAAGTAGTAATAAGCGTATTTACAATTTAAATTACGCAGTTAAAACAAAGGTAACATTCACCTTAAATAACTTAATTTATATCAAAATAAATTATTTCATAATTAAAACTGTTTAATGTAGATAAGAAATGTCATGTACAGTATGCAAGTATCGCCAAAACTTTAAAAGTTATGCAAATTTGTAAAAAAAAAAAAAAAATTAATTTCTAAAATCGAGACACGTTTGCACGGACCTATACGCTGGTGGAGGTGGCGGCTAGGGGTGTGGCTGATGAAGTCAATGTATCATTAAAAACATCGTATCTTTGACCCAACGTAACAAAACTACCACTCACAACAAACATTAGAGTACTATGTCTTCAGATGACAACAGCATGTTTGCTGGCATGCTACTGAAAGTCGGAAACGGACAGCTTCCAATGGATTGGGGAAAAATTTCTCTCAATAGTGATATAGTCACCCTCTGCCAACAACTAATAAGTAACGTATACCCTGAAATACACTACCTTTCAAATGAGACACTATCGTGGTTCAAAGAAAGAGTGATATTGTCGCCTGCTAATCAACATGTCAAAAAAAATTAATGAATTAGTGCTCGCAACATTCAGTGCGCAAACACAACTCTATTACTCGGTAGAACTCGATAGTGAAGAAGCTGTGCACTATTCCACAGAATTTCTTAATTCATTGAATCCTTCTGGCATGCCACCACACAACCTGATTTTAAAAGTTGGAGCTCCCATATTTTTATTGCGAAATATAAATCCACCGAAATTATGCAACGGGACGCGATAAAAAAAAAATTAAAAAGTTATCTCATTGAAGATACTATTCTAACTGGCTGCGGTGCTGGAGAAGCCGTTTTAATACCTAGAATACCAATGACTCCCTCGGATTTGCCTTTTAATTTTAAAAGAGTCCAATTTCCAATAAGAGTTTGTTTTGGTATTGCCATAAATAAGGCACAGGGTTAAACACTTAATGTTTCTGGAGTGGATTTGAGTGGAGCATATTTTTCACACGGCCAACTCTACGTAGCCATTTCGCGTGTCACGTCAAACAGAAATCTTTTTGTGCTGGCGGTCAGGGGCAAAACGATTAATGTTGTATACAAATAAATTTTCTAAACCACTATCATATACTATTGTTATATTAGAGATGTGTGAATGTGGATAAAGCGAAGGAGGTAGGTATGTCAGGATCGCGGTAAATGGAGGTCCATAATCTCTGCCTACCCCTCTGGGAGACAGGCGTGACGTATATGTATGTATGTATGTTATATATGATAGTAGTTTACTACTTTACTGTCATATAATATTGTAATTGTCTTTTCCCAAATTATTTATAAGAGTATCGCTGTAAAAACTAAATTATACCCGGGTGAAGCCGGGCCAGGTCGCAAGTAAAATATTAATGAAACTTCGATTTAACCAAAAATAAGGCAGTTTTATATAAACATAAGTATAAAACACTAGTAATAAGTCACATATTTATAAAATAACAGAACACGTCATACATGGGGTAATTTTTCAAAGGTTTGATTCAAAAAGTGTGAACAAACTGCGAATTGACTATAACATCGATTCCCCGTTTAAACTCCGCGTCTACAGGCTAGGTAGGCAGAATTCTTAAATGAACGAAATAAGCTGCTGCGATTTCACCGCCGCGAATGTGCTCGAGCCACGACGATGCGCAACTTCCGGTTTCCGCCGTGGCGGCCGGAGAGCTTGAAAAAAAAAAAAAAAAAGAGCAGGGGAGCCTCGCTATTTTCCTCCCCCAACCCCGCCTCGTTCTTGCGAGCGCAAACAACATACCTGGCGCCGTTCCCGCGGAAATGGGTTGTTAGAAATTTGCATGGCTCGGAAATTACAGTTCGCGCGGCGGAGCATATCGAGAAGTGGTACGGAGGAAGAAGTAGTGAAAGGAGGGCCGGATGAAGACGCGAGGAGGCGAAGGGTAGCTGGATAGAGAGGGTGGGAGAAGGAGGGTTGTTCTCCAAAGTTTCAACTCGTCTCCGTCTCGTCTTCTCCTCCCGCTCTCCTCGCCGGGAGGCCCTTTAATCCAGTTGAGCGGATAAAGAAACTGCAGGCTTGGCAGAAGTAGCTGGAAGGGGGGTGGGAGGGGGCACGCCAGGAAATTCGCCGCCAGTCGCAAGTGACGCCGTAATGCAATTCGGCGCTCGCGGGCCGCCCCGTCGCGCCGCTCGCACGAGTTCCAGCATGGAGAACAGTACAGGCTGTCCCACGTGTCTCGAGCCTTGGATGACGTCATCACCAACTCCCACTGTCACCCAGGAGTGGGTCTGGAATGAATGAAGAGATTTGGGCGGCTCTTAACGGCGAGGTCTTGAGAGCCGAATGAGGGTGATTGAGGTGGGTATGGAGTAACGCCAGAATGAAGGGGGCGAGGGAAACGGGAGATCCCCGAGAAAACCCGCAGACCAGCGGCATCGTCCGGCACGATTTCCACATGCAAAAAGACGGGGAATGAACCCGGTTCGCATTGGTGGGAGGTGAGCAGGCTAACCTCTCAGCCACCGCGGCTCCAGTGTATCTAGAACTTTTGTTTGCGAGAGAGGGAGGGGGTTGGCAATTTCACACTTTTGCAGGTGGAATGGGAAGGGGACACACTAATAATAATT
>NQII01000723.1:43538-87893 GCA_002778355.1 Clitarchus hookeri
ACGTGCCCCACAACAACCGGGCGTCTGCGGAGTCGTGGAAGTTGGGCTGCTTGTCGCTAACAGACCAGAAATTTCCTTCACTTCGTGGAAGCGCGGGTCCTCACTCGTTGCTGACCCTCTGGCATCACGTGGCACGTCAGCCATTGCGTCGTGCCCTTGGAATGCACCCCCCCTCCCCCCTCGCCAAGGTTGGCGAAAGACCCACCCAGATTCGTAAAGTTGGATTCACAAGTGAAAAATTAAGCGCGCGCTTTAGAATCATGACTTATACAGAAGAACGCTGCGTGTGTGTAATTTGACGTATTGGTCCGCAATAGAAATTATCTGGCCATGTGCGTGATTCGGCTTTACTTAAGATTGAAAAAAATATATATATTTTATATCCTAAGTAAAGATTTTTATGGCTGTGTGGCAGCGGTGGTGTAGTAGTTAGACTACTCGCCTCCCACCTTGGCGAACTGGGCTCGATTCCCGGCGGGGTCGCTCCCGTAACGATGCCACCGGTCAGCGGTTTTTTCTCGGGGGGTCTCCCGTTTCCCCCGCCCTTGTAACCCGGCATTACTCCATACTCACCTCGCTTCACCCCCATCGGCTCTCAAAACCTCGATGTTAAGAGCCGCCCAAACATCTTCACTCATTCTGTGTCGGTGACCAATCATAACAGAGTAGTCGGTGGTGATGGCAAAAATGTGTTATTTACAGTAGTGTGAAGATGAAAAACATTAAAAAGGCACGTGTGTCTACATGTTTATAATTATATTTGTGAATTAAAAATAATAAGCTCCCCTGCTAAAAAAAAATATCTACTTATATGTGATGGTGTCATACGAGGTTAGATTAGGAATAGTTATCAACCAGAAGTAAACAGCAAAGGACGGTCACACGATTCCCATTGACTGGACTTTTAAGAACTATCTTATGAATTGTGAACCGCAATACTAAATTTATGAATTGTGAACCGTAATACTAAATTTACGAATTACAAACCCTCCTTAGGCGTGCTGTGGCCGGCAGGTATCTGGGTAGCTGTCAGAAGAAGGAAGCGGGTGAACATGGAAAAGGGGGGAGAGATGCGTGTGCGGCGCTGCTATCAGTCGTATAACAAACATCGGGTGGCACGTCCTGACAGGTTTTTAAGGCCCGAAGGCCAACACACCCTCCATCCTCCCGCATTGCAACTGTACTCTGATGAGTAAGGCAGTGCACGGCACTTTCTCCTCTTGGTCTCTTCGGACCATTCATATTTCCGAGTTCCCGTTACACGGTATTCTACCGGTTTTATCTCTTAAAAACCTGTCCTCCTCGGCAAATCTAGAATACTCCGACCTACTTTTTGTAAGCCTTTGCCTGAGTACCCTATTATGGGTCATCAGAATTTTGCCTGTTCCATTTATCGAACTCATCTGGTATTCTGCCAATTCTGGTAGCAAACTCGTTCCAGATCTTGTGGAATTGTTTGTTCTCCATGAATGTTTCAATTCCCATGTGAATGCCCATTTCTTCAACTCTTGTATCCAGCCAGTTTCTGATACCTTCTGTCTTGAGGCATTCTGTGATCACGTGTTGTACTGTGTCGTCGACTCCGCAAACTTCACACAGTGGGGAGTGCACGAGCCGCAGGCTGTGAAGTTTCGCCTTAAAGTTCCCATGACCGGCGAGTAGCTGCATGCTATAGTGGTTCGTCACTAACCATTTACAGCGCAGTCTCGATCTTATGTCGGGTATCAGCTCGAATGTCTGCCTGCCCTTGTCCGAGTTAATCCATCTCGTTTGTCCATTCATCTAATAAGCCATTATGTATTTCATCCTTCTCTTGCCTTGACAGCCCGCCAGCCCGTACTCTCGGACAGTCTTATATGCGCTTGTAACGGCCAACAGTGTCGCTCTCTGAGCACTTACAAGTTTACGCCTGTGCCACGAAAGTTCAGCGCGGTGATGCCACATCACTGCACCATATGAGATGATGGCCTCAAACCCTGCTTTGTATATTGTACGCAAGGTGCTGTAGTTAAGGCCCCAGCTAGTGTTACCTAGCCTCCTTAGTTTTTGAAATACCACTACTGACTTCCGTGACACATATTCAACATTCTTTAAGAAGCTGATCTTGTCATCCATGACGACTCCGAGATACCTGAACTCCTGCACATATCTGACGGGCTGTCCCCCGAAGCGCACAGTTGGGTACCTCTTCAGTTTTCCCTTTACTAGCATGATCTTCGTTTTCTCCACTGAAAAGCTAAGTTTCGTAGCCTTAGACCATTGCCACGTCTTCTCCATGATTTAATTAGCTTTAACCTCTAGTTCTTTCCTGGAGTTGCCAGAAACCAGAATCAAACCGTCATCGGCGTACCCAAAGACTATGCACCCCTGGGGGAGCCCCTGTTCCCAAGATCCATCGAATAGGATGTTCCATAGTATCGGCCCTAGGACCGACCCCTGGGGACATCCCTTCGTCAGCTTCTTCTGTACCATTACATTTTTGCTAGAGTATCTGCTCCATCGGTCGGCTAAGAAATCAAGGACGACCCTGTAGATGTTCGCTGGACATCGTTTCTCCTTGAGTCTGTACATTACTTCCAGCCACCAGGCATTGTCGAACGCGCCAGATATGTCTAAGAAGATAGCCATGATATATTTGCTTGAGGATTTCCTTATCTTGCTCATCACGTCGTGAAGAGCAAAATCTGTTCCTGTACCTCTTCTTAACCCATACTGGTGTTCGTTCAGCGTTCCCTTCGCTTCAAGAGCCATGGTTAGCTGTCGGTTAATAAGCTTTTCAAAGACCTTACCCAGCACCGGAAGCAGTGTTAATGGCCTGTAAGCCTTAGGATCGTCCAGATCCTTACCATTACCCTTTTACAAGATTCTCAGGCATCTCAGTTTCCAAGGGGAGGGAAACACCCCGCCTCGAAGACAGTGCGTCCTGACAGATGTTACTGAAGACTGAAGACATGATGTTTGTCGGACGGCGGATTTGCTGCCGGGCCGTTCTGTTGTCGCTCGACTTCAAACAGGCCACTGATGGGATACAGACCTGTGCACTGTCACGTACTGGAAAGTACAGGGATTTTGGAAAGTTCTCTGTGTTGTAACTACGGAGAAGGGTCCGTTTTTCGTCATTTATTTCCGCATTTCCGTGTATATGAACTCGCCATTCCCGTAATAAAACTGTAAATTTATTCACGGAAATGTTTTAAAAGCGCGCGCATGCAGTGCAAACCTGCAACCATCATTAACACGCGTTTTGGAAAAACATATTAGCAGATAGGAGAGCCGAGATAATTAGAAGAGAATTAGGTGGACTATCACGCTAGGTTGTGATATATATACATATATNTATATGCGAAGATATACATGTCTAGGAGCCGAACAATATTTGACGATGGTTAGCGAGTGAAGTAATTGCACAGGTTGTGATGAAGCTAGAAAAACTCCTTACCCGTATGATGTAGGCAGCAGATATAATACAATTGCTAAGTAAAAATTTCCTGGACAACGTGCAGTGTTTTCTCGTATTATACACGAAACACGGGAAAGAAACTTCCGGAAAGAATCTGTCGACGTGTGCGAATCTCGGCCTTTTTTTCCCGACGAGTTGAGCTCCAACGGCGCAGAAGACATCCCAATGAGGAAGTAGCGAACTTACTTCCACTTCAGGACAACTTCGAACGCCGCTTACTACGGATTTGAAAGGTTGGAAGGGTGAGGTTTGTCTTTCAGTGGCGCGTTTTTTTCGTGCGACAAAGAGAAAGTGGATGAGGGTGAGAACAGAGAGGATATCGGGAGCATGAAAAACAGAGGACCCGAAACAAAAATACGAAGGGGAGGAAGTTAGACAGAAATATGATGAAAATACAAAAAGGACTCTTTTTTTTTGTAGGCAATTCACAGCAGTGATACGTTGTTTCCACCCTTCATCCATTATGGTAACTTTTCGAGGCAGTTTGAGTTTGTATTTGACTGCGTGTGCTTCCGTATTCTCAGTGCCACCCGAGACCATCGTCGTGCTATCGCAGCATTGTTACACTGTGTCTCGCCAAGGTTCGTTATTTATGACCTTCCTCTTCCAAGAAATACTATCCAACGGCTTCTTTGTGACACTTGCGCATGCATTGGTTTTCTCATTGTAGTCGAAGAATAACGATTCACTAAGGCAACGTATGGAAATAGTGTTAGCAGGAAAATGCCACCTACCATCATTCTCGAAAGCATGATGTGAACGGAATTGAACTTGTTTTGTGTTGCGTGGTTTAGCGAATTAATTTTATATATCAATAATATTCTTGATGATAGCGGGTTTTTCACCGCGTAGTCATATGTTGTGTAGAGAAGTACAATGACGAGCGGGTATAGGCGTGTACACTGTAAGGCGCTGTAGCTCGCGCCAGCCGCGAGCTCCCGATATACGCGGTCCGGCCCTCTTCGACCCTCCCCTCCACCAGGCAGACCCGCTCGCTGTCTCGTCGCCCCCACATGCGCTGGGCAGCCGGGGAATTATTGGCAGCGGCGAGACCTGGCTGGCGTCACAGCCTCTCCTCCTCCCCTTTGTAGGAGAAGCCGACGAGTGTAGAGGATGCGCAATCATATTTTGGAAACTTTGTGCCCTCTGCGCAACGCGGCATTAAGATAAATTTATAGGCGATGGCCCACGGCCCCAATAAATACAGGTCACAGCTGGACTATCGGTAGTCTTTTTGTGGAAGCCAATTAGCTGAGTGCGGTACTCGAGGGACGTGTAGTGGACGGACGACAACGGGAGACTGCGAAACGACGGCGGACGAGGTGTTTGTGGTGTGAATGGACAAGAGGGTGTGTTACCCGACGAGTGAAGGCTACCTTGCATGAAGGCGCTTGGAGATTTCTAGAACATTGTGGACTTGGCTAAATTAAGGTGGAACTAAAAGAACACGTGATACGGATTTTAGTGTAAATATTGGAACAGTGGAACATATACATATAACTTATAAAAATAATTGAATAGGTTTTGATACATTGTCTTTTGGGGCTGATTTTTAATTAAATTAATTGAGTTGATTTTTTTGAGGTAATTAAATTGTACTGATTAAATCCATTAATTGAAAACAGCACGTGATATAAATTTATTATAAGAATTTGTTTTGAAAAAATTTAGGTTGTAGTTATTTTTAATATTATTAGGAAATTATAATGAACTGTTTTATTTAGTTAAGACCTCCATCCCTTAACGAAACTGGTTCAGTCCACTGACTTTGGAGAGAAATTGCAACATTACGTTCGTTATTCCGAAAAGCAAATAGCTTCAGTTTAAGGCCCCGCATACGTGAAGATATTATAAGCTTCACGGGCGTCGAATAAAGAGAAAATCCATGACTTGTGCCTCTTTGTACCGTAACAAAAACAAAGACGTGATTATACGGTAGAATTAAAGAAAAAAAAGGTACTTACAAATATAACACTGAAGACACTCGTTTGAAACATTTTCCCCTTCTGGCGATTGCTAACGCAGGGTGCTGGGATCAGTCACATTGAAGTTAACATAACGTTGACGCAGTGTTAGCCAATCACATTTAATCAGAGACTTGTTGTATTTTGGTTTCTGTATTTATTTTCATTCCAACCGTGACATTGCAATGGAATTTAGTGTTTTATTTTCATGTGTGTGTGTGTGTGTGTGTGTGTGTGTGTGTGAGAGCATATGATGTCGATGCCCACAACCATAATGACACGCATATTAAACATTCGAAAGTTTTCAAACGTACAGAAAATTTATAAACGCATTCAGGTGACAGTTTTGGTAAAACATGAGAATATTAAGGGAGCACGCATGCAAAAGTTTGAAATATAATGGAGTAAGATTTCGCATTTGTATGTAGATAGTGCAAACATNAGAGCATATGATGTCGATGCCCACAACCATAATGACACGCATATTAAACATTCGAAAGTTTTCAAACGTACAGAAAATTTATAAACGCATTCAGGTGACAGTTTTGGTAAAACATGAGAACATTAAGGGAGCACGCATGCAAAAGTTTGAAATATAATGGAGTAAGATTTCGCATTTGTATGTAGATAGTGCAAACATATTAAGGTACATATACATGCATATACACTTCATCACGCATTATTACAGAAGTTCTGTTGTTAACTCCAATGTGAATGTGTATACGACATTACAAAACTTTTGGCATAGAATTAACGAAAAGATAACAAAACGATCCCTGTGCCAATTTCAGTGTGAATCGGTCTTTGCATAATGAGGAAGCCGAATCGTCGAGAGTCATCGAGTAACCAGGTGGTCCAAAGCTCATTTTAATGAAGAGATCCCATAGCGTTTTACGTTTCCGTACATAATTGTGTAGGCTGTTCACGGTAAAGTGAGCACTTTTGAGGCCCTAGTTGCTTTTTATTTTCAGCCATTTTTTATTCCTTAAACACCTTTTAAAATAAATATTGCTATGTAAGTAATAAACACAGTGTACATATTCCACCTCACTTTATTTATCACCTCTCTTTTGTGAGCCATATTAAATTTTAAATTACGTGACAAAATCTTTGGTACTGGAGTTTCTGGCTTGAATAAAACTTATCAGTGTATCAGATTAATATGTAGGAAATCATTACACCTCGGCTAGCGAGCATGATATAATTACAAGTTGTCAGACCTCTGGAAAGTCCTACGTGAGTGAAAATGGCAAAACTTGAAAACAAAATTATTAGTTATAAGTTCTAGAAAATAATCGAGTTTTGATAAGAAAACCAGAATGCTCATTCATGGATGATGACACGATAGTAACGTAAGCCTTTGCAAATACTCATCCTTCTGAAGTGGAGTAAACAGCATCGGTTGAATATAAACCTCAAAATATAAAAAATCAGGCGTTTCAGGATTGTTGCTTGTCCACGCACATTTACAGAACTTTAAGGCGCCTGTCTACACCTCTACCACGCTGTATAACAGTTAGCTCTGCCACAACGCATCAACATTTGTGATTTTTATTTTTGAGTAAAATCAGTCAAACATTACACGGCCAAATAAATCAGTTTTCGGGGAAACCACGGCAAATCTTTTATAGCAAACGTCTTCCAACATATAATGTCTCTTGAATCTGTATGACTAAGATAATTAACACTAGTCGCTGTACTGTTGTGAGGATGTATGTAAAAGCAAAATTCGTTCGGGAGTAGTGCTATTAATTTTATTGTGAACTTAATTATCATTCACAACGCCATGAGGCGAGCACGTTGTCATAAGAAGAGACATATTTCAAGACCTGCTTTCGGAATATTGGTTTTTTTGATTGTGATGTTGCTAAAGATGACAATGTTTTCGCAAAGCAAGTTACGACAGCGTCCGCGCCGCGAATCTGGCAACTCTGCCTGCGCATGGAAACTCCCGGTCAGGAAAACAGCTTAGTTTGTGGGGCAACCAGGTTCATGAACAGTCAGCTAAACTACGGAACAGGTGCTAATTGGAACCACATCCGGAGACAGTGCATCTGGCAGATTACACAGCCGCACTCTCGCCCCATGGCCCGACGCTCCCACACTAACACACGCGAGCTACCCTTGATCAAGTAAGACATTAACGGCGAAGTATCCTCGCCATCTTGGATTTACGTGTTTTCCTTCACGACTTAATTTTCGTAGTCAATATTATTTAAAAACCAATCTAGTGATGGCGTGAGGAACGTCTTAACAGATACTTCGAAATCCATCTAATTTTTCTTAAGGGATTAGTTTCACATATGTAACCGTAATAAAATATTACGTAATTATTTAATAATGCCAGTCCCGCATGGGAACATGTAAGTATAATTGTAACGGTAAAACTTAAAAAAAAAACTCAACTAATTCTCTATGTCATGTCTACTTTTGATATTTTATGCCTGGTCATAAATTTTCACCCCAAAGATTTGCAAGAAAAATCGACGATGGAATATATGCAACCCCCTTAAGGCTGCCACCCAGTGAGAGGTGTGTTTGTGAGGCGAAATTCGATGAAGCGCTACGGCAGACTCCGGCCGGCGCATGTAGAGCGATATTACTTCTACGCACAAAGTCGTAAGTTCGCGTCGTACCGCTGGAACTACGCCGCTTTAAACAACGACGCTATAATTTTATTGGACGTGACACTTTAGCAAAGTGCAGTGCACTCCTCTATCGTAGTTTCGCACGAATCTGGTTAGTATATTTTGAGAAACACCAGACTTGAAAATTAGTTTTCAGCAACGTGGACCTTAAAATAATATTTACAATGTGTGTAATATCGCGAAAGCACTATTTACTACTGGTCTGAAGTGTATTTTTTTTCGTAGATAAGCATTTTGAAAGCAAATCTACTGCTTTCCATAAAAAAAAAAAATGGTATTTTAACTCTATTTCAAGCGTCACGTATGAGGTTGCTTTAATATATCTCGGCATCAAAATTTNGTAAGCATTTTGAAAGCAAATCTACTGCTTTCCATAAAAAAAAAATGGTATTTTAACTCTATTTCAAGCGTCACGTATGAGGTTGCTTTAATATATCTCGGCATCAAAATTTTGTGAAGAGAAAAACCTACTTATGGGACCCACTCCGTAAAAACAATCACAGAACTGATTTACTTCTCCATGCTCTTTGCTGAAACGAAGTGAGGTTTTAGACGAGAAGTGATGTTCCGAATCCTATATTATAGTGTTTTGATTGTAACTCACCTAAATCTTTACGTAGTGAAAACTATATTAAATTTTAAATTGCGGTAAGCACTTTAGCAGCTAACAAATTCCATTACAAGCCTTTTTTTTTTTTAATACAAGTTCGACATTTTCCCACAGTAATTCGCAATAAAGGACAAACTGAACCTCGTAATGCGCCTACTTTGATCCTTAAAAACATAGCAAACATATGTTTAGTTTTTAGTAAACTTAAATTTAGGAAATATATTTTTTTACACGTTAACAGCGATCTGTGTATGTGCGAGTTTGTGTGTTTTCTGTGGGTGTTCACTGTATGTATCTAACAACTCGGATCTCATCAAAGTTTAATAAGGTTTTATCTCTTACGTTCCTAAATCACATTCACTCATAATAGCTAACATAACATGTTTAAAGCAAAATTAATGAATACTACGGACGATTTATACCCCGGTTTTTTTTAAAGTTATTTGCTTTAAAAAAAATTATGAACACGTGTCCCATCAAACGCGATGCCTATCAAAATTAGCAGCTGCTAATTAATACACGAAACATTGTTTCACGTACGAAGTGAGTGAAATACGTCAAGAGCCTGTACACGGTTCATTGCTTTCAACGACGCACCACGCATGTCCTGTAACGGGTTCTGATGTCGCTCCGCTATGCAAGGGTACATAATGAAGGAGACGGGATGATGTTGCTACTTGAATAGGGGATCAAACTGTGGTTGTGTGGAGGATGTGGAACTTGGAACATCTCAGTCTCGGTATCCTCTGCGTAACGAGCACAACCTCCGAGGATCCTATGGACCACGGTGGTCGCGTCACTAATGCACCGAACTCCCATCACAGTGACCAGGGTTCTATTACTGGCCGGGTCACATCCGTATCCCCACACGAGGGGGAAACGTGGCAGACGTTGCCGTTGGCCGGTGGGCTTTACCAGGATAATTCCGTTTGTCCTACCGCTTCGTTCCGCCGCCTTGATTAGGACATCATTATACGTTACCCATCACGGACGATCGGCACATGAAGGTACCACATGAAAAGCCCGTCACTCGGTCACTTCACCGTCGGCTGCGTCATCGTGCCCATAATGTCACCATCGCTATTAGCCTTCTACTCGTCACCGTCAGCATCGTTATCACAATCTTTATCGCCATCATCGTCATTGTCCTTTTCATCATTGCCATCGCCGATGTTTTCAACATCTTCATCACTGGCATCACCACCATAGTTGTTATAATTGTCGTGATCTTCGTCACAGTCGGCATCGTTGCCATGGTTACCACGATCGTCATCATACCTGACATTACTGCAATCACAATATTCGTTATCATTAATCATCGTTATCGTAGAGAATCCCCACCGAAGATGATACTGGGTAAACTTAAAACAAATCACTGAAAAGAAGACTTGTGTCGTGAAAAAAGCGCTTGTACGCATGGCTCGTTTTATTTTTTGACAGCTGTGCGTGTTCTTCCGCTCGCCGTCCCTCAGGAGCAGCAGCATCCCCGGGGCACTTCCGCGCGACGCGTCAAGAAGCATCGAGCTGCTTAAAGCAGCACGAAGAGCACATCGCGTGTCTACTTCACTTGGACCGCCGCTGTTTCGCAGAACAATGCCCGTGTCGCATAAAGGATGGTTTCCACTCGAGACGCCCTTTCAACTTGATGACGCTACGTGCATCACAACACCTTCCTTCCCTTAACTTACGTGAGAGTCGTGCAGCGAGCACGGCCTGTCGTTCATCTCAGCGGATTAAGGCGCCTGGCCAGGAACCAGACAGCGTGACCTCGATCCACTCCCACGACAAGCATTTTAACTTCCTTATACAGTTCACTCTGTTTTCAATTTAGGCCACCGAGGTTTCCGCTCAGCTGTTACACGAACTGTATTGCCGCTTTTTTAAAAACGTAGTCCACGCAAATTAGACAATAGAAAAAAGAAACACATTTTCACAGTTTTAACTAATTGGCACTAATATTCGTATTTACGTAATTTTATTTAACATACTAAAAGCCCCTATAGGTGAAATGTGAGAGAGGGTCATTCAAATGTACATTTTTTAAAATAGTTTTTCGCGAATATCTCAAAAACTATTAGGTTTAGTAAACAAACATTATTCGCTCAAATAAACTACATCCTATAAAATTTTCTACATGAATGTCAATACTTAAGAGCTGGAAGTCAAATTTCAGCAATTTCTCAAAATTAGGAATTATATCGCTTATTTATGGAAGAAAAAACTTTCTGGTTAACTTACAACTTTTCGACTTTGTTATTATTGAAACTTACGATCCTATTGATTTCAAAATATATTTATTGCGACAGATGGCAATGTGTACTACCGAGAGACGAACATCGACTTCAAAGAAAGCGATAAATTCAAATATAAAGACATGTTGTGAACGGCAAACGTTATTTCGGGTTCTCTCAAGACAACATAGCACGTTCGCTCAGACTTTCACACTGCAATTTGCAGAGGAAGAGAAATTTGCTACACTATTCACACTCATAAAATAAACTGTTCACCAGTTAAAGGGGCAAAAACACACACAAAAAAAAATTGTATTAGCTGAGTCGTGGACAAGGTCGTGGTTATTTTTTTACGTGAATACGTCTGCGCTAGTGAATAATATTTACTTTGTGATATGGGGATTAATTGAAGGTAATCGAGGGAAGTGGATATAGTTTGTTTGGCTTAAAAATCAGCGAACTATAACATCGGAGTCGCTAAATATACTGCCCAGAAATATTTTATTTTTCAATCTGTTTTCCTGTTAGGTTCTTTGTAGGTTCTGAACATTTATATTTATGATTGGCAATGAGGATTATGAAACATATTATTGAGCTACCGTAATTTTAATTTCATTAAACATTTACTTGTTTCTCGTCCTGCTCGAGGTATGTACAAACATAATTAGAAACCACAGATCATTTTTGAGTTTAATAATAACTCTAAGCCCAAATCAGTGAAATACCATTCATTGAAAGTCAGTTGATAAGCTCCAGCCGACTGGCCAATCAAGCAAATTAACTGGGAACAAGTGACGTATTACAGTGGAATTCTCGACATTCAGTGGGAAACCACAAATAAATCAGTGAAATTCANAACTGGGAACAAGTGACGTATTACAGTGGAATTCTCGACATTCAGTGGGAAACCACAAATAAATCAGTGAAATTCAGACATCATATTAAATTAGTTATCAGGCACTGATTATCAGTCGCCAAATTTCACTATTTTCACTGATTTGAATCAATTACCGCTGTTTCAGGTTTGGAGTGTATTTCTGTTTCGCCTCTTGTTAATTTAAGCATTAATTTATATTTTTACTCTTTATGTTTACGTATGTTTAAATTATGTTATACCTGGTAATGTGCAAGACAAGGCATTCAAGCCTTAACTTCGTAGGTATAAACAAAGACGAAAATAAAATATATACAATAAAATTGCCACCAGTCGCCCCGGGAACCCCCTCCCCTTCCCCCCNCCCGACCCCCTTGGCTCACGCATGCGCAGCCTCTACTCAAAGGCGATGCTCGCGTCGAAGCAGTATACCCGACTGAACGAGACCATAAGTCATTTCCAGCGGTATTAGCCACGAAGTTATAGGAAAGGATCACCCTTCAGACGTGATATGGCCGCCTCCCGTCCTGCTACCCCGCGTGTCGGTGTCACTTGAAGACTTCGTGGGGAGCCGAGATGTTTGCTTTCGTGTTCGAGGTAGAGAGCGATACGGGCGACAATGACGCACGCGCCCAGCGGCCCGTCGCTCCTACGTGCAAGGCGCTGAACCTGCGTGCAGTGGTTCCGCCGTTACGCTTTCCTGTGCAAATTACGTACGTAAAAGAAGGACATTACCACACACGACGAAAGCCCACTACGCAAATTTTAATTTTCTCCTACCTCTTACGGAAACTGCACCAGCAAACTCCGAAAGTGCATTTTTTTTTTAAATTTTAATTTTTACTATTTTTTTTCTGTTTGGATATACGTAAATCCCTTAAAATAAAACCGTCGGTGCTTCGTTAATAGTTTTTTTTTCATCACAAACGTGCAAACAAAAAATGTACAGAAAATATGCCCGGACTCTTTAAGAGAGGTTCATGTCGAAATGCATGTTGCACATGGCATACACTTTTAGGCCTCTTTAATGCTACGCTTCAGGTAGTTTCAAGCGAGTTTCAAATATCGGATTTCCAAGATACCCAATGAAATGCTAATCCACACATGGTCCGGGCCGAGGGCGGGCTGGTACAGCACGATCTCAGAAAACGAAACCCGGCGCCATTACGGAAATATTCAGTTTCCATTTTCAACGCGATCTGCGCGACCAGTACGCTGTAACCAATTTCCTGGACTTCCTGAAATTTAAGGAAAGTTGAATGGAAATAATCCCACGTGCCAGACTACAAATACAGTAACGTTGGGCGTCTTTACTATACAAGGTTGGGGCCTTCCCTACGCCATTCGACTGTTTCGCGAGCGAATGTAGGAACGGTATCATGGGTGTATGGGAAAATTGTTTACCACTCGCACTTTCTCACCAGTTCCTACACATTGTTATGGTAATTTTACGAATAATTTACTAGAGTGTATAGCGCTCCACGATAAAAGGAACTGCAGGACCTGCATCAACGTGTAATTTGGGGGGGGAGCAGGAAATGCCAAGCGACATTGCAGGAGCTCCAGATCGAGCCCACGACATCCGGCCTAGCGACGGAGCATGTTCGGCTGCGCTCGCATTCCGATACGGTCGAGTGAAGAGAATCGTGCGCGGTTTAAGCCCTGGCAGGAGCTACGGGGGAAGAAAAAGAGACGAGACGGGGATAGCTATATGTAGATGCCTCAAGCACGCTGAACCGGCAACGGAATAATGAGACGGGGGAACGAGAGGTTCGATGCGAGGCGGTTTCATCGACCGATTTAGAGACCGCGAGAGACGTAGAGCTGCAAAAAGGGCGAGTGTGGTCTCAGTTCGTGGCTGGTGAAAAAAAAAAAAAAAGAATGGGCGATGTTTGACTAGGTGCACGCGTGTGAGTGTTATTAATTCTTATTTTAACGCGGTGTTATTGCCACCCCAAGTGTTCATGCCGGAACTTTAAGAGGGTGTGGGATACAAATTGATGCTGACAATTGGTATAGAAAATCGAAGAAAGAGCAATCCCAGGCGGCAATTGTTACCAACTTTGTGGACAGATTTTTTTTTTCAGAGTGATGATCGAAAATTTGTACATTTATGTGCGGCGCAAGACGACGTGCTGAAATAGTGAATCACTCTGGTGAAATATTTGCCACGCGCAATCTTAAGAGAGACGTAGTCGTTGCAAATTTAACAAACTTCAACTTGCATCTTAAATGGCGTGCCCACAGAAGGCTTACTTGAGATCCAAACCCGGAACCTTGATCGAAGCTCTCTCAGCAATTTCATACGTATACCAGAGTGTATTCTTGAGAATGAGAGGGCCGAACGGTGGATCACAATGGAGAAATGATGAAATGCATCGCAGACGAGCACCTACAAAAAAAAAAAAAACCTACTGGCAAAGACATCCCCGATTCGATTATGTAAACATTTATAATTGGGATATGTCCAGGAACAGAACCCGGATGCTAGCGGGGAGAGAGAAGCTTGCTGGACGACTGTCATACGAGTGGGCAGTCAGCTGTGCGTTTGTGCGTTCTACAAACAATTATTTGGAAACTAAGAATTCACAGAAATTTTTCCTGTAACACTAGAAGGTAGATATTTCATATTTTACAAGACACTGTTTCATAGACAGTTCACATTTGTTTGTGCGAAATATTACAGTACCCACTTAACTGTTAAAACACGACATCTGTTTTACCCATTTCACAGTAACGTATTGTAAAATTTTCTGTGCTATACCTCAAGTGTTGCAAATATATTTCAAATCTCTACTTTTTGTTACTCCTCCGCCTCCAGCAAACAAAGCCTTGCTGTATAGAAAATTACCCCAAAAGGACAACGCGCTACATTCGTGCGCACTCTGTTTAGTAATATTTTGCACGAGAACACACATATTTTCATCCTGTTTTGTTCATATTAATTATAAGTGAAATATTATAATTTATACATAAAATGTAGGTAAAAGTTCAATTTGAGGAAAAATACAAAATTTTTTATGTCACGAAAACTATAACACGCTTGTGAAACGTGAAATATTTAGGAAATAAAACCANGACGTGCTGAAATAGTGAATCACTCTGGTGAAATATTTGCCACGCGCAATCTTAAGAGAGACGTAGTCGTTGCAAGTTTAACAAACTTCAACTTGCGTCGTAAATGGCGTGCCCACACAAGGCTTACTTGGGATCCAAACCCGGAAACTTGCTCGAAGCTCTCTCAACAATTTCATACGTATACCAGAGTATATTCATGAGAATGAGAGGGCCGAACGGTGGATCACAATGGAGAAATTATGAAATGCATCGCAGACGAGCACCTACAAAAAAAAAAACCTACTGGCAAAGACATCCCCGATTCGATTATGTAAAAATTTCTAATTGGGATGTGTCCAGGAACAGAACCCGGATGCTAGCGGGGAGAGAGAAGCTTGCTGAACGACTGTCATACGAGTGGGCAGTCAGCTGTGCGTTTGTGCGTTCTACAAGCAATTATTTGGAAACTAAGAATTCACAGAAATTTTTCCTGTAACACTAGAAGGTAGATATTTCATATTTTACAAGACACTGTTTCATAGACAGTTCACATTTGTTTGTGCAAAAGATTACAGCACCCACTTAACTGTTAAAACACGACATCTGTTTTACCCATTTCACAGTAACGTATTGTAAAATTTTCTGTGCTATACCTCAAGTGTTGCAAATATATTTCAAATCTCTACTTTTTGTTACTCCTCCGCCTCCAGCAAACAAAGCCTTGCTGTATAGAAAATTACCCCAAAAGGACAACGCGCTACATTCGTGCGCACTCTGTTTAGTAATATTTTGCACGAGAACACACATATTTTCATCCTGTTTTGTTCATATTGATTATAAGTGAAATATTATAATTTATACATAAAATGTAGGTAAAAGTCCAATTTGACGAAAAATACAAAATTTTTTATGTCACGAAAACTATAACACGCTTGTGAAACGTGAAATATTTAGGAAATAAAACCANGAAAAATACAAAATTTTTTATGTCACGAAAACTATAACACGCTTGTGAAACGTGAAATATTTAGGAAATAAAACCAAACACGTCATACATGGGGTGATTTTCCAAAAGTGTGATTCAGAAAGTTTGAAGATGCCACGAATATAGTATAACGAACCACGCATATTTTATTCCTGAAAAAAAAAAAAAAAGAAAACCACTGATATTACGATAGGCTCCAGCCGGCGTGAAAACCTAACCTCCGCGGACTCGCCGCTGGCGAGAAACAAGCATCTCATTAAAATTTCCGGCATTACCGGGGCGCAGCGCCTGGAGAAAGAGGGTCGGGAAATTGGGGTTGCGCATTCCGAACAAACCAAGTCCACTCGTCGTGCCATCCCTGCCCGCAAAGCGTTTCGAGTACTGAAACAGCAATTACATAGCATGTTCACAGCTAAGGGAGCACTTTAGACAATCCTGCTTAGGATCTACTTGTATACACATACCATATCCTTCCGCCACACATAAAATGAACATTGCCATGAGCCTAATCACTTTATTCATGTGTCAGTCAAGTGAAATTGCGAAAATAGTATAACAGTAAATATTGAACAAATTTGCTAATTATTACACTTACAGGCAATTAAAAAAAAGAGTAACCACAATAAATAATTGTATTCACAAACGTTTACATAAAATGTTTTATTCAACGGTAAAACATGGGACTACTTCCCCTCCGTCGTTACCAACTTTCCCGGACGCATGCCCGTTACACTGNTTTATTCAACGGTAAAACATGGGACTACTTCCCCTCCGTCGTTACCAACTTTCCCGGACGCATGCCCGTTACACTATATGCAGGGTAGGGGCAGTGAGATGTATCAAAAGTTGATTTCAAAAGTGCTCACTTTACTGTGAACAGCCTATATATAGACCGTATAAGATGTTCACGGTTATATCAGCACTTTCGAAAGAACTGCTAATGATCTACTTTTATCCACATTTCGTATCCTTCCGCCATATGTAAATACACTGAAGAGCCAAAAAAACTGGTATAGGCATGCGTATGCAAATAACAGAAGTATGGAACCAATCAGAGTAACGCGATGCGGTCGGCAGCTAGATCGGTTATTGCTGCTACAATGGCAGTTGTTCAATATTTAAGTTTGTTTTAACGTGGTGTTATAGTCGGCGCACGAGAGATGGGACATAGCATCTCCGAGGTAGCGATAACATTTGGATGATCGCGTACGACCATTTTACGAGTGTACCGTGAATATCAGGAATCCGGTAAAACATCACATCTTCGACATCGCTGTGGCCGGAAAAAGATAGTGAAAGGACGGGACAAATGACGACTGACGAGAATCATTAAACGTGACAGACGTGCAGCCCTTTCTCAAATTAGCGCAGATTGGATTTGTGGACTGCCCTGCAGGATTCATGGTGTGAAGATGCCTCCAGCATACCTTCAGACATTAGTCGAGTCCATGCCACGTCGTCTTGCAGTACTTCTGCTTGCGGCTGGGAGGGGGGGGTGGATACACGATATTAGGCAGGTGTGCCAGATTTTTTGGCTCTTCAGTGTATTACCATTTCATTGAACTGTCTCACTTTATTCATGCGCCATTCAAGTAAGAAGTGAAGAATATTTTTATGAAATTAAATGTATTAATAATATGCAAATTCGCGTCCTTAGGAGTATAAAGTAAGAATTACGGACTTCGGCAGCTATAAATTTAAACTTTACATCCTCAAACAACGTCAAAGCGTAGAACTATTTATCTTAATTAGCTGCGAACTTAAGTAAAGGCTGTTCATGGTAAATTGAGCACTTTTGAGAGCCCTGCTTACGGTCTACTTTTATGCACATTGGGTATTCTTCCAACAAATGTAGATTTGACATTGGCATGGGCATCATCACTTTATTCATACTTCAGTCATGTGAAAATGTTAAATTATTAGAAAAGTAAATATAAGTTACTATTCTGCTCATTTTTACACTTCGGTGCATTAAAAAAAAAACAGAAAGCGAAAGAAATAATTCAAGTCCACACAAATAGTAACTTAGCACTTTTTATTCGACGTTAAGTTATGGAACTACTTTCCCTCCATCGTTACCAACTTTACTGGGCGAAAGTCACTCAGTGTACCCGTTAAAATATATGCAGGTAAGGGCAGTGAGATTTTTTTTAAATGTTGGTATCAAAAGTACTCACTTTATCGTGACTTTAGTATATCCGTCACTCCAGTGCCTGCTGTAGCATGTAGTCTATTATTGGAACGAATTTTTTTTCTTCTCAAAGGTTGATTACAGAAGTGGTCGCTTTACCGTGAACAGTGTTTTAGAAACTGGGAACCGGCAAGTCCCTCGAAGTGGCGATGATAAAAAAAAAAAAAGCCAGTGTGTAGGTACGTGGACGAAAGTCGTCGCTGCTCACGCGCGAGGGCTTGTCGCCATTGCAACGACGCGACGCTCGCGTACTTCCGGCGCCGATACGAGCTGCGGCGAGATTCCAGTAGGAGATGAAACGCTGGAATCGCTCCAGTTCCGGAGTAATTGTGAGCCAGCCTCCGTCTGGATGCTTTTGTGGAAGTAAACGCTCGCGCTACGGTCGAGTTTCAAGCTTGTTCGAAATGGGTTCCCGTCTTTACAGGCGCCACGTGTAGTCAGCATGTATGCCGAAAGGGAATGTAATTTTTTTGTGATAGTTTATATTTTTAATAAGAATATAAGTTAATATTAAAAAATACAGGATGCTCGAGGTAAGAGAAGATTATTTTCAAGAATAATAGTGCCCGTAGACAAAGTTAACACAATCAATTGCTTTTCGACAAATGGGTTTCCCGGAGTTAGACCAGGGGGGGGGGGGATAAAGTAAGATCAGTATATGAAATCCTGCGGCAAATTATATTTTTAGCTGCACGTTGATACTGCGTGGCGATTTTATCATAAAGGGCGAAGCTCATTTGACAGACATATGATTGTCGTCCTTAACATATATTTTTAGTGTACATCGACAACCACGAGTGATTTGGGTTCCCGAAACAATATTGGTAAAATTACATTTTTACGCAATATACTTTTCAAATTGTATGTCATATAGAATATGCAGCTGTTTCATGATGCAGGTATTATTAGCGTAATATCTATAGTAAACGATCATAGAACATTGCGCTTAAAGCTACATCGTTAACATTACGCAATTCATTAATATAGACAGGTCGAAGGAAATTTATAACAAAAAAAAACTATGAAATAAGTTGATTTCAAATACAGACTTTAAAATGTATATCATATTCAGGTGAATATATCTACGACCATTCTGCACATTAAAAACAATTTCTTGTAATTTGTTGTGCCGAATCGAGACAAGAGAGTTTTTTTTTCTATCAGGTGCCAATGCATTTTACAAGGCAAGGCATACGACCGCCTTACCGTGGATTCTTTTGGCGTTTTTTTTATATGCGTTTTTCTGGGGATAAATTCTAACTGCAAATACATCTTTTACCGGCCTACATGTAAAAAAAAAAAGATAGCATTACACAATAGACGCAGACAAGTACAGAGGGCGTACAGAGGATGTTATCTCGTCAAACGTCGTTAGAAGGGGGTCGGTGCTTGAACACTCTAAACCTAGTTACCAGAGGCTATCGTTCACGTACGAAACATTTCAAACATTCTTTTCGACTGAAATATGTCTCGGTCAGCGGTAAGAAATATTGTGCGAAACAATTTGAAACGTACAAATTATGAAAACGAGCCCGTGCGCAGAGTTAATATCATTAAAAAAAATCACGACTTACAGACAAAAAAGGATTAAAAAATATCCCCAGACTTTTTCCAGGTTTTCCAGTTTAAAACTAAAAACATTTCAGGCAAACAGGGATGTCAACACAGAACATCTGCACGTACCCTTGACGCATGTTATCATGGAAGGATATAATACATACGATGGGAAATTACGTCATTCAATCGAAGAAACGGGATACCACACCTTCCCGGAGCACGAAACCAACGGAGAGACATTCTTTCAAGAAGTCTCGTCCAACAAGATGGTGTGCGATACTTAAATGCAAAACATTTTGAAAAAAATTTTCTTTGTGTTTTTGAACACTTTAAGACATGAGTTCGATAACTGCGAAATAACATTTTATGTAACAATTCGGTGGTCTTCTATAATGTGGTGTGAATAAACTGAGAGGTTGCTGAGATTAAGCTTACATTTCAGTTGACACCTTGCAACATGACACTGTACCGAAGCCATCGTTTCCTGTATTCAACGTATACAATGGCAACCAGCATGCCACGTTCGGTTCAGCACGGTACGAGAGGCCGCGGTGGCTGAGCGGGTAGACTACTCGCCTCCCACCAAGGCGAACCGGGTTCAATCCCCGGCCGGGTCACTCCCGGATCTTCGCCAGTGGGGATCGTGCCGGACGATGCCACTGGTTCACGGGTTTTCTCGGGGGAATTTCCCGTTTCACCACCCTTACATTCTGGCGTTGCTCCATTCTCACCAAACTTCGAGCTCGTCGGCTCTCAAGGCCCTCGTCAAGAGCAGTCCAAATCTCTCAACTCAGTACGGGTTGACTGTTGCGTAGATAGATATAACACACGCAGCGTAAATGGCAACGAAACAGCCATTTATGAAATATGTAAGTTGTCCGTCCGCTTTGAATTACTTAACAAATACTGTGTTTTCAGAGCGCGTTGAAACAAGTCACAAAGAGCAGCGTCGACTGGGCATAGAGAGCATTGCGAGAGACGGCATTTAGCAGGCACAATCACGCCAGGTAATGAGATGACTTCCCTGCATGGTGGGAGAGTGACATGATGGCCGGGACCACAAGCACAGGGCGGTTATGTCCTGAGAGACTCTCGACGTCTCGCGGTCACTGGAGAACTGCTCCAAGTGTCACCACCGCCTCCTGACAACTCCACGCACTTTCCACACACGCTACATCGACCAGTCACCCGAATGCTGCAAGAGGAATACTGCGTCAGCTGGCGTCCTGCCACTGTGCCGCGGCACCACGGTCGCTATCGTCGATGACGTCACGGGGCCATTACACCCATTTGATCCCCTGGTAACTTCGCGATTTTCCCTCAAAAACAGACAAAATCGCCAGAATTTCCCCCAAAATTTCCCTCAAAACCGGAAATAAAAAAAAAATGTATTTTCTACAATGCTGCTGGCTTTTGCCCAATCAGGAGGAATCAGGCAGAAATTGTGGAAATCCCCGCTGGAGTGTGCAATCATTTACAAGTACGCTCTGTCATTCCATGACAGCACCATCCACCTTGTCTGAAGAATGTTCGAGATCATTGCCCTGTCATGCTACTTCTCTCATTCCTCCCTGCCTCCATCTATATCTCTCTCTATCTCTCTCTCTCTCTCTCTCTCGTCCATTCTATCCCTTGGGTTTTTTTCTCATATTCATTCCGGTCCGGTCTCCTTTATTTTCTCTCTTGTCTTTTATTTCTCATGCTCCCTCATTCCTTCCTGTGTCTCTCTATCAGGTTCGTTCTATCCCTTGAAAAGCAACAAAAATTACGCTTTTATGTAACAAAATACACACTTGAATAAAGAAAACCTGGGCGTTGGGCGAAACGAAATTACACTGTAAAAAAGTATTTTGTTTAATGAACTGTATGTATTTGTTTGAACACTCATTTTATTGTTTTCGTTCTTAAATAAAGCTCGACAGTAAGTGAGTTTTTTTTTTTGTGACAATTAGGATAGTAACAGGGTTTGTTAGTGCATTCGTTGACGCTTAATAATGGTATAATAATCCTAATAAAACAAGTTCAACAAGAAATTACAAAGTGAAGCTGTTAACACTTGATATATTTATTTCCGCACGTTGTTTAGTATTCGAAATGTATGTAATTAAAAGTATTTCCAACACATATGTATGCACTTNGTATGTATTTGTTTGAACACTCATTTTATTGTTTTCGTTCTTAAATAAAGCTCGACAGTAAGTGAGTTTTTTTTTGGTGACAATTAGGATAGTAACAGGGTTTGTTAGTGCATTCGTTGACGCTTAATAATGGTATAATAATCCTAATAAAACAAGTTCAACAAGAAATTACAAAGTGAAGCTGTTAACACTTGAAATATTTATTTCCGCACGTTGTTTAGTATTCGAAATGTATGTAATTAAAAGTATTTCCAACACATATGTATGCACTTGAGCTGAGGTTGCTAGGCTGTAGCGCCTGGGAGAAAACTAGTTATGTTACAATCTCGACTGGCTTCAAATTTGTTTTATTAACCGAAACTGTTAAGCAAACAAATCATTATTTATACCAACCAAATATTTCTTTGGGAAAATTAAATATGAACTACAAAATAATTTGGTTTCAGCAACAAAATATTTTACTGCTCCTACACAAACAATTAATATGGTTGCGCCAAACAAATTTTGTTTTATTCAACAAAACTTTTTTTTTTCAGTGCAGTACCGGCCAAAAATAAATTTCCAGTGTGTTATGCACGCACAGTTTGGTCTAATGGGGGTCTAAATGGGTTAAGTCGGCACCCGTGAAAAAAATTACCACATTGATTACTTTAGTTTGTTGCTGTAAAAATGCTACAACTACGTAAAGCATATGCCGAAAGTGGCACTGCACAGTGGCGGCATCTAGCTGCAGATACTGCAACTGCGTGGAAGTACCCACACGCGTGTTTGATCCAGATTGGCTGCAGGGTACCGGCGAACGGAAGTCACACNTTTGTACCAGCAGGATGGGGGGTGCGTAGCTTGTGTTTGAGCGGCCGAGGCCATTGCGAACCGACGCGGGAGGGTGTGAGGTTTTAGCAGAGCACGGCAGTACAGTCTGGTGCGGTCAACATGAAGCCCGCGAGAGATGGCGATACCGCTTACGCCAGGCCACGGTTTCACATGGGAACCTTTACAATACGGTCATGTTATGCTGGAAAGGATGTTCCATCTCCAATTATTCTGCACTTGTTTGTTCCGTGCACATTTGTATTTAGACATGAATAGAGACCTGCAAAACTTGCGCGAGTTCATTTCACGACTAGGGTATCCTCCAGGAGACAACATTTGTTCATTGGCTGATGCTTTCATGGTGGGCACTTTATCCTGTATTACAGACTGTACGCCAATCGCTCGATCTCAAACTTGCAGCACGCGGATTACAAGCTTACGGTCGTGCGGGGCGTTGAAAGTGGAGTGGAGAGACTTGAGGGCAGCTCTTAACATAGAGGTCTTGAGAGCCGACGAGGGTGAAGCGAGGTAAGCACGGAGCAACGCCGGAATGCAAGGGCTGGAGGAAACAGGATCTCCCCGAGAAAACCCGCTAACCGACGGCATCGTCCGGCACGATTCCCACGTGCGAATATCCGGGGGGTGACCCCGCCGGGAATCGAAACCGGTTCACCTCGGTGGAACGCTGGTAGTCTAACCACTACCCTCCCCCCCCCCAGGAAACAAGTAGTCAGATCACAAGGGTTGTGTCCGTAAACGCCATCCAAGGGCCCGTGCCTGGCTTCGTGTCCTAGTAAAGTGCGTCGGGAATAAGATGCCTCGTTGACGCTGTCCGAACTCGCGGCAAGGTCACGGATGCGCCTTTGAATGTCCGCTTCAGCCAAGGCGGGAGCTAAGGGCACGAGCGACGCCCTCTTCGCGTGCTCTTCACTGTAAGTGTTCTGTTTTTCAATANCTAAGGGCACGAGCGACGCCCTCTTCGCGTGCTCTTCACTGTAAGTGTTCTGTTTTTCAATAGTGCACAGCACTTTTGCAGCTTCTTCCTGCGATTCGCCGGACACTGCTCTTCGTACGCAAAGGCAACGTAATAAAATGTGTCAAAATAAAGTGATTTACATCGTATAAGCGTTACAAATTGCGAAAACGAAGACGGGTGTTCAAAATACTCTACCTACATCGCCACGAAGGAATCCAGGGAACGATGATAATTGTGGGTACTGAAGGGATCGAGGGCAAGTGAGCGAGGGTATGTTGCAGTGAATTCGAACACAGTCAAAAGTATAGGCTATTTACGGTTAACTGAGGATTTTAGAAATCAACCTATGAAACATGCCACTGCCCCTATATGCATATCAATATAAACGGGTACTCTATCTGGCATATAAACAGGTACTCTACCTGGCATATAAACGGGTACTCTATCTGGCATATACACGGGTACTCTACCTGGCATATAAACGGGTACTCTATCTGGCATGCTCCCGATAAAGTTGGAAACGGCGAAGAGAANCTGGCATATAAACGGGTACTCTATCTGGCATGCTCCCGATAAAGTTGGAAACGGCGAAGAGAACGTAGTTCCATGCCTTAATGATTTGTTAACATTTGTGAATACTAAAATAATTTATTTTGCTATAAATTTTTTTTAAATACACACGGGAGTAAGAATTTGCTAGTTTGTAAAATATTTACTTTTGTAATAATCCCACAGTTTCATTTAGCCGGCGCATGACTAAAGTGGCCAGGCCCGTGGCGATATTAATTTACACATGGTGGTAAAATATNCAGTTTCATTTAGCCGGCGCATGACTAAAGTGGCCAGGCCCGTGGCGATATTAATTTACACATGGTGGTAAAATACACAACGTGCATACAAGTAGATCATAAACAGGGCTTTTTATCCCTTTCAGAACCAATTTAATTTTTGGGTTTCAGTTGTTGCAAACAGAAGATTTTATGTTGCGTGCTGTACATTAATCGACACNAGAACCAATTTAATTTTTGGGTTTCAGTTGTTGCAAACAGAAGATTTTATGTTGCGTGCTGTACATTAATCGACACGACACTTGTTTCGTTGCCACAGCCTACGTGCTGTGGGCTGGATGTTCGGCTACAGTTATATGAACTAACTGTGATCTAGACAAGTAAGAGGGTTTGAGAACCTTTTACCCACGGGTAAGATCATTGGTCATTGAGCTTCGCTGTGTGCAGTATAGACCAAAAATCACTGACACGTGCGTAATGTACACAATTGAGTACACTGGGTCTGAATGGGTTACGTGTGGTCAGTTTACCGCGAACACCCTTTAACAAGAAAGTTCGCGTGTTGATGAGGTGATCCGAACACTATATATATATATATATATATATATATATATATATATATACACACACACACACACACACAAAACTCTCCACCAATATCCCACAGAGCCAATTGCGTGCATCTTTTTAGAAACTCCATGCGGAATACTGCCTTGCCGGACAGTTATACTTCCCACTCCACCTTCTTCTGGTGAGTATAGGGCACCTACCCCTATTAACTTTATTAAATTTCCGTCTATAAATAACTGTGGTGTAGTGGTTTGACTACTCGCCTCCAACCTAGCGTGTTTATAAAGTCGATCCTAGCACCGCATGGACTCGCAAAATTCCCGATTCTCTGAATATGAATCAATACTTTTGCAATCACTCGAACTTGCAACAACGTTGAAATGCATACATTTCAGTATAATTATGTAAAATTACGACAGTCTTGTTAAATATATGTTCGCAAATTCAGTTTCATTAATACGTGACTAAATGTGAATTAAATGATCAAATATTGAAAGTATCACAAACAGTGATACAAAAAAAAACTCCCTTTACAGCGAGACCTTCGCATAGGAATTATGGAAGTACTAACATAATCGTGTAACCACATCATTAATAGAAAGTACATATGTTGGTACTGCCGAAAATTACATACATTGTTCACTTACGGCTGGCAATAATTTTTCGCTATATAATAGTATAGTACCGCCGTAAATTTTTTGTCCGATATTTTTAATAACAACCATATATTAAAATTATTTTTGGAATTATAATATGCATTTAACAATCTTAAAATGCTTCACAAATTCATACAAACAAGAAGTTATATACTATTATACCGAAATCATAAACTGAAACCTGAACTAATATTAATCATAATAATTCTTTACAATAGCTGCTCAGAAAAAAAAAAAAAAAATTTCGTCAGATATACATTTTTGCAATAGTTTGATTAGTCCTCCAAATTTTCTAGTATTCTAATTAGTATAAAAATCGACACGTTTACGTCAATCAATAAGAGTTAAATAAAAACACACAGTTATTGTTTGTATAGTTGTTTTAATAATGAAGGAAGAATAATCGGAGGGGGGCTTACGTATCGCGACGGCCGAACTTAGTACCTGGACCGACGAGCCCATTATATGACAATATACAGAATGGTTCTAAACTCATGGGACAAACATTGAGGGGTGGTAGAGCTCACTAAAACTAACAATTACTGTACAGGAATATATGGGCGGAAGTGATGCGTTGAGGCACCAACACAACAATAACACATGAAATGCAACACATTGTTTATTTGCAACGTCGCCGCTAAATGCCTTTTTACAGCAATGTTTATAATAATTGCTCAGAATTGCTACCACCGACAATAATGCAAGCTTGGTAGCGTCGGTGGAGTGATTGGCTAACAGATTAAAATACGCCGGGTATTTCACGCACGCCACCATTGTCAGCCAATCACGCCATATGTAGAGGTCGCCAAGCATGCGTGACTGTTGATGGATGCATTTCCAGCAACTGTTTTAAAATTTTCTGTACGGAATCACTCGTTAAGTATGCTGCCTAATGAACATTTTATGTTTCCGTTAATGTGCTATGTTTTTGGGGATGTGCCTCAACGCGTCACTCCCGCCCATATATTCCTAAACAACAATTGTTTGTTTTAGTGAGCTCTACCACCCCTCAATGTTTGTCCCATAATTTTAGAATCATCCTGTATCAGCAAGGAGGTTAGCTCCTGCTTGCAATAACGCGTGGACACCAGCGACATCAACTACGTTTTTCCTTAAAAGAACGATGGCCTCGGGGAAAACAGCATTAAATCCTGCGAATAAATTCCCTAAGTTTTCCTCCAGTATTTTTCCCCGCTGAAATTCATTCCCGCTNACGGTCACGTGTAATATCGCCAGAAGTTTATTCATTCTACATTACCAAGTTCGAGGCTAAATTACATTCTACAAAGAATCCTTTTTATAGTTGCGAGTACTACGTTTCTCAACGTGCTCCGTCGGTTATCTCTTGTCTCCGACAAGCTAACCGGCCCGTAAACAGCATACGTAACCAGCCTTGTCACCTTTATTTTTACTGCCCTCAGACGTACCTCGCAGAAAACGTTTAGAATAATTATACTTGCGAACTAACAGTGTAGCCAGAGTAAGATTCAGAAAACGTGCATCGTTTTTCTCTCCGCGCACCGAATTTTGAGGGTTCGCAGTTCCATCGCACTGGCCAAATTAATCAGCACGTCGACTGAGCTCAGAGGTTGGCTCTACGTCGTCTGGTCAACCTGNGTTTGAGGGTTCACAGTTCCATCGCACTGGCCAAATTAATCAGCACGTCGACTGAGCTCAGAGGTTGGCACTACGTCGTCTGGTCAACCTGCTTGGCGTTACTGTTTGGAACGCCAGTATAATACTTGAATAGTTCTTGGTTCGAACACCGGCCAAAGTGTATATACACACGTGTTTTTTCAGGTGCAAGATTAAGTTGAGTTTAGTTTGTAAATCCCCCCTTCCCCCTCCGGACCCTCGGGGTACTTAAAATGTCACTATTAAAAAAGTTTGATCATCTTATTGTTAAATGCGTTGTTATAGACTGTTCAACTCAGCATTTTTGAAATAGCTGCTGAAGATCTACTTGTATGCACATTGCGTAATCTTCCACTAAATGTAAATTTAATATTCCTATGGGCCTAATTAACTTAATTCATGCATCAGTTAAATAAAACTGTGAAATAATTATAAAAGTAAATATTTTACAAACAAATTTGATGATTCGAAATTGTATACGTATGTATTAAAAAAACAGAAAGCAAAATAAATAATTTCAGTATTCGCAAATGTTAACATAAACCCATTTAATTCAACATAAAGACATCGAACTAATTTCTAATCGTCGTTACCATAATTTAACTGGGCGAATGCCAGTCAGTGAGCTCGTTAAAAAATTTGGCAATGACCTTTTTTAAAGATTGATTTTAAAAATGCTCAATTAACCGTAAACAGCTTAAAGTGTATTTTAATATTGTTTTTCTTCCCCAGCTATAGGTTGATATAGTAACGTAAAAACTGTAGAGCTACAAATACAGGATGCACAGTAGACTAGTTTGTGGTACACAACATTCCAGCTTTGCAAAGTTCATCTGTTGAGTGTGGCGTGCTCTATACGAATAGGTAAATATGAGTAATTTAATAAAATATACGCAAAAATTTAGAAAAAGAGCTTAAAAACCCGACCATGAACATTCACCTTTACTAAACATTAGCAACAGAAGCACAACCATGGGAATTAACCTGAGGTAATAAAATAATCATGGAACGTACTTAACGCAACGCATATTTTCGTTAACTTGAATACGACTAACTACTTTGTAAATATGTCAACAAAAGCGGAAGCTGGGTTGTAAAACATTTATACTTATTTAACTGACATTTCTCTGAGTTGTTTTCCAGCGCCACAGAAATGCGAGGCACTTGCTTTCGGCAGCTGTGACGGAAAGGTACATTCACGACGCATCTCTTCTCAGAACTGTCAAAACAATGTCAACATACGTCGACGAGAGTAAACACGGCGACCGCGAAGCTGGCAGGAGATGTCGTTCTTGGAAGAACAACTTGAACAAATGGGAGATTTACAGCGACGCTGCGAGCATAAACAAACGTGTATAATAACACTGCTCGCAAAATAACCAAATTGCTCTGCGAGATGTGTCTCCAGGGCCCGCCTGCGCAAGATCGCTGTCTAGTATTCAGTTTAGGACAAGTCAGATTTCAAACACAATGCACCCTCATTTTATGTTTGTAATCACGTCAGAGTTCGTTAGACGCGCCTAGGTGAACTTCGAGCCAATAACAAACCTGCAAGGAAACAAACACCGAATCCTGCACCGCCTTGTCTGAAGTAGAACTGGCTACACATTGCGGATGCAGACAATCGGCAGACTCTTGTGACTAGGAGATTCATACGACAGTGGAGTCGAGTCTACATGTGGTTTAAAAAGCGAAATATCCCTGTCCCTATAGTTATACCATGTCCGCCTGCTATAGTCGACTCATGTCTCCTTCCAACATTTCTGAAGCTATGCACAAGTTCTACTTTCAGGTTATTCCTTCCGTCTCATGCAAACAAAGCTAAACAAAGTTGAGGTTTATTCTACTCAGGTTAGGAACAAAAAGAGATTTTTCATGGGAGAGTTTGGCATAGGGAAAATTTCCGCCGCAAGGTGCAATACTGTCCAAAAGAGGTCATTTTTAAGCTGACGATAAAGTGAGAAATCATATTTATTTGAGTGCGAATTTTCGTGCTTACCAGCCAGAAAGTATTAACGTTATTTCGCAGCTATTATTATTCATGCCCTCCCATGGAGTTCACGAGAGCACAATGTAAAAATACAACTGTGTTTGGCATTGAGCGTTCATAAGCAAGCTCATTTCAATGGAAAAATTCTACGAAATTAAGTGGGAAATAAATACAGCCGTCATTAAAAGGAACTGTTGTGCTTTTCTCCTATCCTTCCTGGAACCTGCGCATGACAGCCTTCAAAATAATATTTTTAACCATTACATAATTTTTTTTCTAGCCAGTTGTCATATTTAAATAAATTTATAGTGTAAGGCAACGTTCTGCTTAATCCAGTTTACGACCGAAAAATTAAACAATTTGCAAACATATTTCGTTTATTTCCATTCTAGTGCGAAACAACAAAGTTTATTTTTTACGTAGGTTCTAACACAATACAAAAGGAAGATTGTAAGTAATTATATTAATTTTATCGAAACTTGAATTATCTATCCCCTTCTCAACCTAACTAGGTCTATCAAATTACACCAAAAGGAAAATACACCATATCTGCAATCACTCAATTTAATAAAATTTTGCATGAGAACGGTTTCTTACGAATATTTACCAACATAGCTATTTTTTTATTGATATTAATTACAAAATAAATATCTTAATTTACAGATAAAACACAAGTCCAGTTTAACCAAAAAATAAAATATTCATATGTTAACAGAAGTATACGATGCCTTGTGTAACATGACATATATAGGGAAAAAACAAACACGTCATATGTTAAGGTTGATTTTTCAAAGGTTTGATTCAAAAAGTGTGAAGTAGCCACGAATAGTCTACATCTGGAAAGTCACCACGAATGACATCCGCAACAACTCAGCTACGATAAAGCAAGCACTGCCACCTCCTGAATATTTTGCAACGTGCATCGAGCTGGCAATAGGAAGCGAATTGCGTCGAACTCAAAAGACTGTATCTCTTCTTTCCAGCTGCGGCACTAGAAGCGTGAAAAAAATTTTACGGAAACCTACCAAACAAACTTTCGAAAATTGATTATAAAATGAATCTTTGATTTAAGCCAAATAAAATAATATCTTTGAAAATGAAGTTTACGTAAATTGTACCTATACAAGATTAGAAGTCCATAACGAAACCACTTAAGAATAACATAAACAATCATAGTCAATCTTTAGCAAAAGCAAAAATAAAAAAAAATACTTGAAAGAATTAACTATTTTTGGTACGTAGACTCTATATTCCTAAATATTGCTTAGCACTAACTGCTGGGCGGCTCTTAACATCGAGGTCTTGAGAGCCGATGAGGGTGAAGTGAGGTGAGTACAGAGCAGCGCTGGACGCCGAACAGCGGCATCGTCTGCCACGATTCCCACAACAAAAATTAAATTCTGCCACGCTCACCAGCTGAACTCTTAATTAAATCAGTAAAAATTTCTGTTTTTTTTTTCCTCCCCCTTCCTTCAGTCTGCGAAGAACGCCTGACCGACCAAGGAGTTACTTTTAATCACGTCATCTGGGAATTCAATGGAAATACGCACGTGTTTCTCCTTTTCTTATTCAATACGTGACACTTTCCACTGGCGGGTCAACCGACTGCGCTACTGATACCTCAACGATACAGTTTTCGACTGCTATGTCAGCGATCGTACGTAATACGCTCCAAAGTAAATATTTTCATAGGCAGATAAAAACGTAAATAATACATCAAACGAATTAAACCCATAAAATATACTTTTAAAATTTGTGGGCTTCGTCTTTAAATAAAACCATTTTACGAGGTGACATGAGTATTCAGCCTTTCATTTCGTTTTCACGTAATATTCATAGCGCTCCGTTTAGAACGCTTTATCTACGTGAAATGTGGAGAAACGAGTGCATTCATACGTAATATTTGTATTTATATGCCACTGTTACCAATTGAACTAAAAACGATAAGCAATTGCATAAAATTTAAAGCGACGTGTTTTAGACAACAAGAAAATTAATACACACATTATCCTTGTTAAAGTCGACGTCGGCTTGGTAGATCAGTCGGTACGGCGACAGTCTGGAAGCAGAATACTATGGGTTCAAATCCTATGCAAGGTAATTTTTTGTTTTAAATCACGTCAAATTGCAAATCAACGGTGACTTTTTTCTAGTCATGATTTGGCCAAAGTCAATAATGCTGTTGGCTGTGACTCAATGACTGAAATTGTTTGCCTTAAACTACCAGTTATTTTCCACCGATTATAAGTGAGGCCTTTTTCATTGTTCTAGTATATACATTCGACAGCGAATCAGTGATTTTCCACTGATTCGAATTCAGAGTTTATGAAGTAGAAAAAATGACCTCACGTTACAAGCTGGAAATCCCTAGCTGATGCACTCGATAAAAATGCGTGTTCACTCGTGCCGTAGAGCATCTGACTCGTATCCTGGAGGTCGTGGGTTCGAGTCCAGATTGCTGCCTGCATTGACAATGGTTTTTTCAGGTGATTTTCCCTCCTTCGTTCCAGATGTAAGGCAGATTTCAAGTTTCGCATTAGTGCATCATCTGATGATCGCTAAAAATGCTGCATGTATGCTAAATGTTCCCCTGTTTGTAAACTAGTTTAGAGAAAAAAAACTCGTTCTCGTCGCCTAATACTCACGAAATTGACGAAACTTTCACGGGGAACAACTGAAGGCGGACCGTGTAATATTTGTGAACAATATGGTGAAGAGGGGTGAAGTTTAAAATGACCGACTTAAGTACTTAGTAAGCCAGCCAGGTACGCAGAAAAACGTTCACTGGTAATACGGCAGAGGTAAGGTAATGACAAAAAAATGGCTGTCCTAGTCGAAAGTTGACATTAACAGGTAGGCTGCGGGCACAGGACAAGGAAAGGAAAGGTAGTTCATGGGACTTAGTATCGGATAAATCTACGTAAAAATAGGAAGCTCTTCATCAATCGATCAATCTCTCGCTCGAGGTACAGTACAAACAAAAGCTGCAACAGACGACCGGAAATGGGAACAAAAAATATTGAAGTGCTGAGGCAGATTGTGTACAACCACACTAAAATAAAAAGGGACATCTTGCCTCTAACGAGGGTAAAAGGAAAAATGTAAATGAAAAAAAAAATAACAAAAATTTACTTTTAAACAAATTATTTAAACAGCAGGCGTTATTCATTAACAGTTTTTTTCATAACTAAAAGCTACCGTGTCGGGTATACTTTAACTTTCGACATACCAGCGCTATTGGGAAAACAAACAGATTATTCCTGGAATGTCAGCGGTTTACGATAAACCTCAGTGCCACTCGGTTGTACACAGAAAGACGTTCATGTCTGAAACTAGGTTTGAACTCGCTTCTGCCAAGAGGACAGGAAATTTCGCGAGTTCATTTGGCGACTGTCGAATTCGACAGTTCTGTATATTATAATATGTTTCGCGTTATCTACACACTTGTATTAATAAAACCTTTGAAGTATCACCCAGTTCACCAAGAGTTTAGTTGTTTCCTAAATATGTCACGTGTCACAAGTTTTTTACACCTTTGTTTACATAAGAGTAGCTTTATTTTTGCCTTAATTTATAATAAATATGAACAAAACAGACAGAAAATAAGCGTGTTGCCAACGCACAGTAAGAAATAGTTTTCATGCAAAATATAATTCGATTGCGTGCGCAATAATGCAGTGCGTATTCCATTTGGTATAATTTTCTAGCCTCAGTTAAGCTTTGTTTGTATGCGGCGGCAGAAAATCCTGAAAGTATAACTTCAGCAGGGCTTCAGAAAAGTTGCAAGTAACCACGAATGAAGTGTACTCCCCAGGCGCCGTCATTCTTTCTCTGGCTGTGTCAGTATACCCCGTGTGCGTGGCTCGCCTAGTCTCTTCATGCATGTGCAATACTTACGAGACCTGAAGAATTCGCAGATTCGTTTTGGGTCACCCTAGCGCTCAAACATTCCTGGAAGTCGTGTCGGAAACCAGTGGCACGATCACAAAAGCAACAGGAAAGTGTAAGTATTGAAAAGTTCATCCCAGCATGGCATTCTCAATGTATCGCTAGCGACATATTCCAGCGCCACGCATTCAAGTCCCCAACATGCAACCACAGCAATGAGAGAACATTCTCGAATAGACGGTTCAGCAGAAGTAATCGAACACGAAGGGTAGTGCCGCATCAATCGATTCCCGCTGATCGCACAATGAGAGAAAGATTTGTTCTAGCCAACAAAACATTTGTTTGTATAGGTCCAAAAAATATATTTAGTTGCCTCGACGAAATATTTTCTTGGGGAAACAAAACTTGAAAAATAAATATATCATCTTCGTCTACAAAATACACGCTTGAATAAACAGAACATCTGTGTCGGGCCATAAGAAATTAGACTTGTCAACAAAATATTTCGTTGAATAAACTGTATATATTAGTGTGGCCACTCTTTTGATTGCCTTCGTTTGAAAATGCAACTGGAGAGTTTGTTTGCAATTTTGGCGACTATTAGGATAGTACCAGTGTTTGTTATCGCATTTAATGATGCTTAAATTGTATAAACATCATAATAAAACAAGTACAACAGGAAACTAAAAAGCAAAACTGCAGCACTTGAAATATTTATTTTCGCAAGTTGTCTAGTACTTGAAACGCATATATTTAAAAACATTCAAATTTCTGCAGTAGCAAGTTACGCCGAAGTCGCTAAAGCGTGATGATCGGGCATAGATGTTCCAGGTTAGAATCTCGCTCCGGCTTCTGAATTTTTTGAAATAATAACAGAAACTGTTTAATGTACGTAGAACCAAACAAACCTTCAGTTGCACCAACCAAGTCATTGCTTGCGGCGTACAAATAAGAACAGGAAAGCGATCTGGCTACAACAACAAGATATTTCACTGCCCCAAGCAAACAACTAATTCAATTGCGCAAAAAAAAACTTTGTTTGATTAAACGAAACCTTTTCCTCGGAGTATTTATTACATCGTGCCCGTAGGTAGTTCTCGGTTCCTTTACACGACTAGCATCTTTCTCGGAGAGTAGCCGCAGAGTAAATAAGAACACAGAGGCGAAACAGCCCTCTTTTACCGCGAGCTCCAACGCCCATCAGCGCCTCATAATTTACTTTCCAGCAGCTCAGCAGTAAAAAAAAAAAAAATCCTTCATTTAACGGAGAAGTGCTGGTAAAAATTTATCCAAACCTATCCGTAAACTCTCCGTAAAAAGTAGGACAAATTCTATTTCAAAAACGTACTTTTCTTAAATGTCACGGAATCTGTCCGTTAATTTCCCAGTTAGTTTTCTGTGCTTCCAATTTATAATAAACAGAGATAACAAAAAAAAAAACCTTTACTTTCCCTTATCTCGGTATTTTACTGTGTATAAAAAGGTATTTTAAAAAGTTGAAATATTTTATACTCGACCAAGATTTGAACCCGAGTCAAAAGTTACAAGTTTAGCACTATAACTACTCACCTACAAATCACAAATTATGTGTGTGGTATAACGTCTATATTTTTACAAGTCACTTAAGCAACTTCTTCATTATCTATTAAAGTTAGTGTACTTTAAATGGTGTTAACTATTGCACATACGCTAGATGCTACTTTGAAATGTTCGAAATAGTAAGACTTAGTGGCGTGGACAACCTTAACTGCCTCAGCAACGATAATTGTCTGGTTACATTGACTGAGAAAGCTACGCGTAAACGCGGCATTCGTCATTACGGATTGCGTTTCCTCATATTTACTGTACATGTCCATACAATTTCCGTAGATATACAAAAATGTTCAACGGTGAGGCAGCCCAACCAATAGAGGATCTGCCGCAGCACGCACTCGCCAATCAGGCACATACACGTTCCAGAGCCACTCACTGTCGGATCTGAGCATGCGTACGCCCAAATAGAAGAAACCGACATGCCATTTCGCCCCAATATACTTAGGAGTTGTGGTGCTGTGGCGGGACAAGCCACTTTAGCCCCAATGTACTTAGGAGATGTGGTAATGTGGTGGGACAGGCCAGTTTAGCCCTAATGTGCCCTGTGCCCTAGTGTTCAGTTTCGATTATTTCAAATGACTGATGTATTCATAATAATGTGCTAATATATAAATGTGAAACAAAACTATCTTTCCTTAATTTCTTGCATCTTTTATCAAGTAGAGAACCTTCAGGTGACTTTTGTATTAAAATTAACTGTTGTTGCGCGATCTCCAATAAACCCAGGTTCCTTTTCATTAAAATAAGCTACGACATTTTATTCCGGCGGTGCCTGCATCAAATCACGTGCTTTCTGCCCAAAAGCGAATGTGCCCGTATTTTCCCGGGAATCCGCTAAAAACTGAGCGGGAAAAAGGATAAAATCCATTTCCTGGAATAAAAAGGGGGAGGAAGAAAGAGAGGGGAATAAACATATATGATTCCAAGAAACTCTTAACGTATCGTCGTAGCCGCCTGCTACGCGAACACGGACAATCCGCGAAATGCGCCGAGAATGGAATGTGCGTTCGTATTGCTCTCGGATGTGCTGTTGGCCGAATTGCAACGGCGGGTTTGCAGCACGAGAAGTTATGCTTGCGCGCGCAGCTTATAGCTGAGAAGAGCTTGCTACCACATAGTTTACATACCTCGTCTTCCGATACTCGTAGACTTCACTAGTCAGTAATTTCAGTGACGCCAGCTACAATCTGCTCAATGTATTGTCACACTTTACGAATCAAACCTATTAAATATCACCCATTGTAAAACAGATTTGGTTGTTCCCTAAGTAAATTATAACACTAGCGTTTCATCATTCCGTTAACTGTAAACCACACGTTTTTTTATTAAATAAAATTTTTTAATATATTTTATTTATAAAATATGCTGTTTATGGCATAATAAAAATGCATTGCAACATATAAAATAAAAGTATGTTGGTAATATATATATTAAAGGATGTTTACGGTCAGTTGATCACTTTCGAAACCCTTCCTTAAGATCTCCATGGATGCGCATTGTGTATTCTTCCACCGAATTTAAAATTAACATTGCCAAGTGCCTGATTACTTTATTCATGTGTCGGTCAACTGAAACCGTGGAAATGTTAGAAAAGTAAATATTTCAAAAATTTTCTAATTCTCACATTAAACATTTATATTAAAAAAAAAAAACTAAATAAATAATTTCGGTATAAAGAAATGTTTAATTCAACGTCAAGACAGTGAAATACTTTCCCTCTGTCGTTGCCAACTTAACTGGGCGCATGCCAGTCAGTGCATCCGTTAAAATATATGCAGGGTAGGACAGTGATATTTTTCAAAGGTTGATTCCAAAAGTGTTGAGTTAAACGTGAACATACTATAACGAGCGGGCGAATAGCGTTCTGAGCAAGGCTAGACCAACTACAACTGAGAAGACTGAATGTATCGGAGTTCGTAGAGGTCTTGCAGCGTCAGAAAAAGACATTGGCCGGTGATTCATGACACAAGTTCCCGTAGATATACTACATACATTAAGAGGACAGTGTATTTAAATATAAGAAATAATTACTGTAGCATTTCCGCGAGAAAAAAAGGATTCTTAAAATATAATTTATTCTGCGATGAAAATATATCACCTTGATGTTCTGCAGCTACCAATACATAAAGTAATCTTGCAAAAGAAGTGGCGATAATGCATTTAAAATTGAAATTTATTTTTTATTCGTATTTCTTTCACATTAAGCTTTTAAGGCTTCCTTCAACTTACGGTTACAGGAGATGCAAATACACTGAGAAAAATGTCTTGTTGACCAAACAAAGCTTGTTCGGCGCAAATTAATTGTTTGTATAGGGGCAATGAAATATGTTGTTGCTGAAACCAAATCATTTTGTTGTTCTTATTTGATTGCCCCAAACAAAGACTTGGTTGGTGAAAATAAAGATTTGTTTGGCTCCACGTACATTTAACATATTCGGTTGATGAAAAAAATGGCAGGCCGACCGAGATTGTAACATAACTCGTTTGCGTCAAAGCCCTAACAGCCAAAGTGCCTACAGATGAGGTGCAGATATTTTTTAATACATACAACAATTCTAATACCAAACAACGAGCGCAAATAAATATTTCACTATTTACACACCATATTTTTAGTCTCCTGTTGAACTTGTTTTAGGAGGATGGTAATACTATTATTAAGCATCAAAAAATTCACTATCAAACATTGTTACTATCCTTATTATCACAAAAAAAATAAATAAACTCTGAAGCTGTATTTTTAAACTTAGGCAATTATATGAGTGGCCAAACAAATACCCACAGATAATTAAACTTAATATTTGTCGACAGTCTAATTTTTTTTGGCACAACACAAGAGGTTTTTCTTGTTCAAGCGTATATTTTGTTAGATGATCAAAATTAATTTATTTTCTTTTCAAGTTTTGTTTACTCAACAAAATAATTTGTTATGGCAACTAAATATATTTTTGGCCATATACAAATAAATACTTTTCTGACTGGGGCAAACCTTCCTCTCAGTGTAATACATGTCCAGTACTTAAACCTACGCAACACCTGTTTCGTTAATACAACCAATGAACTGTAGGCTGTGGGTTCAGCTATATTAGCTGAAGGGCAGCACTAATCAGTTACCTGAAGGGGGTATTATCGGACTTCGATACTCGCAGTGTAGACCTGCAATAATGGCCTAAAATAACATTCTTGTGAGTTAAATACAAAACTGTGCAAGTGTGTACATAGACGTACCAGGTTAATGCCGTTAAGAAGGGTAGGAGGGAGTTAGCACTTATTTTTTTCGGAGACCCCGAGTGGAAAAGAAATTAAAATTTGGGGTCGTAACGGGGATTTTTGAAGGAAAACCCAATACTTCCGAGGAAAAATGAATAAGTTTAAACTTTTCTTCATTAAAAAACAAAACAATTTTTAAGGCGATCGCGGTATCACCGGCTAGAACTCGTGGGGTANTTTAAACTTTTCTTCATTAAAAAACAAAACAATTTTTAAGGCGATCGCGGTATCACCGGCTAGAACTCGTGGGGTAATGAGTGTCACAGCTGAATGTTGCAAAACTGCGTCTCACTGAGATGTGTGAAAATATTTAGTGGTTAATGACAATCGTTCCCGTAAGCTGGGTTTACAATTTAAAAAAATNTATACTACATACATTAAGAGGACAGTGTATTTAAATATAAGAAATAATTACTGTAGCATTTCCGCGAGAAAAAAAAAAAGGATTCTTAAAATATAATTTATGCTGCGATGAAAATATATTACCTTGATGTTCTGCAGCTACCAATACATGAAGTAATCTTGCAAAAAAAGTGGCGATAATGTATTTAAAATTTAAATTAATTTTTAATTCGTATTTCTTTCTCATTAAACCTTTCAGACCTCCTTCAACTTACGGTTACAGGAGATGCAAATACACTGAGAAAAATGTCTTGTTGACCAAACAAAGCTTGTTCGGCGCAAATTAATTGTTTGTATAGAGGCAATGAAATATGTTGTTGCTGAAACCAAATAATTTTGTTGTTCTTATTTGATTGCCCCAAACAAAGACTTGGTTGGTGAAAATAAAGATTTGTTTGGCTCCACGTACATTTAACATATTCGGTTGATGAAAAAAATGGCAGGCCGACCGAGATTGTAACATAACTCGTTTGCGTCAAAGCCCTAACAGCCAAAGTGCCTACAGATGAGGTGCAGATATTTTTTAATACATACAACAATTCTAATACCAAACAACGAGCGCAAATAAATATTTCACTATTTACACACCATATTTTTAGTCTCCTGTTGAACTTGTTTTAGGAGGATGGTAATACTATTATTAAGCATCAAAAAATTCACTATCAAACATTGTTACTATCCTTATTATCACAAAAAAAATAAATAAACTCTGAAGCTGTATTTTTAAACTTAGGCAATTATATGAGTGGCCAAACAAATACCCACAGATAATTAAACTTAATATTTGTCGACAGTCTAATTTTTTTTGGCACAACACAAGAGGTTTTTTTGTTCAAGCGTATATTTTGTTAGATGATCAAAATTAATTTATTTTCTTTTCAAGTTTTGTTTACTCAACAAAATAATTTGTTACAAGTAAATATATTTTTGGCCCTATACAAATAAATACTTTTCTGACTGGGGCAAACCTTCCTCTCAGTGTAATACATGTCCAGTACTTAAACCGACGCAACACCTGTTTCGTTAATACAACCAATGAACTGTAGGCTGTGGGTTCAGCTATATTAGCTGAAGGGCAGCACTAATCAGTTACCTGAAGGGGGTATTATCGGACATCGATACTCGCAGTGTAGACCTGCAATAATGGCCTAAAATAACATTCTTGTGAGTTAAATACAAAACTGTGCAAGTGTGTACATAGACGTACCAGGTTAATGCCGTTAAGAAGGGTAGGAGGGCGTTAGCACTTATTTTTTTCGGAGACCCCGAGTGGAAAAGAAATTAAAATTTGGGGTCGTAACGGGGATTTTTGAAGGAAAACCCAATACTTCCGAGGAAAAATGAATAAATTTAAACTTTTCTTCATTAAAAAACAAAACAATTTTTAAGGCGATCGCGGTATCACCGGCTAGAACTCGTGGGGTAATGAGTGTCACAGCTGAATGTTGCAAAACTGCGTCTCACTGAGATGTGTGAAAATATTTAGTGGTTAATGACAATCGTTCCCGTAAGCTGGGTTTACAATTTAAAAAAAAATATATGCGTTAATAACTATGCAGTGAGCGCTGATCTGGCTTGCGGAAACACGTCTTCTGTATTTTAAGTTTCCAATTAATGTATTAATCCTTAATTACAGCCAATGGGAACAGGCGACAAGCCTGCCATGTTTACTTTTGTTCCTAATCTCGTAAAATAAAACCATATCTAAGCAGATCACACTTAAAAGACGACATTTTATATCAGAATAGCTCTTATTTTTGCGAACAAATATAATCGTATACATGTTCACACACACGTTTTTTAAATCTTTTTTATACTTACATTACTGTAAATAGCAGTTTCCCGCCAACATCACCGACTGCTCTGATTGGCCGTCGCATCACATGTTTCACTTAAGATATAAAACACAACTACTTATTTTAACGCTTAAGGAAATCCCAACAACACACATCACCTGCTAAGTTCCATTGGAAACCAGTACATAAGCTAGCGCACTTTCGTTTCTTCTGCGCGCGTCTAGACGCATAATTTAACAGCCGATGAACCAGCAGTTATGGAAGACCGTGCGTAAACTGCACGTTACTGTGCGTGCGGTGTGCGTGTCATTAGCGCGCGTTGGCCGTGACTGTACCTTGAGCGCGGGGCATGACAAGGCAGTAAATTAGAAGACGAGCGGACCGCGTTTCCATCAGTCCCCCCTCGCCATCCCCTTCTGGACCCAACGATAGGCAAACACGTACGCACATGGTGAAAATGTCCGTATATGGCTGACGCGGCGCTTGCGTGCTGCCAAATTACCTACTGGCAAAAGCACCGCGCCGGAAAAGTTGTTACCAATGTTGCGGGACGCAAGATCCCGCACCTCGAGTAAGTCACGCATAGTGCCGCACAGACATCTGGTATGGTTGCTTAACAGTTGTTGGAACACTGTTTGAAAATAAAGTCCATGGGAAAAAATCCTAAAAACCGCCGTTCACGAGTGAACAGTTTTTTCTCTCTCTCTCTCTCTCTCTCGATATTTTGAGAATATTGTATGGTTTCGTTACACAATATTAGTGAATTAAAGTACCAAATAAGAAGGAAATTTGTTTTCATATATAATATGAGAAACTTTAACTAACATCTGTACTGGTAAAAATTTCAAAAAAATGTTATTTTACACGAAGTTTGGTTTAAGCTAAAGTGTTCCTTGAAGTCCNGATATTTTGAGAATATTTTATGGTTTCGTTACACAATATTAGTGAATTAAAGTACCAAATAAGAAGGAAATTTGTTTTCATATATAATATGAGAAACTTTAACTAAAATCTGTACTGGTAAAAATTTCAAAAAAATGTTATTTTACACGAAGTTTGGTTTAAGCTAAAGTGTTCCTTGAAGTCCTTAAAAGTTTATGTTGAAATTTATTTGAAATTCTACAAGAATTTTTGTCATAATATCTTTTTAATTCACCTTTTTCTTCATCTGCGGTAACTATTAAACTTCTGACTATTTTGACTTCAAAATTTTATCATGGTAGTTAGAATTTAAATACGGATGTACCATGAAACAAATTTCCAAGATAATATTCTAGACATTATGATGACTTCGGCAGTTCTTTTGAGTAGTAGCCTAACGTATTAACTTTTGAGTTGTAGCCTAACGTATTATCCATGCAGGTAATACTGATTTTTAATTGTTGCGAAGGACTGCACGATAGGTATATGCTATACACGGTTAAGTGAGCACTTTTAAAAGGTCTCTCATTTGGAATAATAGTTGAAAAATATATTGTTTTGTAGCCTTAGACGTCAACTTCCGCGTGCGGTGGAATATAAACACTGTGTTTTAAACTACCACGACAATAGTGATTTTAAAACGTGGTTAAATGATAACATATGGCTGAAAAGAAAAAGTAACTAGGGTCTCAAAAGTGCCCTCTTTACCGTGAAAAGCCTTCAGTAGGCAACACCTCAGAGAGCCTTTCAGATGTATTCTGACAGTAGTGAGCAAACTATATTACTAACGGTTTCTCAAACAACGTGAGATTGTATAGATCGTACAGAAGTATAACCCAAACTTCTTTTAACGGCAGGATTGGTGTCGCACGAATTTCGGTTACACGCGATGGTACTACATTGTCTGTAAAACATTCCAGACATTTCCTAATGCTGGCGACCAACCACGTGAATATTTCAACACAATTTCTGAACAACGATCTTGCGCCCGACAAGAGCAGCTTCCAACCAAACTATCAATCAAGCTTGTTGGCGCAGTGGTAAACCTTCGCACTCGGAAGGACAATCCTGATTTCGATTTTCCGTGGTATCCCGATATCACTCCAGCCGAATGATGGGACAGGACCCTCTTACAGGCCACGGCCGATTCCTTACCAGTCCCTGCTTCTCTAAGCAACTTTTCCCGTCTGCGAAAGACCTCGCCGTCGACGAAGCGTTGAGCTCTACCCTACCTGCCGACCAGCCAAACTGCTTGCTAATCAGCGATTTGCGTATAGACCCCGCCCCGCCTGGGGCAACGCGCGCGTGCATACCAACGGGACAGGCTTAAACTAACGTGACGTTACATCCCATGGGAAACCATTTCACCGACTGCTTATATTCATGTCAGCGCCTAGCCAACGAAGGATGGTAAGCCATTATTAAAGTCAACGCTTTGCCTCAATCTGCTTAAGGCGGAATCCCTCGTCAACCGTATTAAACTCCTCAAGGTCACATTCGGCCATACGGAAGCACTGCGACGGCGATGGAAAATAACGTAAACGAGATTCACGTGTTTTCTGTTTCTTCAGCATTCCAAGCGATGAAAATATGGCTTTAATGCAGCAATCTGTTCGGAAAAGATACACCATAGTCGTAATTTAAGAAACTGTGGCAACAAAATATCTACTTTAATTTGTGATTTACTTTGAAATATCCCATAGTTTTTTTTTAAACATTACAATATATACAACTGTTTACAGTGACACCCATACGATAAGTAGGAAGGCACCTTAACAACAATACGACCAGGAATATGGAACGCTGACGATAGGGCTACAAATGTCCATCTTGACCACAGAATACTTAACACTTTTAATCCCACCCATATTCATGTACTGTTTCTGGTGATGCAAATAATAAATGTTTTGATGCGTACTGTACTTAAGATAACAGAGAACTTGTATCGATACAACTACCAATAAGCTGTAGACTTCGTGCTCTGTGATGGTGATATGAACCAATCAGAACGCAGATCAGTAGCGCGGTTTATTAACCAGTTACCCCCAGGAAAGATCATTGGGCAATGAGCTTCGCAGAGTACAGTACCGGTCAAATATAACCTTCCTGTGCAACAAGTTGACAATTGTCTACAATGGGAATGAAAGGATTAACACATTGAGGTCTGCACACATTTACTGGCACTTAAGACACATTAGAATTGAGTCACCTATGTCCAGTACTGCAAGAAAACCGACTCTATTGGTATCTGTGTTAGAGCTCACCATCGTGCTATTGGTCCATACCACACCGGACACTAACCCGAACGTTACAGCGTTCATTATTGGCCGGTCGTCAACCAATGGAGAGCGGAGCTGATACCGACCCACCCAAATGTCGTTTATAGTATGAAAGGATTTAGTATCAATCAATTTGAGTGCATATAAAAATATATATTCTATCGTTATCAATATCACTGATACTGCGCTATCGTGTCCTTGTGTGGTCATCTTAAACAATAGCAGAACAAAGACTGCACATCCATGCGGGTATTGTTCCGAATAACAAAGATATAGTCAAAAAAGCTTTGCTCGAGCATAGTCTACAAAGGGTCCAGAATGCAGGCAGGAATGCAGCAGTCCCAGCAGCGCACGCAAGGCGTCACTTGCTAGCAACATGTGGACACGCCGTTTGCCAATCAGCAGCGTCTTACTTGCCGGCCGACAGCCCAGCCAACAGGGGATATTCTGCAGCGCGCAGTGGCCAATCAGACACAAGGTCCGTTCCAGAACCTCCCGCAGTTAATCAGAGACTGGGTACGCCAACGTCAAAGCAACCGCGGCGCCATCTCAACTGTGCGTACATATTCACGTGTGTCAGCACCTAACGAGCCCCAGCATGCGAGGAGCTACGAATTCTAGCTTGCAGACAAAATAATTAGCGAAATTGACGTACCACTGAGCACGTCACTAATTTCCGCTCTCTCGTTCCTTCCTCCGTCACGAGTCACTAGGAGAGCGGCAGTGGTGTGTAGAGGTTGTACTACTCGCCTCCCGCCTAGGCGAACCTGGGTTCGCTTCCCAGGCGGGGACGTCCCCGGATTCTCGCACGCGGGAATCGCACCGGACGATGCCACTGGTCGGTAGGTTTCATCGGGGGTATCCCGTTTCCTCCCGTCCCTTCATACGTGGCGCTGCTCCGTGCTCGCCACGCTCCACCCTCGTCGGCTCTCGAGACGTCGACGTTAAGAGCCGCCCAGATCTCTTCGCTAACTCACGTAGTCGATTGCAGGCTTCGCCCGCACAAACCTTGTTACGGGCGGTGTACCGCGCCCTCCCTCCCGGGCGCAAATTGCCCCCCCCCCCC
>NQII01000723.1:90279-126171 GCA_002778355.1 Clitarchus hookeri
AAAGATTTAGCGGTCGCGGGTGCTTGCCGGTGTGGGTTACGTTTGTCACGCCCGATGCATCTTCTCTGGTTGCTTGTTCTGGACCATTTTCTTCTCGGGCGAGTATTCGTCCAGGGTTTTTATCACTTGTGGCTACCTCCCTCCTTCCCCTTTCACACAACAGGACGCCACCAACCCTTACCAAATATGGGCATCGCGTGGGTCGCCACCCTCTTTCCGCGCTATCCCGCTCAACTGCGTCGTCAGTTAAAGATCATCGAACTCCTCGAACAAAACCTGATGACGCTGTCAAAGTTTCTAATCTTATGACGACACACTGAAAACTACGACTTTTGAAACGGAAAGTTAAACGAAAGAAAATGAACCGTGTATTCCGAAAAATTAATAATACCATTACAACATTTTAGAAACAAATTTACGCTTTAAACTTCATAAACTCTAAAATTGAGGCGCGACGTGTAATGCACTGACTCTTCACAAAACAGTTAGCTCCTGTGCGTTAAAAAAAAAAAAANTTAAAAAAAAAAAAAAAAAAATGTTCAGTTGATTAGTACTCTTCATATTCGGACATTATAAGGCAGACTGATTTTTCTGGTAGCCTTAATTTACTACGTTATCCCATTTGGTCCTACCAAATCCGCTCTTTATTCGCGGGAAAACGTCCACCTCAAAGAAACTGCTTATCATGTTTTGGTGCTCTACAATCAAGTCTAATAACCACTGGACCATGCGTCAAGGCAACAGAAGAATGGGCAAAAAGTTATTTCCTCACGTATGCACAAAATTATTTCTTTCTCAGTTAATGTCTAGACGAAAAGTCGTAGTTCATTCGACATAAANTTTCCTCACGTATGCACAAAATTATTTCTTTCTCAGTTAATGTCTAGACGAAAAGTCGTAGTTCATTCGACATAAATCCTGAACGTTAAACCGTACTAGACAGGCCTGTTGATGTCAGAAATCATCTCAAGAAGGTCCCCCGTATTAATAGATTCCCGACTTAATATTCTGCCCTCGGCTAAGCGAATATTCTACGGCAGTGCGCTCTGCGTTCTATCCACGTGGCAAGACAGCCGGGCTGGTGATAGTCCGAGTACATAGGTTTGTAAGCACCTGTTATNTTCCTCACGTATGCACAAAATTATTTCTTTCTCAGTTAATGTCTAGACGAAAAGTCGTAGTTCATTCGACATAAACCCTGAACGTAAAACCGTACTAGACAGGCCTGTTGATGTCAGAAATCATCTCAAGAAGGTCCCCCATATTAATAGATTCCCGACTTAATATTCTGCCCTTGGCTAAGCGAATATTCTACGGCAGTGCACTCTGCGTTCTATCCACGTGGCAAGACAGCCGGGCTGGTGATAGTCCGAGTACATAGGTTTGTAAGCACGTGTTATTAACTCATGTTCTTCGAAGCCGCAAACTCTCGGCGTCATGAGCCTTTCTATTGGCTATTCATGGTAAAGTCAGCACTTTTGAAAGCGCTCTCAGTTCGAATAATAGTCAATAAATATTTTTTACGGTAGCCTTAGATGTTAACTTCGCAAAACGGTGGAATATACATACAGTGTTTATTAGTTACACGGCAATGTGTATTTAAAAACATAAGGGAAAAAAGTGCTGAAATAAAAAAGTAACTACGGCCTCAAAAGTGCTCCCTTTACCGTGAACAGCATTTATGAATAAGTGCGGCGTCTAAAACNTAAAAAAGTAACTACGGCCTCAAAAGTGCTCCCTTTACCGTGAACAGCATTTATGAATAAGTGCGGCGTCTAAAACCAAAACTCCAAACTTTGCGTTTTTTTATCTGCTTTAGTATTGGCTGCGAAATGGTGGATAGGATACACTATACCTCTGCCAACACGCCTGCGTACAATACAAAAACAATTTCCAGNTTATTAGTTACACGGCAATGTGTATTTAAAAACATAAGGGAAAAAAGTGCTGAAATAAAAAAGTAACTACGGCCTAAAAAGTGCTCCCTTTACCGTGAACAGCATTTATGAATAAGTGCGGCGTCTAAAACAAAATCTCCACACTTTGCGTTTTTTTATCTGCTTTAGTCTTGGCTGCGAAATGGTGGATAGGATACACTATACCTCTGCCAACACGCCTGCGTACAATACAAAAACAATTTCCAGGATGTGCGCGTTGCATCCACAATGCTGGCAGGCGTAGTTCCAATTAGTCGCTCGTTTGCCAACTAGAATGCACGTGGTCAAAGTAACGATTAGTCGCTACTCTACTAATAAGTTACGATGAAAAACTTGGCTAGTTCCGATTAATCGCTGGTTAACTAATAAATTACAAAGACTGTTACGATAATGTTAATTAGGAACCGACACACATTTCGCAGTCAGAAAAAATTTATTTTACGCATTATTTTTTAATAATTATACAATAATCGAAATAAATAAATTAAAAATCAACCTGTGTGGTTGAGGGAGGTAGACGTTACGTTAGGATATTAAATAATACAAAAATTTAATAGGACAAACCGTACCACTCCACCGTATACCTATCATTGAAAAACGAAAAAGGTAAAGTTTTTCACAACACAAACATGGTGACATTCTTACAGTTGTTCAGGAAAGAATCAAATGCGTAGTGGAGAGTGGAGAGATTTTAGCTGCTCTTAACACCCGAGGTCTTGNCATGGTGACATTCTTACAGTTGTTCAGGAAAGAATCAAATGCGTAGTGGAGAGTGGAGAGATTTTAGCTGCTCTTAACACCCGAGGTCTTGAGAGCCGATGACGGTGAAGCGAGAAAGGTGTGTAGCAGCACCGAAATGCAAGGACGGGGGGAAACGGGAGATACCCGAGAAAACACGCCGACCAGCGGCATCGTCCGGCACGATTCCCACTTGCGGAAAGTCCTGGAGTGAACCGGCCGGGGATTGAACCCGGTTCGCCTCGGTGGGAGGCGAGCAGTCTAACCGCTAGGTCACCGTGGCCCCCTGGGAGAGAGGGAGGAGAAGGCTTGGGCTGCCGCAGTGCGACTCGGCCCGTGGCCACGAAGCAGAGGGGGTGTGCAGGGAAGGAGAATTNAGGTCTTGAGAGCCGATGACGGTGAAGCGAGAAAGGTGTGGAGCAGCACCGAAATGCAAGGGCGGGGGGAAACGGGAGATCCCCGAGAAAACACGCCGACCAGCGGCATCGTCCGGCACGATTCCCACTTGCGAAAAGTCCTGGAGTGAACCGGCCGGGGATTGAACCCGGTTCGCCTCGGTGGGAGGCGAGCAGTCTAACCGCTAGGTCACCGTGGCCCCCTGGGAGAGAGGGAGAAGGCTTGGGCTGCCGCAGTGCGACTCGGCCCGTGGCCACGAAGCAGAGGGGGTGTGCAGGGAAGGAGAATTAAAGATGACGAAGTATGATCCAGCTAAAGTGGCGAAATATTTTGGGAGATAACGGGAATTTAAATGGAGTCCGGATGAGGCAATTATCATCGCGTTGGAAACAGAGGGAGGGGCGGGGCAGGAGCAAGAAAGAGAGAGAGAGAGAGAGAGTGAGAGAAGTGGTGGAGGGAGGTGGTTAGAAATATTCACCAACTGGAGAGCAGAGCAATAAACGGCCGGCGGATCCTCCATTCCGCCTCCGTGACGGGCTCAATTAAACAACCTCACCCAGGCAGGCCAAGCCTCGTGAATGGTGTAGGGGGAGGGGGGGTAATCCACCGGCGGACGGATATCCCGGGAATGAAAAACCGCGGCCATTCCAGCGGCGCCACGGCATCGCTACGCCCTGTCACGTGGCCCCCTCTCTCGACTGCGGAAGAACTGGCTGGCGNAAAATGTGGCGGTAAGAAAATTTATCCAGAGGTGTCCGTAAACTCTCCGTAAAATTACGTACACAACGATTTTTTAAAAACGAACTGTCGGTACATTTTTACCAAACTTTCCGTGAATTCGCGTGGAAACTCTCTGTTAATTTCCTCTTAGTTTTCTGCAAAGAAAAGTTGTCTTTATTTTCGTTATGTGGATATTCTACTAGGCACGAAGAAGATATAAAAAAAAAAGTGAAACTGTTTTATACTTGAGCGAGATTCAAACCTGAGTGAAAAAGTTTTAAGCCCACGACTGTGACCGCTCACCTACAACTTTGTCGTAAAGTGTATTGTAAAACTTTGGTGTTTCTGATGTAGTCGCATGAGCAATTTTTTCATTTTCTATTAAAGTCAGTGTATTTTAAGTGTTGCTAAACGTTACAGGCGCCTGATGATACTTTCTAATATTTGAAACAAAAGGTCTAAGTGACGCGGATATCCTAATTGCAAAAAAACGATAATTTTTTGGTTGCAGTGGCGAAGAAAGCTTCGCGTGGACTCGGCATTGATCGTCCCTGAAACCCAAAGTTATAGGAAATACGGAGACTTTCCGTATTTTGTATTTACGGACTAACTCCGTTTTTCGTCCCTTTGAGTCCTGCACGTTGAAAACTTGGGGTTATCTAGTAGCCAAAGCTATACGAACGAGTTTAACTAGAAAAAATTAAATTGAAAAGCCTACTTTTTTGTTAAGTCTGAAGGATGCAAAACAAGTGTTTCCACTAAGCACGATGTTTTGAAACCTCCATTATCAAGCAGTTTATAGTGTGTGTGTGTGTGTGTGTGTCAGCGTGTAATGTTTTGTGAAATATATATTTTTTCGTATAGGTGGATTATGAATATGCTGCAATGCAGCCAAGCGTTANGCGTGTAATGTTTTGTGAAATATATATTTTTTCGTATAGGTGGATTATGAATATGCTGCAATGCAGCCAAGCGTTAGGTAGTCTGGCACTTGAAAGATACTAGCTAGAATCATCTTATATTTGTCAATTTTTAAAAACCTCTGTTTTACAAGAATACTATATTTTTAATTTCTGCCATGCAGCAGCATTGCTATATTTTCAACGGAACGAAAAATATCAGCTAAACAATATCATAGGGACATATTTCCAAGGCAACAAGTGCATCCGGTACATTAAAAACTTAATATACAAAATAATTTCTTAAAAAAACTTACCCAAAACGATTTACAAGATGTGAAATTTGGTATACAGAACTACGGGAAATGATTCAATTTTGGCTGTGACTGACTATATAGGTCAACAGTCAGGACCACCAACATCGTTACAGTCCCGGTGAAGTTGAAACGGTCGTAGGATGAAGATGGTTGTATCAGCGAGCGTTTGAAAAAATAACGCCAGTGAGTAACTACCATGATTCTGCGACGCATTCCAGTCAGAGACGACGTTGGACTCACATAAGATAAGGTATAGGCCTACCGGTATACGTCTTCTGCACATTTACCCAACACTGACCTACCCCACATCGATACAAATGTCAAAGTCACACGGTCAACGCTGATGAACGTGTTTATAACTTAAATTTCAAAACACAAGCCCTTTGATATGAATAAAAATACTGTTACCAATTAGAATCCTACTGAATCGCAAAACAGAATGGTATAGGAAGTAAACAAACCGCTTAAATCNAAAATACTGTTACCAATTAGAATCCTACTGAATCGCAAAACAGAATGGTATAGGAAGTAAACAAACCGCTTAAATAGTTTGTTTGCATTACCACACTGTCAAATATTTCCGTATATTTACGGAGATGTACAGTAAATATACGGAGACGCAATCCGTAATGACGAAAAACGGAGTTAAATACATAAATACAAAACACGGAAAATCTCCGTGTTTCCTATAGCTTCCGGTCTCGGGGACGAACGATGCCGAGTCTACGCGAAGCATCCTTCGCAATTGTAACCACAAAATCATCGTTTCTGCGGCAATTAGCTCATCCACGCCACCGGAACCTATTATTTCAAATATTAAAAGTAGCGTTAGGCTTCTGTGACATTTGGCAACACTTAAATGAATGCGTAGATGATAAGACGTGCTAACAGGGGACGAAGACAAGAAGAAGAAGGANAAAATACTGTTACCAATTAGAATCCTACTGAATCGCAAAACAGAATGGTATAGGAAGTAAACAAACCGCTTAAATCGTTTGTTTGCATTACCACACTGTCAAATATTTCCGTATATTTACGGAAATGTACAGTAAATATACGGAAACGCAATCCGTAATGACGAAAAACTGAGTTAAATACATAAATACAAAACACGGAAAATTTCCGTGTTTCCTATAGCTTCCGGTCTCGGGGACGAACGATGCCGAGTCTACGCGAAGCTTCCTTCGCAATTGTAACCACAAAATCATCGTTTCTGCGGCAATTAGCTCATCCACGCCACAGGAACCTATTATTTCAAATATTAAAAGTAGCGTTAGGCTTCTGTGACATTTGGCAACACTTAAATGAATGCGTAGATGTTAAGACGTGCTAACAGGGGACGAAGACAAGAAGAAGGCAGGGAAAGTGTGCCGGGGAGTTAGACGGTGTATTCGGTTGCGATGCGCCGGCGCGGGGCCGCTCAAGCAGCGGCAGGAGCAGCCGCAATCCGATACAGGCACGCCCACAGTTACGTCTTGTTACATTCTCGCGCGGCTCTAACTATGGCAATAATGCGCGCATTCCGTCCGGCACAGCATCCCCGCCGCACTGTCGGGCCGGCCAGCTGCCTCACAGGCCGCAGCAGGTACATACATTCCGTACATCAGAGCCATGCGACGAGCGATCCCGCGCGCGGCACTTGTCACACTCGGCTCATCACCCAATGTACAGAGTGATTCTAAAATCACGGGACAAGCATTGAGGGGTGGTAGAGCTCACTAAAACAAACAATTATTACATAGGAATATATGGGCGGAAGTGACGTGTTGAGACACAAAAAACAAAAACATAACACATTAACGGAAACATAAAATGTTCATTAGCAGCATACTTAACGAGTGATTCCGTACAGAAAATGTTAAAACAGTTGCTGGAAATGCATCCACCAACAGTCACGCATGCTTGGCGACCTCTACATATGGCGTGATTGGCTGACAATGGTGGCGTGCGTGAAATACCCGGCGTATTTGAATCTGTTCGCCAATCACTCCACCGACGCTACCAAGCTTGCATTACTGTCGGTGGTAGCAATTTTGAGCAATTATTATAAACATTGTTGTAAAAAGGCATTTAGCAGCGACGTTGTAAATAAACAATGTGTTGCATTTCATGTGTTATTTTTGTGTTTGTGCCTCAACGCGTCACTTCCGCTCATATACTCCTATACAATAATTGTTAGTTTTAGTGAGCTCTACCACCCTTCAATGTTTGTCCCATGATTTTAGAATCATCCTGTATTTTATCAGCAACAATTTTTCCAAAATACATACTTTTTGAATGAAATTACTTACTTTAACATCAACCATAACTACCAATAGCGTAAAATTTGTAACAAAATTATATATATTTTTTTTATTTATTACCCGATAGCATAATTAGTTTGACTGAAACTCGACTTAATAATTTCATGAAAACCATGACAAAAGTTTGCTAGCCAAGCTAGGAAGCTTGGATCAAGTTTTCACCAAGCTAACTAGTCTCCACCTGCCAAACTTGTAGCTAGCTTGATCGGTCGCACTTGCTTCAAGTGTAATTAAAGCCACCTGGAAGCCCTTTTGTCAACGAGTGGATGCCATTTGTGAGAAATTTGGCTGGGATGAAGATCGAATTAGCATGGTGTGTGCAAGGTTGCTCGGCAAGGCAAATTCAAGTCAATTGGCAAGCTCGTGTGCTTTCAGCGTAACATAATCACTTAAATAAGCTGACCTGACTTTGCGTAAGGGAGCCATTACTTTGTAATCAGTAATTGTGGCCCGTAAAGCGTTGTAAGTATTTGTAAGTGGCCCGAAGTGAAAATTAATTTAATAGTCCTGCCATAGAGGAACATTGGGGTAGGTAGGATGGTCATTCTAGATGCNAAAACATAACACATTAACGGAAACATAAAATGTTCATTAGCAGCATACTTAACGAGTGATTCCGTACATAAAATGGAAAAAAAAAGTTGCTGGAAATGCATCCACCAACAGTCACGCATGCTTGGCAACCTCTACATACGGCGTGATTGGCTGACAATGGTGGCGTGCGTGAAATACCCGGCGTATTTGAATCTGTTCGCCAATCACTCCACCGACGCTATCAAGCTTGCATTACTGTCGGTGGTAGCCATTTTGAGCAATTATTATAAACATTGCTGTAAAAAGGCGTTTAGCGGCGACGTAAATAAACAATGTGTTGCATTTAATGTGTTATTGTTGTGTTTGTGCCTCAACGCGTCACTTCCGCCCATATATTCCTATGTAATAATTGTTTGTTTTAGTGAGCTCTACCACCCCTCAATGTNGTCTACCACCCCTCAATGTTTGTCCCATGATTTTAGAATCATCCTGTATTTTATCAGCAACAATTTTTCCAAAATACATACTTTTTGAATGAAATTACTTACTTTAACATCAACCATAACTACCAATAGCGTAAAATTTGTAACAAAATTATACATATTTTTTTTATTTATTACCCGATAGCATAATTAGTTTGACTGAAACTCGAATTAATAATTTCATGAAAATCATGACAAAAGTTTGCTAGCCAAGCTAGGAAGCTTGGATCAAGTTTTCACCAAGCTAACTTGCCTCCACCTGCCAAACTTGTAGCTAGCTTGATTGGTCGCACTTGCTTCAAGTGTAATTAAAGCCACCTGGAAGCCCTTTTGTCAACGAGTGGATGCCATTTGTGAGAAATTTGGCTGGGATGAAGATCGAATTAGCATGGTGTGTGCAAGATTGCTCGGCAAGGCAAATTCAAGTCAATTGGCAAGCTCGTGTGCTTTCAGCGTAACATAATCACTTAAATAAGCTGACCTGACTTTGCGTAAGGGAGCCATTACTTTGTAATCAGTAATTGTGGCCCGTAAAGCGTTGTAAGTATTTGTAAGCGGCCCGAAGTGAAAATTAATTTAATAGTCCTGCCATAGAGGAACATTGGGGTAGGTAGGATGGTCATTCTAGATGCNGGCCCGAAGTGAAAATTAATTTAATAGTCCTGCCATAGAGGAACATTGGGGTAGGTAGGATGGTCATTCTAGATGCGCAACAGCCCCTCGCCGTGTTCCAACATTGGACTGGTTTTCTGCTAATAGCCGAAACTGAAAAACATCGTTAACACTATTAGGCGTTAGAACGCAGTTTATGTAAGCAATAGTTTTAAGATGTTGGAGCACGTTCTCTAAACCCGTGAAATGGTCGTACGCGAACATCCAAATGTTATCGCTACCTCGGAGATGCTATGTCCCATCTCTCGTGCGCCGACTATAACACCACGTTCAAACTCACTTAAATCTTGATAACCTGCCATTGTAGCAGATGTAACCGATCTAGCTGCCAACCGCATCGCGTTACTCTGATTGGTTCCATGCCTCTGTTATTTGCATACGCACGCCTATGCCAGTTTTTTTTTTTTTGGCTCGTCAGTGTATAATAACACAGAATCGTCATCCATTCAATAGCTCCAGCGCGGACATCAGTTCTTCAAAGATAGTTACGTTCAAGTATGCAAAATGGAAATGACCATGCATATTGAAAAGAAAATTGAAAATGATTCTCGTAAAACACAATTTACAGAAAGGCCGACAACAGTCAGAAGAATTATTAATCCACCATAATTATTGACGGCTTTTGCTTGAACAACATTTATCGTGTTCTAAAACCACGCATTCCCGAAATCATAACTATTACTATCCATGAAAAGAACACACGCGCGAATTAGGAGTGTTACATTCAAGCAATCGCATGTATTTAAAACACTTTTTTGGCCTTCCTAATTCCTATGCACGTCTTGTGTGCTGCCCAGACACATCTCACTTTCCGTGAATATCCAAAATATAAAATCAATAAATGAATTTGAACTATTTAATACATTTCGTTGGGGTTTTTTTTATTGATTGCGTATTTGAATTAACAAAACCAATCACATGCAACAATAACTGATACAATGCACAATTCTCGAATAAAAAATTGCTGACAATTTTTTTTTGGAATAATAACGAATAGAAATGAGAAAATCATCACATACGCAAAATATTAGTTTTACATTTTAAACAATTGTGTTATGTAAAACTTTATTACACAAAATTTAAAAATATCGTTTCTTAAGTTTAATCGAATTTCAATTACTTGAAAGCCCATTTAAAACATTTGGTTTAAAAGCGCATTTTTCTTTATGATATATAAACATGTGTTATAGAGTTGTAGACAATGTCATTTAGCTAATTTTTAGGTAAATATTTTGGCATGTAATTAATTCTTTGGTTTACATTATTATTTTTTCGCAAAAAGTTGGTAATTTTTAAATTGAAAACCGTAAACTCTAGTTAATATTGCTGTAGATGATAGTTACCAGCAGTAAAATATTCTCAAAATAAATCTAACCCCATCACAAAATATTTAGCAGTACAAATTCCGTTCTTGATTTTATGTTCCGAAAATTAGCACACCACGGGACTTTTCCATAGTCGTTAATACCAGAAAACTGCCCGGGATAATGTTTACTCACCAATTATTTAAAACAAAACCCATCCCAAAATTTAGGGAACTGAACCACCGGCCTCCTGGTTCATACGGCACGAGCCGGTATTTACGCGCTAGTTTCAAACGTAACGTCCTATCGCGAATAGTACAAATCTTAAAACGCCGTCGTCAACGTTGAAGATTTGTCTTCGGAGAAGAAATGGGCGTAGGTACTTACTTTGCAAAACTTGGAGAGAAAAAGAGAGAGAGAGAGAGAGAGAGAGAGAGAGATGGACAAAAAAGAAAAGTTGCCACGCAGATGGAGAAAGGGAAGATATAAGTGACAGAAGCTGCATTTGGATGGTACAAAAACGATGGCGCGCCTCAACGAGTTTGTTTCTGGTCGTGTCTTATTTTTTCTGGAAACTGCTGCGTTACTTATCCTACAGAACTGTATGTAATGACTCCGGTAAACAAAACGCTGTCGCCTTTGTATATCCTGGAAAGAACAGGCCAGGCGCGCTGCGAATACAACTACGAATACACAAAAGAGGNAGAGAGAGAGAGAGAGAGAGAGAGAGAGAGAGAGAGAGAGAGATGGACAAAAAAGAAAAGTTACCACGCAGATGGAGAAAGGGAAGAAATAAGTGACAGAAGCTGCATTTGGATGGTACAAAAACGATGGCGCGCCTCAACGAGTTTGTGTCTGGTCGTGTCTTCTTTTTTCTGGAAACTGCTGCGTTACTTATCCTACAGAACTGTATGTAATGACTCCGGTAAACAAAACGATGTCGCCTTTGTATATCCGTCAGCGGCGGTGGATCTGGAAAGAACAGGCCAGGCGCGCTGCGAATACAACTACGAATACACAAAAGAGGAACGGAAAAAGTTACCACGTTTCTACTGGAAATCCGAGAACTGAGATAGTGCTCGTGCTAAAAATTCATCTTCTGTAACTAACCCACCTTAGTTTAGAAATGTGTTTAGCATTTACGACTTCGATTAAATTTTTGTGCTTAAAGAAGAGTTACGCTGCCATGACAGTACGTTAGTACACTGGCAATCAATTCCTTAAAATAAAATAACTTATTTCTCTTCAAGACTACGCGGCACTATTATGCCACACAGGACGTGAAAACCAGTACCAATATAACAATACACCACCCCAGTACCGAGACTCCACATGATAGCCGTTTCCAATTTAAATTAACTGGATTCTCCGACTGACCAGGAATGTTTACAGACAAAATTAAAATTGAGAACACCGAAAATACTACAGTTGTATTTTCAGTTTTCAGCCCAGCTAAAGCAAAGTTTAATCGCGTTATATTTTTTTACGCCATGTTAACATTACTTCTGAAACGATTGCGTTTTCTTGTGGTTTTACAGCCTAAACATATATATACAATAACATTTTATCTTTGAAGTTTAGCGGTAATGGTAAGTTCACGTTACATATTATGATGGTTTGATTGAACTGTGTCAATTTCCGATCATGTGACTAAATAAACACACACATCCACACACAGCAAGGCAAAAACAAAAAAACCTTTTGAAACACCACAGACAGATAATTACGAAAAGCTGTCTCCTTGTCAATAGAGTATTAAAACGAAAAAAAGACGGACGGACAACTTATTATTACAAAACAGGACAGACAACAACAGCAAACCAAAAGAAAGTACAACACGATGACGAAAACAGAACACCACAAAAGTGAACAAAACAGAGCACTTAAAAAAAACACAATATCAGTGGTCACAGCTGAACAATAAAAACTCAAAATAAACACGAAAATAAAACAAAAAACACAATGAAACACAACTCAGGAAAACTATTCCTTGTCAGATTATAAAACCAAATAAATCAACACTACGAACAACACAGGAACCACAAAAAATAACCAGAGGAAAGAATAGATTAACCAACAGAGTACACAGAACCAATAAAAATTATTATAAGTCTTACAAGAGTTGATTTATTAGTGTTGATTGTTCAGCTGTGACCACTGATATTGCGTTTTTTAATTTTTTGTTTTGTTCACTTTTTGGTGTTTTGTTTTCGTCATCGTGTTGTTACTTTCTTTTGGTTTGCTGTTGTTGTCTGTCCTGTTTTGCCATAATAAGTTGTTCGTCCGTTTTTTTGTCGTCTTAATATTCTATTGACAAGGAGACAGCTTTTCCTAATTATCTGTCCGTGGTGTTGTAAAAGGTTTTTTTTTTCTTTTTTGCCTTGCTATGTGTGTAAGTATGTTTATTTAGTCTCATGATCGGCAGTGGGCATAGTCCAATCAAACCATCATAATAACATGTACAATCACTTGTACATCGAAACCGCATCACACTAAACGTTAACCCTTGTAAATTCAGTTGGTTTTATCTCCAAAAGGATACATTTGTGAATTTCCATTACTAACAGCAGTCACATTCACCTTGAATTAAGAGTGGTATAAATCACAGATAAGCCAGCGAGACTGTGTCGTTAGTAATCCATCATTGACCCAGATTACACTAACTGGGTATAACTTTCAGTGATTCTCACTTCGGAGTACCAAAGTGTTTATACACCCAGAAGAAGAAATTTCACAGTAAACAAAGTTGTGCCACTCTTAATTAAGAAGTGATAAGTTCTAGTTATAGTGAAATTAGTACCGGAACTCCCCCCCCCCCCACCATTTTCTGATCATGAATGATTACGGGTACCGTACCGAGATTTATGTGATACCATTTGTTTACCTGTAGGCGTTTTATTCACAAGTAGTTCCTTCAATATCTTGCTAATTACCTGCAAAAGCAATCGTGTTAAAAAAAATTTTCTCAGAGTTGAGGAACGGTATAAAACCAAAGCGGTACCGACGGATGTAAAATGTTTGTGTTTCGCCGAATAGCGACACTTGATGCAGTCTATAACCGATGACGATCAATAAGAAATGTGATCACACACAGTAGATGTGGCGAGAGGAAATTTTCACTTAACTTCAGTATCTACATCCTTACACTGTACATGCAAGATAGTTTAAGACCTACATTAGAATGCAATTTTAATTAAAATCCGTATATTAATATTTGCACTATTCCAGGACATACATACGATATATTCATGAAAAAAACTGGGCCCTGAACATTTTTATCGGTCAGTAACAACCACTTCCTCAAACATTTTTCCAAAGTACAAATGTAGCACTTAGAAAATCAAATGTGTGACAGTGAAGACATTAATTTTTATTAACTGAACGGTCACCATTACGAAAACCACATAGTACGATTTTTTTGGGGTAAACGAATTAATACGATGCAGACACATTAGGAGGTTTAATCAAAATATGGAACCGATTACAACATTTTTTTTTCTAAAGAGTCTAGTACGGAACAAAACAAATCACATCCGAGAACGCACGAATGAAGCATAGTTACTTCACCGTCTCAAATATATTATGTGTCATGATATTGAATGTGATTGGCCTATATTACACTATACAATGAGATACATGGCAATATCTTATTTATAGAAAGGAAAGTACACCAAAACCAAGACTGCAAAAAATGTGAAGAGTTTAATGAAAATGTGCTTGTTTGCAGAATAAATAAACCCACTCGACGTACAAAACTATATATATATATATATATATGTGTGTGTGTGTATTTATGTATATATATATACATATATATATATATATCAGAAGCTTTGCTGCAAATCTTGCCATACTTTTTTTTTTACCTGTCTTTTTGTAAGTTTCGTGGTTATTATGTTATGTATAAAAAATTACTTTGTATAAGTTAACGTAAAGATATCAGAGAACCTAAAAAAAGTGTTGAATGCCCCTCGATTGTCCCAGTTCATTATTTGTGGTGGCTTATCAGTGACAGCAATCACTATCGAAATGAGTCCCAGGTTTTATCCTTCGCGCCTTGGCATATCCGAACTTCAGACGGCAGAAGCCAGGAGTCTTAACCTTTCAATTCTCGCGTCAATAAACTGTCTTCTCGAAATCGCGGTGGCTCAAAACCAAACCTTCACAAGCAATTCTCGAAAGATTTGTCTCTCATCACTCTAAGCACGGAACAGTTTAGAGTGCGCTATCCTTTTTATTTAAAATTAAACCACTTACACATCTTTCATATTGAGAACTGTCTTCCCTATTAAATTAATTGGTTATGGCTTATTTCGTGTTTTCTCAACGTAACATCTGTATAGCTTTTTTTTTTTTGGTAGAATCACACTTATACGGAGTCGTATAGCAGGATTTATTAAAACACAAATGAAATAGCAGGGCAGATCTGTCATCATCTGGGAAATGTTAAATTGTTGCAAAGTANAGGATTTATTAAAACACAAATGAAATAGCAGGGCAGATCTGTCATCATCTGGGAAATGTTAAATTGTTGCAAAGTACCATCTCAAAGTCTTATTTTACCCTGCCCTTGCTTTACAAACAGGCATTCTTGCATAATTTTCGCATTTTGACAGCCTATCACAAGCTAACAGCGCTTCGCGCAAAACACTTGAATCTAACAAATAAATGTAANGGATTTATTAAAACACAAATGAAATAGCAGGGCAGATCTGTCATCATCTGGGAAATGTTAAATTGTTGCAAAGTAACATCTCAAAGTCTTATTTTGCCCTGCCCTTGCTTTACAAACAGGCATTCTTGCATGATTTTCGCATTTTGACAGCCTATCACAAGCTAACAGCGCTTCGCGCAAAACACTTGAATCTAACAAATAAATGTAAATTACCAAATTTGACTATTTACTTTTAATTTCATTAACCACGACACATGCGGTCGGCACAATACAAGGCGAGCTATAATTGATGTAGTCACATTTCCAACAAATTCGTTATTAATAATTTCCATTGGTTATAATAATACGGGCGTTTTTATTAATGTTTCCATATTCAAGGCCCCCATTTTCAAACACAACTATCTCATTGACCACGTGGGAGTCCATGGAACATGGGTTAGCATGGTACGAATTCCTTCACAATGTCGTATATTTCCTCTCAATGGCTCTAAAACGGTTTACACTGCCCGGCAGAGCTCTGGACTTGGGAGTTCCACTATACTCACTATTCTGTGGCCCGTCACGGACCGGTCTGTAGGGGCCGAGGTGGTGCAGTGGCTAGACTACTCGCCTCCCACCTACGTGAACCGGGTTCGATTCCCGGCGGGCTCGCTCCCGGATTCCCGCATGTGGGAATCGTGCCGGACGATGCCGCTGGTCGGCGGGTTTTCTCGGGGATCAACCGTTTCCCCCTTCCCCTTCATTCCAGCGTTGCTCCATACTCACCTCGATTTATTCTCATCGGCTCTTTATACCTCGATTTTAAGGGCCGCCCAAATCTCCCCCACTCCACTAATCGGTCCGTATCTGAGCGACAACAGAACGGTCCGGTAGCATATGCGCCGTCCCACAAACACCTGGTCTGTAGTTTTCGTTAACAGCTGTGAGGACGCAGCACTTAAAAAGGCCCGATATTTGTGAGAAAGCTGAGAGCACGACCAGCGTTGCGCGCATCTCTTTCCATTTTACAGCATCCATCCCGCTGAACCCCTTCTGAGACTTGTCGAGATACCTGCCTGCCTCAGTACCTCTTAGCTAGCGGTGCTGGGTAACTTATTTAATATCTGACGTTGGCATAGTGCGTCAACCCAATTACGTCATGGTGCGGCATCTCACCCATGACTTGCCGTCCTCTGCGGCGAGAGTGCCGTGGGACTGGAGCGGAGCGTACCTTACTGCGCAGGCGCGCTGCGCAGCACCATCGCCAATAGGTACTTCGCCACTCTCTACAAGCTTAGCGATTAGAATCGATATAATGAATGTGCAATGTGTTGTTGTAATACGTAGATAATTCAGTTAGCTTGTTTTGAAACTACTTTTCGTCTTCACGGTACTCAAGTCTTGCCTAATAACACTAGTTAAAACTTGTTATTTCTTTAGCAATATTATATTTTATCCAATTAAACACAGACGCTTCGCCGGACACGTGTAGCTGTGGCATTTTTTTTTAGAAATAAAACAAGTGCAAGTGAAAATAAGTAATGCGGGATTATAATAACTTTTATTTCACTCTTCAGCTAGTCGCAGCATTTTATCCTTAATACATTTGTGTTGTATAACGAAAAAAAAATAACGATATAGCTAATGTCGATATTATTTCCGATATCGACATTACTAGCCAATTTGCGCCACCAGAGCCACTGAATATCGAGATACATATTTCCAAGGNATTATTTCCGATATCGACATTACTAGCCAATTTGCGCCACCAGAGCCACTGAATATCGAGATACATATTTCCAAGGAACTGAGTTGGATTCATGAACAGGTGTTAGTGATCGTAGAATATATCTAAATGTGCCTACAATTCTCACTGATTTCAGACGCATTTTTTACAAATACCTACTGACAATGTGATTAGTTATTTTCTGTCTGGTGCTGTGTTCAGTGATTTTCTCTGTTCTTTTGGAACTTAAAATAAGGCGGAATTATTTTTTCGCGCCTCTCAAGGGATCAGGAAAACATGTCGCGAAATGCAGGAAAGTGGAAAAAGTGGAAATTCATGCTGAATACTCATTATTACATAGGACAAAAGTAATCGGTGTACAATATAGGAACGTTTATAATCGGGGTGCGTGAGAAAAGAGTTATATTGTATGCATAATAAAATACAGGGGATTTTTTACGTATTTACGTTTAACTTTTTTAATATTTTAAGCCGTTATTCAGCTGTTTTGTCACGTGAATGAGGCGTGTCGAGGTAGGTGGGCCGTATCAGGTCGACGGTCTAAGCCTTGTGGTAAATGGTGAGGTGAAGTGTGAGAATCACTGCTTCGGGGCGCCAAGCGCTTTGGCTTTAATCCAGCCGGCGTTCACTATGGTCCAGCTGCCAGCTTCTTCGGACACGCCAGTCACCACCCGAACAAACTCCCTGCAAAACACATACTGATTGCGATCGTGACATGAAAAAGAACACAGCATTCGTTTTCAGTCGTACGAATTCTGCCCATTACTTAAAGTCTTCTTTCACAAACCCGTAATTATACGTTTTTTTTAGAAGCAATACACAACGTTAAAAAAAAATTTAACGAATAGCTACAAAATAAAAGTTAAAATCACCGAATATGTAGGCATGTTCAAAGCGAATGTTACGTTAATGTTATTTTATTGCTGACAACAGCTGGGAGAAGATTATTATTTTGCAAGCCCCCACGAGTGGAAGGTCACATTTGTAAAACAACTGCGTTTTCGTTCACATATTTCACGGAAGTACCAAAATACGTTGAACTAAGTGACAATGACACTGAGAGCTGCTACGTGGTAATTTGTTCTTTCTGGGATAATATGTAATAATAAGAGACTGTGANTGTGTTCAGTGATTTTCTCTGTTCTTTTGGAACTTAAAATAAGGCGGAATTATTTTTTCGCGCCTCTCAAGGGATTAGGAAAACATGTCGCGAAATGCAGGAAAGTGGAAAAAGTGGAAATTCATGCTGAATACTCATTATTACATAGGACAAAAGTAATCGGTGTACAATATAGGAACGTTTATAATCGGGGTGCGTGAGAAAAGAGTTATATTGTATGCATAATAAAATACAAGGGATTTTTTATTTATTTACGTTTAACTTTTTTAATATTTCAAGTCGTTATTCGGCTGTTTTGTCACGTGAATGAGGCGTGTCGAGGTAGGTGGGCCGTATCAGGTCGACGGTCTAAGCCTTGTGGTAAATGGTGAGGTGAAGTGTGAGAATCACTGCTTCGGGGCGCCAAGCGCTTTGGCTTTAATCCAGCCGGCGTTCACTATGGTCCAGCTGCCAGCTTCTTCGGACACGCCAGTCACCACCCGAACAAACTCCCTGCAAAACACATACTGATTGCGATCGTGACATGAAAAAGAACACAGCATTCGTTTTCAGTCGTACGAATTCTGCCCATTATTTAAAGTCTTCTTTCACAAACCCGTAATTATACGTTTTTTTTAGAAGCAATACACAACGTTAAAAAAAAATTTAACGAATAGCTACAAAATAAAAGTTAAAATCACCGAATATGTAGGCATGTTCAAAGCGAATGTTACGTTAATGTTATTTTATTGCTGACAACAGCTGGGAGAAGATTATTATTTTGCAAGCGCCCTCGAGTGGAAGGTCACATTTGTAAAACAACTGCGTTTTCGTTCACATATTTCACGGAAGTACCAAAATACGTTGAACTGAGTGACAATGACACTGAGAGCTGCTACGTGGTAATTTGTTCTTTCTGGGATAATATGTAATAATAAGAGACTGTGAATTAAATATGAGACATACACTTGCGCGAGTTAGGTTCGTCCACTGCCTGCATCATTTAAGACTGCCCAAGACGCGGTTCGTTCACACTACTTCCTAGCCGTCGCTAGCTCGCCGGCCTCCAGGGCACGACAAATATACAGGATGTGTCGATGATGAATGCTAACCTGGCGTGAGCGGACATCTTAGGAAAAGTAAATAGAGAAGCATTTCTACGACTTCGGGTATATGGTGATCCCGGAGTGTGGTAGAAGCCACCGAAAGTGACGAGAGGAAATGTTTTATGAAATTATTAACTGGACATTACTCGCGATGAAGCAACGAAACGTAGCATACAGGAAGACGGTTACAAGTCACGTAACCACAAAAAACACTTAACGACAGTGGCACAAGCTGCCTTCTAAGGCAACTACTAATTTGCTTTCCAACTAAGCTTGTGATTTCTGAGGTAACNACGACAGTGGCACAAGCTGCCTTCTAAGGCAACTACTAATTTGCTTTCCAACTAAGCTTGTGATTTCTGAGGTAACCGCTGGGATTAGCCGATACCACCAAGACCACATTCTTTCATTTTATTGATTTCTGCACGCTGATTACCAACATGTCGTGTCGAATTGCTTCAAGCGGACGGTTACACAGTTCAAAGCATTATGAAGGTGCCAACCCTTATTTATTATATGAAGGGGGTGTGCTCTCCGTAACTCCGTTTTCTGTGGTTGGCCACCTTGTAACCGTTCGCCTGCATGCCTACGTTTCGTTGCTGAATCGCAAGTAATTTCCTGTTCCTCGTAGCACGACCCATTTTCACCCTCCACTTTAGGAGGCCTCCACCTCCCTCGGAAATCTCTGTAATCCCAAGACGTATATGTGTTCCCCTAGAATCCGCTCACACCGGGTAAGCATTAACGACTCGTCCTGTATTTATGTCAATTGAGGCCTCCAGGGTTTCGCAAATACACTTACTCCAGATGATAAGAACTCCTCAATTGTAGTGTTGTTTGAAATTTAGCCTGGCGCTGAATGAATCCCCGGCAATTCTGGATTTAAAAAAATAGGCTGTTCACGGTAAAGTTAGTAGTTTTGAAATCAACTCTTGAGGGAAAAAAAAAGTCTGCCCGTTAACTGTATCTTACACTGCCACACATACTGAAATGCACTCTCCCAGTCAAGTTGGCAACCAATTGATAAAAATAGTTCCATTTCCAGACGTTGTATTGCGAGTTTAAGTGTTTAAAATATACAGCACATAAAGATTCTTTTTCGGTTTTATACAAATTAAACTACGAATTGGCATATCAATTACGCATTTAGGGTCCCCACAATTTCTCGTTTTCCCCTGACTAACGCATAATAAGGTCATTAGGCCCATTGCAGTGTAAATTTTACGTATGTCAAAAGGTTAAAATAAGCGAGCAGATAAGTAGATCTTACAAGCGCAACCTAGAGTGGGATTGGCAGAGTGAAAGGATACGGTTTAACAATGCTAAATGATTTAAGGCGTGTCTTCGAAGAGAAGAACCACGCTACGAGAGAGCAAGTATAGGCTGTTCAAGGTAAAGTGAGCACTTTTCAGGCCTTAGTTACTTTTTCATTTCTGCAATTTTTTATCCTTTTGAACACCTTTTGAAATAAATATTGTCATGTGAGTAATAAACACAGTGTATATATTTCACCGCACTCGGAAGTGAACTTCTAAGGATAAAATAGAAATATTTATTGACAATTATTCCAAATGAGAGAGCTTTCAAAAGTGCTCACTTTACCGTGGATAGCTTATAAGTGTTAAATGTTAGTGTTTTTTTTTTAGTATGTAAATATTAGTTTAAACGCAATTTGTTGAGCATAAAAGATTTTATAAAAATTAGTTTGTATAAATGTAGCCTGAGCAAAGATGTACAAAATGTTTCTGTTTGAAAACGATATAAGGTGGCCGAGACACGTTAAAAACCATTTAACATGTAAAAAAAAAAAGCTCTGTCCTTTCACTCGGAGGGGCCGCGGTGGTCTAGTGTTTAAACTACACGCCTCCCACCAAGACGGACCGAGTTCGATTCACAGCGGGGTCACCCCCGAATTTCCACATAGAAGGAATCGTGCCGGACGACGCCGCTGATCAGCGGGTTTTCTCGAGGATCTCCCCCGTTTCCCGCGCCTTCACATTCCGGTGCTCCTTCATGCCCAGCTCGTTTCACCCTCAACAGCTCTCAAGACCTTGCTGTTAAGAGCATCCCATATCTCTTCACTCACTCGCAGTGGCGTCAGGCACGGTTTTAAAACGAGCTCAGTTAATCAGGAACAAGCAATGATAATAGCACGAGAGCAGGAAATAAAAACCAAGTGGCGGATGCTGTAAAAGGTGGATAGAGACGTGGAAACAGCCTGCGGAGTTGGCGAAGCTGGGACAATCTGAGCCAGTGGGGGTGATGTCCTGGTAGGGAAGATACAGGCGGAGGAAGCAAGTGCGTCCTGGGNCGCACAGACTCCCGTAAGGAGGAGGAAGAGGTATCAGGGATCTGTGGCGGCTCACGGCCCGGAGTAGGCCTAACTCTCGTACATCTGTACCACCCCCACCCCCCTCCTCAATGTATTCGGACACGAGAAGCAGTTACTGACTGTGCAGCACCACGTGCGCGATTCTACCAAAACTTGCAAGCATGCTGTTCACAGTAAACTGAGCACTTTTGAAAGCCCTGATTAAGGCTCTTCTTCGCATACCATACAGAAATTCTTCGTTTTCATATCACAATTTCAATTTCAGTAAAATTACTGCAAATGTCTGATTATAGAAAATTTTCATTTTATAAGTTGTTTAGCAATTTTGTTTCTAGTTTTCACCGGGTTAATTGCTGGTTTAAAAAAAAAAAAAAAAAACAGAAACCTACTTATATCATATAAATATGTTCCTGACTTTTAACAACGAGCAAGTAACACAAATTGAAAATAGAGAACGAAAATATTAAACAACTGATGAAACGTAAATTTTCTATAATCAAAATCTGTGAATGACTAGACTGAAACCGAAATTATAATACGAAAAAAAGTATAATTTCTCGGAAGAGGTGAAGCCTAGCCTTAAGATCTACTTGTTTATACGTTGTGTATTCTTTCATTATATGTACAATCAACATTTCAATGGGCCTGATCACTTCATTAGTACGTCGGTCAGTGAAACAGTGAAATTATTAGAAAAGTAAATATTTATAATATTACCCTTACAACTACATGAATTAAAATAATAATAATAGGGAAATGCAAAGTNTATTACCCTTACAACTACATGAATTAAAATAATAATAATAGGGAAATGCAAAGTAGATCATTCCAGAATTCACAAATGTTTATCCAACACTTTTAATTCAACGTCAAAACATGGAACTACTTTCCCTCCGACGTTACCAGCTTTACAGAGCACTTGCCATTTTGAATATCCGTTAAAATATCTGCAGATAGGGACAGTAAAATTTTTAAANTACCAGCTTTACAGAGCACTTGCCATTTTGAATATCCGTTAAAATATCTGCAGATAGGGACAGTAAAATTTTTAAAACGTTGATTTCAAAAGTGCTCAATTAACCCGCGAACAGGTATTATAGTAACATTCCTCGCACACGAGTTTCGTTGCGTGTAGGCTGTTCACGGTAAAGTCAACACTTTTAAATTAAAGGTTTTAAAAAAAATCACTCTCCATTAACTGCGTACTGCTGTAACACACACACACANGTCAACACTTTTAAATTAAAGGTTTTAAAAAAAATCACTCTCCATTAACTGCGTACTGCTGTAACACACACACACACTGACGTGCAGGCTTCCAGTTCCAAGTTTTGGCGTTTTATTTCGAGTGCAATGTTTAAAATTTCCNACACACACACACTGACGTGCAGGCTTCCAGTTCCAAGTTTTGGCGTTTTATTTCGAGTGCAATGTTTAAAATTTCCTATGTCAGAACAAGTATGCGTATTTTTAAAATACAAATTAGAGTAGGCAATGGCATATTTAGGTTCCTAACAATTTCACGTTTCAACTTGACTGGCGAATGACTATGTAAATTTTTCATATGGCAAAAGGATGCTAAATGAGAAAAGTAGATCTTGCGCAGGGCTTTCGGAAGTGCTCACTTCTCCGTGAACAGACTATAATGATATCTTTATTTTATCTGAAGCCCGCCGCACATACTGTAGAGACACTACAAAATCGCGAAGAAAATGTTTTGTGCCAAAACACACCTTGGACAATTGGCGGTTGGCAGGTGCATTTCTGACTTTGCTTAACTATTTACGGGCAAATCAAAAGCGTACAAATATTCTCATTTACCCAATTAAATTGGAAAGTCGCTTCGTACACGCCCGTCAGCAAAAATAAGTAAAGAAAAAATTCTGGCATGTGCACAGCATATTGAAATTTAAGAAGTCAAATTTTCCCGCTACAAACTATTATCTCTAGAAAACTTCACTAAGACGGTGTAAAGAACTAGTGATTATCACGTTAGTGATAATAATTCTTTTTTAAATTTTGATAACAAATTTCTCTGCGAGCGCATGCGCAGTGAGAGGGAAGAATTGTCATAATTGCATTCGAAAGAAATTCACGGGATAATTCCTCGCCGTGCGGCAACCGACGTCACACGACATACTTTGTCTCGTTTTTGCTCTGAACCCTCAGACTGTGTTTATTGTGTGGTCGTAGTTTCGACGCAGAATTACGTGATTAATATTCCGTCAAAATTTAAGTACTTTGTAAAAAAAAAATACACTGAGTTACGGATGAGGGATGAGGCGTCTGCACCAACACAACTAAAATACTCTGCAGAAATAAATTTCAAGGTTTATTGTACACTCTAAATTAGAATGAATATGCGTCCATGCGATCGCACTTTCGCCTTCTTTCCCTAAATAATGGTTGGGTACGGATCAGGATGGGGGGGGGGGGACAGAAAACAAGACATGCATATTGCGCTCACGTATTTCCGCTCGGAGGACAAGCTGTTGCGATGATTCACACGCTGGATGGAAACCAAGCGAACCACACACAAAAGGCACACACACACACATACTCACATCCCTCCACCCAACATGTGTCAAGGACCTCGTACAAAGGGCCCATTTGAAGTTGCAGTACCAGCAGTGCTGTGTTTGAAGGGTGTACAGACAATGGGATCAATAACACCCACAAGCTGCCAAAACATTACAGAAATTAACAAACGCCACATAAAAGCACAATGAAACCGGCTTTACACGAGAAAGAGGGCGAAAACACAAGAGGAAAACATAAGCCGTACGATATAAAAGAGGAAGGAACACATAGAGAATACTCCAAACACAGCAGTAGTTCGAAATAAAAGAAGCAAAAAAAAAAAAAAAAAAAAATATACTACAAATGTCCGGCACGAGTAAAAAAAGACAGTATCATTCAGATAAAAACGTTTTACACAATATTAGCTACAGCATTTTTAGAAGAACGAAGTGTGTAAGCTTCACTAAGAACTTTGTATTTGCCGTACTTAATATGTTATAAGTATGTGAACGAGTGTTGGCCATGCAAGTCCCTATCTACGTACTTATGTCTGTATGCAAACACACATGCACGCATACATCGTGCATTACTTAACAAAACAGAAAGCCTGCGACTGCTGGTTCGTTTTGATACAAGGGTGCCTTCACAAAACAAAACGACTTATAATCCAACGTCTCTAAATTAAAAGTGAACATGTAGTACATTTTAAATAATGCGAGAAGACTTTGAAATGGTTGGAGCACCAGGGGTCTTGGTTGTCTGCAACTGAAAAATCACACAGTATCCAATTTTATAACCTTTCTGTGATATATGAAATAAACTAGTGGTCCAATTGCAGCTTAAAAGGCGGGTCCTGCCGTTAGGTTGCACACTATATGTAAAACGTTTTCCGTTTTTTTTCCAACGTGAACATGCAAACTGTCATGCCTCATCCCGTTTTAACCTATATACATTGTTTTGGCATCGTTCTAACAACACTAATTTCCCTATCCTTTCTTAACATTACGATTAAAATTCCGAATCTCGTGTGTTCACAGGTATAACAACTTAAATATCAATAGTATGAAACATCACATGAAGTGAAACTGAAAAGTATTCAACAGCATTCGACGTATAATAATTAAAATTCTTGTAGATAATACAAATAAAGCAATACCTATCGCTCTAACGATGTAAAAAAGAGCAATAACTCGTTAATCCTGGTTTAAAAAACACAAAAAAAAAAGAGAGGAGGGGAAGTTACACATTCATAATTAAAGGTTAAAATGAAATTGCTTTCTGTTGTTGATGTGAAGAATGTATATTTGTTATTTTAAGGTATTTGTACACAAGAAAATAGTGAGTAACCCAGATATCACATGCACAAGATTGCCCCGTTCATTCTGTTCAGCACATGCTAATTTCAAGGACTGAACAAATCATGACGCCTAACGGCATGTATTTAATTACTCATACTGAAACACACAAGCTCTTCCGATCGGAGAGTTTATGCTGCCCCCTAAGAGCTGGGTCTGTGACGTCACTCACATCTGCACTTCATCGAAATCGAAGTTCCCTCCGATAAATCCTCCAGCAAACGTAGTTTCAATCACTGACCTGCCCCACACTAATACTACTGTCTAATAGCGTGGTCGACGGTGACGAACGTGTTTTTTTTTTTTTTCATCTCAATTTTCAAAAGACAAGGATTGTAATATGACTAACATACTTCTACTAAATTGAATTTTATCAAACTGCATTAAAAATTGGTTAGAGGAGGTATGGAAACATTTCAAAGCACTTTTTTACAAGTGATATTTTTAATCTCTCGGGGGCCGCGGTGGTGTAGTGATTAGACTACTCGCCTCCCACCTAGGCGAACGGGTTCGATTCCCGGCGGGGTCGCTCCTGGATTTTCGCGATTGGGAATCGTGCCGTACGATGCCGCTGGTCGGGGGGTTTTTCTCGGGGATGTCCCACTTCCCCCGCCCCTTCATTCCGGCGCTGCTCCATACTCACTTCGCTTCACCTCGGTGCTAACCAAAATGTCTTCACTCTACACTCAGTCACTCACTTTAACCTAAAACCCTATCCACGTCGTTTATGATAGTTGTGTCGGCAGAAAAGTAGTTGAATGTCGGGACACGGGGTCTGGTTTTTTGCAGTTAACGTGATCACTCTACGGTTTCAGTCTCTACCATCACGAACCCAAACCAGCGATCGGTCGTCGAAGATAGCTTCCAAGTGGAGCCAACCATTTGAAGTGCGATATAGTGATAATACGATGTAGTGTGGCGACAAACAGCCGACACTCGCACGTCTTTAAAAATTAAGCTTCCCAAAATGAGCGATATTTGAATCCCGATTAATTAAAGAAATGGACATTGCAACAAGTATCGGGGAAGCAGTCAAATTACACAAATTATTATGAGCATAAATAGTTCCCTGTTATGCCAATTCTTGTTCAAATATGCACAGTTAAAGGATAGGCAAAACTTTTCATGAATAAAAAGTATGCCTCACGCTTTCCTTTGTTCCGTTAACGTTACCGTGCCTTCTTTATTTCTTAACAAAACTGTAACATATATTTTATCTATTTATTTCATAGTCTGCATGAATAAAAACGGAAAGATAAGAGCTACGTTTGTATTAGATAATAACAAATAGATCTTGTGTACGAATATTATCAAATGAGCTTTTTAGGTAATTTGTAAAGTAAACTTTCCCTGCCGTCATATTTAGGTTTTCAGAGAATGCAGTACTGGAAAAACATTTCAAGTTCTGCGAAAATTATACTATCAGGTTATTCCCCGCTTCATATAACTAAGTCTATAAAATTGCACTAACGAGACAACACACAGCATTCGTGCGCACTTACCAAGCTTTACCAACACGCCTTTTTTTCTCTCGTTGTTTCCATTATTGTTATAATAAATGAAATATTATCGTTCATACTCAAAATTAGAATCAGTGGAAAACCACTGAGTCACTGTTGAATTCAACTAATCGAATCAGTGAAAATAGCTCTACTTAGAATCAGTGGAAAACCACTAATTCTTTCAGTGAAAAAAATGTTACTGATTGAATAAGAGACGTGAAACAATTTCACTGATTGAATAAGTGACGGCCAACTGGAGCGACATATCAAATATTGTTTTTATTGAATTTAGGTAAATAATTACGAGAAATAAACATATTTCGGATAGTTTACTATTTAAAATGCGCAAATTGCCATAATTTACAAAAGTAAACATTTTCCGCAGGTGGCAAGGATTGAACTCGCACAACCATTCTAATTTACTTCTAGACCATTACCTTACCATCCGAGCTTCTAAGAAAAGTTAAAAAGTAACGGAAAATATATGTGTATCATTTCAACATCATCGAAAACGTGTAGTTTTAAATAGCATGCCCTTACTTTTCGTCTCTGGTTTGACTGGTGCCGTTAGGATTGTTAAAACGAATAGTACACATGCGTGCACTCTCTTCACCACATTATACGCAGTTTAAACCTTCAAACAGAGTGCTGTGATGTTTACCTGGAAACGAAATGGAATACGTAAAAACGAAATGTCCATGTTACCTCATAAATGGTGTTTCGAAAGACGAAACACATTTTAGAAAGTATTTTGTATTTATTTAATTAGTTTATGAGTAGTTATTTTACTTGATACACGTTATTTAACAGCCATTTTTACACGCTGTTTAATTGATGCATGAGTCAAAAAACTGAAGAAAAAAAAGACTGATGAATCAGTGGAAAATTTCACTGAATCAATAAGTGAAGGAAAATTGGCATTTTCAGTTAAACTCACTGAAGTGACTGTTGGATCAGTCAGATATTGTTAACGGATTGAAACAGCGAAATTCTCACTTATTCATATTTAGAGTGTAGATAGAGTATACGTAGTAGTTCAACTTAAAAAAAAAAATATATTTTTTTTTTTATATTAATAGAAGTATAAAACGCTTGTGATACATGACGTATTTGGGAAAGAACCAAGCGCGTCATAGGTGGTGTGATTTTTCAAAGGTTAGATTAGAAAAGTGTGAAGATACCGCGAATAGACTCTACATTCGAAAGGCGTGGACAGACGGAGTGATACAAACACGCCACCTTGGAATGGGTAGAGCACAGACAAGTGTATTTCGCTGGGCGATCATTTACTGCGTGTGGTAAAGAGTCAGAGGCCGGTGGAGGGCGGTGGGTGGCGCAGGTTTATCAGGTGCGGCGAGGCCATTAAGACAGCTTAGCACCTGCCGCGCCCTCGCTGCTGGGGGGTGAAACATGGCCCGCTAGGTGCACCGCGGGGGGTTCTAGCGGGCTCGCGACAAACCCTCCCTGCCGCTTGTACACAAAGCCCCCTAGGGCGCAACATCTAGCTGATGACAACCTGCCCGCCCTTAATATATCCTTAGCATGCATCACGCTCCTTCCTGCACGATTAATTAACAGTTACTCCTGCCCTTAGGACGTGTAAATTTCATAGAGGGAAAATGCGGTGTACTAAATCTGAATCGGTGATTTCAATCAGCAGAATTATTATCCTGAATCTGTACTTAATAAGCTGCTATCTACCGGCGAAGCAGTAGAAAGCGCTGAGGTTTTACTGTCAGGCCAGTTTACATAGATTAAATAGCGAATACCAGAAACTAAATTGATCAGTAAAATTTTAATAACTCAATTGGAGAGATTTCAATAGAACTGCAGTCAAATCCGCTGGTCAGGAGCAGTTTTAACTGTTACGTATTTATAAATGCAGAGTGAATATGCGAGATGCGCAGTATCCACTCTTCGCGTTACAATACTAGGCTGCTTTTCTGTAAACGGCACTCTGAGACATAACGTTGGCCAATACTTTATATACACTGTTCACGTGTGTAATGCTTTGATATGGTTGTACACGTTCTATAGCATAGTTTTAATACATTTGGAATCTTCTCAAGTCGAAGTATTTTATTTATGTAAAAGGGCGGGTGTGATGACAATTCAAACGTATACAAATACGCTTATCAAGTTGACCACGAGACTTTGACACTTGTATTGCCGATGGGCGAGTCAACTGTTGTGGGCATGCGCAGACGACGATAATCGGTCAACTTTACACGTAGTCTACGGAAACTTGCGTACGAAATGCGGCATCACGACATACAAAAATAAGCCAAGATGATTTCTAAGCGAAACGTCTCTTACCTTAAACAATCCTTCACACCATGCGACTGGAAAATGTACGAAGGTCGTTCGATAAAGAACAAGACTGCCTTTAGAAAGTAACGGGAATACGGTCGATCAGCCATCCATCGGTGAGGTCCCATTTGACTGCCACCAGGCACTACGTTTGTCTCGTCCCAACCGTTCTCCGTCAGTAAGGATTTGAACGCGGCAGCAGTTTGAGGTGTGCCTCTCAAGTTAACACTGTCGGAAAAGCGAGAGCCACGTTGCGCAATAAAGTTTCGTGTTCTTGCAAACAAGAATGTTTCAGAAACGCTTAAAAATCTTCGTGCAGCTCAAAGTGTCTCTGTGATCTCTTGTGCTACGTGAACACGTTGGCGACAGTTGTTACAACGTTTTTGACGGACAAAGGTATATCTATGCCCTTCCCTTCATATTTCACATCTAACTCTAAGTACATTTGTTGTTTTCGACTGCTAAAAAATACCTTGTAGACGATTATTCAACTTCGAAAACGATGCACTGAAGCCTCTAGTGGATTTGAAAACGCCCATAAGAAATGGATTTCAGGACGTCTTCCGAAAGCGAATGAGATGATAAGAAAACTGCACTGCTTTTAATGGTGGTTGTAAGGAGGGCGGAAGAGAGAAAGCGATTTTAACTGCTTATTTGGTAATAAATTATTTATATCATCAGCCTCAGACATTAGCGAAAAACCATGTNAGAAAGCGATTTTAACTGCTTATTTGGTAATAAATTATTTATATCATCAGCCTCAGACATTAGCGAAAAACCATGTATTATTAGCGGGAAGGAACGCACTTTCTTAAACTCGTAAGAACAATACATAAAACAATTGAAAAGAGATGGGGTCAACGATGTTATTCTCTCCACATGCAGAATTAAAACGACGGGCGATCCCATCCGTGTTCAAGCGCAGACATAAAATTCCTTTCGTGCGCGTTCAATCTTTCTTGTGATAAGGGGCAAGCAAGATGTTAGTTGAAATCACTGGCACGGAAACAACGCGATCCGCTATGAGAAAACATGGTACACATTTGCTATATTTAATTTGCAAAGTATTTAACAAAATTTAGTTTTATAGAAAAACTGGTNGAGAAAACATGGTACACATTTGCTATATTTAATTTGCAAAGTATTTAACAAAATTTAGTTTTATAGAAAAACTGGTATTTATTTGTTTCTATCATTTTTCGGAATGGTCCCAAGGAATTTTCCTTTAAAATGTCAAGAATGTCCATCTACTTAATTTCTAAGTCATTGCTTGAACCTGGCGAGGAATGACACGTCACTCTGCCAGCTCTGACAGCAACCACCANGAGAAAACATCGTACACATTTGCTATATTTAATTTGCAAAGTATTTAACAAAATTTAGTTTTATAGAAAAACTGGCATTTATTTGTTTCTATCATTTTTCGGAATGGTCCCAAGGAATTTTCCTTTAAAATGTCAAGAATGTCCATGTACTTAATTTCTAAGTCATTGCTTGAACCTGGCGAGGAATGACACGTCACTCTGCCAGCTCTGACAGCAACCACCANTACTTAATTTCTAAGTCATTGCTTGAACCTGGCGAGGAATGACACGTCACTCTGCCAGCTCTGACAGCAACCACCACTTAGTAAGAGCTGCATTCCAACTACGCTGATTGCAATCTCCGAGGCTAAAGTAGCTCGTACGTTCTTCCAGATCACAAGGTTCCACTTCTGAATTTCCCATACGTAGAGACCCGATCATTCCGCTTTACAAGATGGCGCCAAGCTAGACCCCNAAGGTTCCACTTCTGAATTTCCCATACGTAGAGACCCGATCATTCCGCTTTACAAGATGGCGCCAAGCTAGACCCCACAGACCTTTTACAGCTCGAGCGTAAGTCACTTGTTCATTGAAAGGGAGCCGCGGTGGCGCAGCGGCTAGAGCNCCCACAGACCTTTTACAGCTCGAGCGTAAGTCACTTGTTCATTGAAAGGGAGCCGCGGTGGCGCAGCGGCTAGAGCGCTCGCATTCCACCAAGGCGCATCGGGTTCTGATTCCCGGCGGGATCGTGCTGGATGACGTCGCCGGTTGGCGGGTTTTCTCGGAGATATCCCGTTTTCCTCCGCCCTTGCAATCCGGCGCTGTTCCATATCCACCTCGCTTCACCCTCGTCGGTTCTCAAGACCTCGATGTTAAAAATCTATTAAATCCCCCCTCCACACCAACACACACACACACACACACACATAACTCATTCATCTGCCTGACCCGACCACACAGAATGAAGCTACCAAATTGTTGAGTGTCTACTATTGGTTCCGATTGCTGCAGGGCGAGTCGAATGAGCGGGAGGTCCAATGACGCACGTGATACGTGATACTAAAATATACTTGTATGCAGTCTACACAGGCTACCCTTAGTCAATTATGAGGTGTGCTTTCAGATGAAAGTATGGATTTATTTGGTATGTTATCTTTATGTATGGCGTGGCTGTTATGTTTATAAGTTTGTACACCCTTTGTATTAATTTAAACTTTTTTTCTTTCTTCACCTTTGTGCAGATATCGCGACTTAAAAACTCATTTCTTTAATCTCAAGTATAGAATATTGTTATGCTTGTATTAAGTTTGCAAACTCAACAAACGGTATAGCCTAGTTATTGTAACAAAATATATAAAAAATATCACAAAATCGTAACCTTAGTGTATTAACATTTTGTGTGATGTGCGCGAGGGCGTTCACAAACTAATGTATTCTAAACAGCAAGTACGCGGCCTGGTCGTTGCTAACTGCGCAAACACTACAGGCTCCTATCGNACAAACTAATGTATTCTAAACAGCAAGTACGCGGCCTGGTCGTTGCTAACTGCGCAAACACTACAGGCTCCTATCGCAGTTTCGGTCGTGTCAAACTAGTATGTTCTAAGATGCGGCAGTCTACAAAAGTCGTTAATCTAGCAACGTTTGTGNACAAACTAATGTTTTCTAAACAGCAAGTACGCGGCCTGGTCGTTGCTAACTGCGCAAACACTACAGGCTCCTATCACAGTTTCGGTCGTGTCAAACTAGTATGTTCTAAGATGCGGCAGTCTACAAAAGTCGTTAATCTAGCAACGTTTGTGNCAGTTTCGGTCGTGTCAAACTAGTATGTTCTAAGATGCGGCAGTCTACAAAAGTCGTTAATCTAGCAACGTTTGTGGGCTCCAAAATAAAGGTGAAAGCAAGCGTGATATATTAGTGTCATTCTGTCATATTATGCAATGTTTTCTTTTTTTAGGTACACGTACTGGCGATATTTCTGATAGTTCCTTTTAAAAATACATTTTTCGAACTTTTTGCAACACAGTTCAAGGGCCAGGTAGGCAACAGCCTTAATTATGAAAAGTCCCCATCACAATGTCCTTCATAAAACAGAAGCCAATACAAATATTACCTTGTGTTTGGCAAATTTGTTTCGATGGCAAACTAGACTTCAATCATGTATACTCTAGTGTTCGTCTATGACTGGATCATAGAGGTTTTCGACACATGTTTAACTCCTTAGCCAGTAACAAAAAGGAATGAATAACGTGGCTGTAACACATGCAACCGAGATGAGTAGGGGTCTATAAAAAAAATATCGCGACATTGTAGCAGCTAATGGACGAGGAACTAAAACCCGGGTATGTAAAGGCCTGACAAGTTTCGACTGTTACCAAATTAATGAAAGAAATTCGCGTGCCTCTGCCATCAAACAAACGAAACCGACTTGAGTATACGCAGAACTGGGAAATTGAAACCTGCTGCAGGAAAAGGAAGTGTATTTTGAAGGTCTGTGATTATCATTTGTGAAGGCCGGTATTTGATATAGACCGTTCATGGTTAATTGAGCATTTTCGAAAGCCCCGTTCAAGATCTACTCTCCTCAGATTANGGTATTTGATATAGACCGTTCATGGTTAATTGAGCATTTTCGAAAGCCCCGTTCAAGATCTACTCTCCTCAGATTGTATAATGTCGATATATGTGAGATAAACATTGCCGTGGAACGTCTCAGTGCATTCATGCAGCATCCGCAGACATTTTTATGAATGTAAATGTTTCAATAATATGTAAATTTGTTCTCTTACGTGTTCGAAACAAACATAATTTTGGTAGCAATAAATTGAAATATTACACTCCCAAAAATACGCCAAGCCTTAGAACTATTTCCTATGAATTCGCCGCCAACTGAATTGCGAGCCTGCATCCTGCATGCCAGAGTGTACTTAGTGTATATCTAATTAAGATTTCAAAAGCGCTTACTTTACCGTGAACATTTAATCACGTGTTCCAAAGCGAATGCAATCAAACGCAGGAGATCTCCACGTCTTTTAGGCTTTGTGTGTGTAACCATGCTCAGCGAGCGAGTGAGTGAAGATATTTGGGCGGCTCTTAACAGCAACGTCTTGAGAGCCGTGTAGGGTGATTGAGGTCAGTATGGAGCAGCGCCGGAATGAAATGTCTGGGGAAACGGGAGATCCCCGAGAAAACCCGCCGACCAACGGCATCGTCCAGCACGATTCCCACTTGAGAAAATCCGGTGACCTGGCCGGCGATTGACCCCGGTTCGCCTTGGTGGGAGGCGAGCAGGCTAACCACTTACCCACCGTGGCCCACCGTGCTTAGCAAGAAAATGGGAGGAGAAACTTCATCACTTAACTGCTTTCCTAGTAATACACGCCAATTAGGTATAACAGCTTACCAGAAGTAAGTACGGGAGACATAACTCCAGTCTGTATAGAAAACTTGTCAACAAACCTTACCTGCGGTGGTAAAAAATTTACGCTGAGATTGTCAAATATTTTTCTTGATAAATCTTCGAGGTCTAAACACTGTTTTCAGAAGTTAATGACAATGAATTATTCATCGTGATAGGTATTATCACTCTTACAAGGCACTAAACAAATTAGAAGGAAAGCTAAGTGCATATCATGAATACGCAAATGCANTAGGTATTATCACTCTTACAAGGCACTAAACAAATTAGAAGGAAAGCTAAGTGCATATCATGAATACGCAAATGCACCTCAATTACAGCGAAGATGGTCTATGAATAAGAACATTTACATAATCGATGTTCTGTGTTGATCCTTGCGGCCGACTATCTTACAGGNCGAAGATGGTCTATGAATAAGAACATTTACATAATCGATGTTCTGTGTTGATCCTTGCGGCCGACTATCTTACAGGCGGCTAAGTGGAATTAATTCTACAGTTGGGTGCATGGCTGCGAAGCCACTGATGATTTTGTCGGAGAAGAAAATCATGAAAAATACGCATAAATTTTTTAAGTAAAAAATTAATAAGTAAGTTTTGTTCAGGGGTAAACCTTACGACGGGAGTAAAACCAATCGAGCTTCTTAGGAGAAACATGGGTGCACGTTGTAACTAAGGTGCGGTATTAAATGACGCCTTCGAGTAGAGCAGCGATTGATCGAAATAGTAGAGAGAATCGCGAGTACCCCGAGAAAACGCATCGGCCATTGTAAACATCGGTAATGTTTCCCTCAAACGAAAATCTGGGCTCAGGTTCGCAGTTATCAAAACCTTATCGTAGCGAGAACCCGACAAGCTAAAGCGTACGAAGGGCTGTCGAAGGGACGACTTAAACTACCGCGTACCCCACATTATAACGGTTCTGAAAGATAAGTAAAAAAAATCCTTACTCAGCGAGGATTCGAACCCAAACTGTCCGGTTTCTGTCCAGTCCACCAGTCGTCGACGAGCAGTGGATATGGGATTCTTGAGTTGTATCGCGGCTTAACAACTAGTGCGGTGTGCACCAACAAGGGCGCATATGTTGAAAAAAGCTGGCTTAAGAAGGAAAGAATAATTTGCACTATAGAAATGCGCACGTGCGACGAAAATGCCTTTGAATTTTTGTACGCTGTAAACAGCCGAAATTCAATTGTTAGTACACCACGACACAGCGTGTGATATTTATTTTTTATGTTTCTAGTGCATCATTATGTTACATAGGATTAATTATGTTTAATTAGATGTCTACAAAAAAGTAATCTTCAGCAAATCCGTAAAGTACTCTCAACTTAGTGTCAGAAAGAGGACGTGGTTAGACTAGATTTCTATTTATCATATAGAAATAATGACAAAAGCGTATTTAGAATTTTGAAATCCGACCAAAGTTTAGTTAATATTATACTCGCATATCCGATATATTCCTGAATTTAATAAGGGTTCTTAATTGGCAGAAACTAANAAGTTTAGTTAATATTATACTCGCATATCCGATATATTCCTGAATTTAATAAGGGTTCTTAATTGGCAGAAACTAACTAAAGTAATTAAGAAGAGTGCACTGAAATTGAGTCTTTACATTTCCGTTACATCTCCCACAAGTGATGTTCGCTCAATAACGGGGAGAAGAAAAGTGCGATCGTGCGAACAAAACGAGAAATTCCGTGGCAGTTTGCCGCGAACCTGCGTAAAATACGGGCGAAGAAACGCCGCAGGGAAATGATCCCGGAAGTGTATTTATGCTTGAAGGCAGCTGATACATCCGGCGGTTAATGCAAGCCGCACGGAGCCGTGAATAACTGAAGCGTAATCCGAGTTGCAGGCGGTCCCCGGGAGAGTCGCGAGCAGATACGCTCCATAATAGATGGGGAACAGTCAGCCCCAGGCGAGTCTACTACCCCGCACTGCAGCCAGGTCGAGCGGGCAAGTCTACGTTCCAAGCCCTTGCTGCTTGTTTGTACATGCTGCCTGCAACTAGGACTTCGCGTGCGAATTAATTTAGTAATATCATTGACTTAATATACTTCTTTATGCCTGTGAACTTTCGAAAGTTGACTCCAGATTAGAGAACATGCCTTATAATAAAAATCGTATTAATTATTTTATATCGTATATGTTAACACATATTGAATGTAAAATGATACTACACTGAAGAGCCAAAAACCTGGTACACCTGCCTAATATCGTGTAGCCCCCCCCCCCCTT